>JAJOZX010002236.1:187500-712458 GCA_023014485.1 Bathynomus jamesi
CATGTTAGCTCTGCGTGCCGCAGTGAGGGTAAGCTGTGTGTCCGCTGCGGTGGGCCTGCGCACCCTCCCGCATGCACGAAGCCCCCGCAGTGCTCGAACTGCTCGGGGGCCCACCCTTCCTTCCTCTCGGGACTGCCCTGTCTTCAAGTTTGAATTCGAAGTGCAGTCCTTAAGGGTTACAGAATTCCTTAGTGCGCTGGAGGCGCGTGATAGGGTCCGTGACCGGGAGCCGCGGCGGGGGTTGTCTCCTATGCTGCGGCTCTTGGCTCCGGCGCGTCCTCGGGCCCCTCCCGTGCTACCCCGGCGCCTACCGGAGTGGTGCCCCCCCTGGAAGTTCCGGGGGTTGGTGGTTCTCTTGGCGCCGCAGGACCTCCTTGTCCCTCTGCCTCACCTTCAGTCACCAAGTCTGGTTCCCTGCCTACAAGTACCCCTTCTCCCTCTCCGGCCTTGGGGTCTGGATCCTTGCCTACCCGTCTCTCGGGTGGGAAAGGTGATGCCCTGAAGGGGAGGAGGAACCGTCACCGTGGTCGGAGTCCTCCAGACCCGTCCATGACCACTGCTCGCCCTGCTTCCCCTTTTTCACCGGGGGCGGGGGTGGGAAAGCGGCGCGCCGCTCCTAATCCGCTCGGGACTCCCTTCCCTCTACGGAGGGCTGGTGGGGCGTCACCTCTCGATGCCCCAACTAGTGTCAGGGTGTCGGTTGAGGTACACCGCCCCATGACACCTTTGATTACTGACTCGGTTCCCACGGTGGACCCGGTCGAGAGGGGCCTGACCATTATTCATGGAGTCTCTCTCCTTCGGCTCCTGCCGAGAGTGGTCGGGTCTTTCTCCTGGATCTACCTTTCCCACCTGTGGTGGATGTCCCCCCCCCCCTCCCGGTCAGCACTTGTCTGGTGTGACGAGCCCTCGGACGTCTGGTTCTCCCTGCCTCACCCCTGGTGGGGAATCGGTGGTTTCGGCTGGGCCCGTCTCGTCGTCTCCTCTCCCCCCCTCATGGGAGCCCCCCTCAGGGGAGCCCCCCTCTGAACTCCCTGTTCCACTTTCCCAACCTCGTTTTACTACGGGTGGAGCAACTGCGGAGTCTGTGGCCTCCCGTAATCGGGATCCTCGTCTCCGGGGCTTGCCCCCCTGTGGCCCCTACTCTCCCCGCTCGGGGTGAGTCGGGGAAGCCGATTCCGTCCCTGGTTACGGACCGTTGAGTTTGTTGCTCAGCTTGGTCCGTGGCTATTTTTCTGTTTTCTCTGCCTCTTATTCTGCCTCTTCCTCTTGCAGTTCCATTTTGCATTGGAACTGTAGGGGGCTTTTAACTAACTGGGAGAACATTGCCTCCCCTGCTGGAGAGCGAGCGGCCTTCCTGCGTTTGTCTCCAGGAGACTATCCTGGCTGCGCGGGGGCTCCCTCGCCTCTCTGGCTATGTTGGTTTCCCTTGCACTCCGGATGAGCGCACACGCCGGTGGGTGCGGCGATTTATGTTCACCATTCGTTACCCTCGCGAGGTGTGCCTCTTTGTACTTCCTTGCAAGCTGTGGCTGTGCGGCTCTTTTTAGATCGCCAGTACACTGCCTGCTCGATTTATATTCCTCCCCATGACCCTCCTTCTCGCGACGCGGTTCGCGAGTTAGTGTTGCAACTGCCTCGGCCGTTTCTCCTCCTCGGGGACTTTAACAGTCGCGATTCGGCTTGGGGAGATGTTCGGTCGACTAATATTGCTGGTATTTTACTCTCCTTAATGGAGGAACTTTCCTTTGCGTGTCTCAATTCCGGTGAACCTACCTATTTCCACGAACCCACGGGTTCATCTACCTGTATTGATCTCTCTTTGGTGTCCGTCGATGCCCTACTCTATTTTTCGTGAAGGGTGTTGGGGGACTCTTATGGCAGTGATCATTACCCAGTCTGTCTTGAGCCGGTCGGACCGCAGCCGGGTGTCTCGTCTCGACTGAGGTGGTGCCTGGCGCGGGCTGACTGGCCATCCTTCAGAACTCGTTCCGTCATTGCCCGTTCTGTTTTGGACATTGGCTCTGTGGATGAAAGCTTGGAGTTCTTCGAGCGGGTGGTGATGGACGTCGCGGAGGACTCTATTCCTCGATCTTCTAGTAGCCCGCGGACGCGTAGTGTCCCGTGGTGGACTCCAGCATGTCAGCAGGCGGTGTGTGAGAGGAAGAGGGCAACGCGCCGCTTCCACCGCACCCGGTGCCCAGAACACTTGATTGAGATGCGGCGGGCGAAGGCTTTCGCCCGCCGGACTCTCAAGTTGGCCCGTTGGGCCTCTTGGCGTGCATTTGTGTCTGGCATTTCCTCGTCTACCCTTTCTGCTGTTGTGTGACGGAAGGTACGTAGTATCGAGGGGAGGCCGGTCCCTGTTCGTCGCCCTGTCCTTCGGGACGGGGACGGCTTCCTTTCGGATCCTACTGCTGTGGCCGATCGGCTGGCCGGGGCTTTTGCTGCGGTTTCCTTCGCCTTCAGCTGCGGATCGTCCGTTTCGGATGTTACGTTCCCGCCACCTGGGAACGAGCCCTATAACCGTCTCTTTACGATGCGGGAACTTCGGGCTGCCTGGCAACCCGTCGTTCTTCCGCCCCTGGCCCTGATGACATTCCTTATGACTTTATCCGGAATCTGCACCGATGGCCTGCACTTCTTGCTGGATCTTTTCAACCGGATGTGGGTTGAGGGGTCGTTCCCTTCCCGTTGGAGGGAGGCGATTGTGGTCCCGATACCTAAACCGGGGAAGGATCCGGCGGAGGTGGCGGGCTATCGGCCTATTGCCTGACGAGCTGCTTATGCAAGCTCCTTGAGAAAATGGTGGCCGTCCGACTTTCATTTACACTGGAGTCGCTTGGGTTATACCCCCCGACCCAGTATGGCTTTCGTCGGTTTCGGGGTACTCTGGACCCCTTCTCCTCCTTGGTCATGATGTACAGGAGGCCTTTTCCCGCCGGAATCTTGTTCTGGCCGTCTTTTTCGATGTCCAAAAGGCCTATGACACGACCCGTCGGGGAGTTGTCATGGACCGTTTGAAGTCTCTTGGTTTCGTGGGCTTTTTGCCCACGTTTATTCGTAACTTCCTCTGCTGTCGCACTTTCCACGTCCGTAATGGGGCGGCCCTATCTGACCTGTATGTTAATGAGGAGGGGGTGCCTCAGGGGTGTGTGTTAAGCGTCTCCTGTTTCAATCTGGTCATGTCTGCGCTACCGGGAGCCCTCCCGCCCTCGGTGCGTTGTTCTGTCTATGCCGATGATCTGGCTGTCTATGCCGCGGGAACGAGTCCACCCCTCGTGGAGAGGCAAGTCCAACTGGCGGTCAATCGGGTTGAACGTTGGGCGTCGTCGGTGGGCCTTAAGCTGACTTCCCCGAAAACTTCGTGTGTGGCCTTCCTTCCGTCGAGGAGACGGGGATCCGGCGCCGTCCCGGCCTTTAATCTTACACTCGGGGTCAGTCTCTGGCCCTCGTACAATCAGTACGTTTCCTGGGTATGGTCTTCGATAGCCGTTTGAGCTGGGTTCCCCACCTTCGCAGGCTGCGTGAGATTGCTAGACATACCCTGGATTTGCTAGGACATCTGTCGCATACTACATGGGGCGCGGATAGGCGGACACTCCTCCGTTTGTACGTGTCGCTGGTACAATCAAAATTAGACTATGGGAGTGTGGTGTATGGCTCCGGCTCTCGTACGGCCCTTCGGATACTGGACCCGGTCCTCTCTAGAGGACTGCGCATATCATCTAGCGCCTTCCGCTCCTCTCCGGTTGATAGTCTGCAGGTTGAGTGGACATCCCTCCCTTGGAGGATCGGAGGTCGTTCCTCATTGCCAAGCACTATCTCCGGATTCTCTGTCTTCCCAACTCTCCTCTGTTCCAGGTGGCTGAGAGGGCGTTCTGCCGGGATGGTATGGGCGCTCCTCCTCCATCCGTCATACCGGTCTCTTTCGAGGGTGTTGCACCTTGGGACAGCACCCCTGTTAGATGCTGTAAGGCGTTGCGCCCCGTTCGCAGGGCCGATTCTGACTCTGCCTTGCTTCGGTCTCTGTTTCTTCAGCACGCAGCTTGTCACTCTGCATGTGTTGCGGTCTTTCCAGATGGTTCGAGGTCGGCGGGGGCAGTGGGGCTGCGGCTGTTCCCCAGTCGTCTGCCCTTGCTCCCTGATGTACCTGCCTCCCTGATGAGGCTTCCGTTTTCACAGCGGAACTCTATGTCATTCTGAGCGCTCTGGAGGTGGTGCGGAGCATCCGGATGGGTCATTTGTTATCTATTCGGATTCCCATAGTGCCCTGGATGGCTTGGAGTGTTTCGACCCCGTTCACCCACTGGTTCGACGTATCCAGTTACTGTGCCATATCCTTGTCACTTCTGGTGGCAAGGAGGTGGTATTTTGCTGGGTCCCTGCACATGTTAACGTAGCTGGAAATGAGGCTGCCGATCAAGCTGCCAGTTCCGCGTGCCGCCTACAGGTTTCACCCATGTTCTTCCCATTTTCCGATTATATCCATGGTTTTAGTAGTTTTTTGCGCTCCCGGTGGCAGAATCGCTGGGATGTCGCTACAAATAACAAACTCTGCAAGATTAAACCCAAATTAGGATGTTGGGCCTCTTCCTTCTATCGGTCGCGCCATAAGGAGGTGGTTCTGACCCGCCTCCGTATTGGCCACACCCACATAACCAATGGCTATTTGATGGCCGGGGATCGGGTGCCCCGATGTCCTGGTTGTACTGTTCCACTTACAGTTGCCCACCTCCTTGTGGAGTGTCCGCTTTACTCTGCGCACAGCGTAGAGTATTTTCCCTTTCTGGCGGGCGTCGGGCCTTGTGATAGGCTTGGCGCTATCCTATCTGAAGGTCCCTACTTTTCGATGACCGGGTTGTTCTCCTTTCTCTCTCGTTCCCGACTTCTTTACCGGCTGTGATTCCGCTATGATTTTTCTATATGTCCTTTTTATTTTTTTTCCCCGTCTATTATTCATTTTCGCTAGCTATATCAAAGTTTTCGTTTTATGTTCGCTCTGCTATCCACCTTTATTTTGGTGGCCATGAGCGGTCGTACTTTGAGGAAACGTGTTTTTGATGGATATCACTATTTTCACCCTTCCTCTATCGCGTGGTTTGGGTTATAATGACCTTACGACGCTAGAAGTATGGTTGAAAACCTTATGAAGCGAACTACATTTTTCACCTCTATCGCCAGCATAAGAAAATCAAAAAATTAAAAAAATATATACATAAAATATAAAATATGAAAATCCATTCCAAAAACTCATCAACATCTTCATTAGCATACTTAGAACTCTAATTTAGCCAAAAATGAATGTTCTAGCTCAATTAATAACGAGATACTATTGTGAGAATATTGCTGAACTTTGGGAGCGATTTCTGGCGAATTTTAATTTTGGCGCTTAGGTACCTTAAGTGCGGAGCTATGGGGCGCGTCCCTTTATGGCCAATGTGGGAATGCATCTTCCTCTGATGTAAGGGCTTTTTCTGCCTTCGTGGACTATTTGACCCGGCTGATCTCCTGCTTGTATTTTTCTCTCTCCTCTCCCCACCTCCTGGGTGAGAGGAGGTTGTCCTTCACCCTTGTCACCCTTAAACCAAACCCAAGCCCTGACCCTGTCAATTCTCACCACGCGTTGGATGAGAGTGACCGCCTTTTAGGCACGGACACTGCGTGTGGATGTAACTACCCTGCGGCGTGACATCTATTGGCGGTGGGACCGAGTGTGCCCACGATTTGCCTTTTCCTTGTTGGAGTCTGTGGTGGCTGGATGCGCGCGGGGGATGAGGTTTCTTTTTTTTTGCTATGGCGGCGTCTCCTCCGCTTACGACCCCTGCTTCTAATTCTCGAACTACGGTTTTGGATACTCCTCTCTACTCTCAAGCCCCTATTGTTTCTTCGGGGATGGTCCTGTCCAGACTACTTCCCCTTCGATTTCTTTGTCCTTATCCTCTACCAAGATGATTGATTCTCGCCCTCGTACGTTTACCATTGCTACTTTGGAACCTTATGCTCCTCAGGAATTTCCTCGGGGTTCTCCCCCGCGGAGCACCCTTTCTCCTCCCGATGAACACCGACGAATTCGTCGGTCTTGGAAGCCCATTTCCGCCCCTCTCGACTTCCCCTATCGCCTTTTATATTATTAAACCGACCACCTCTCGTTCTTTGCTTACCCACCGTGTTGCTGTCTCCGGAACAGAGTAGTGCCCTGTCTGCGATATCCACCTTGGGTGTTTGTCCGGTGTCTTGCGCCCTCGACTCGAGGATGAAATTTTGCTAGGGTACGATCTATGCCCCTCAACTTTTAGACGTCTCGGAGGAGGACCTCCGCTTATGTTTTGCAGAGTGGGAGGTGTCTTCTGTACATCGTTTTACGAAACGATTTAATGGCTCTCTTCACCATTGCTACTTTGGAACCTTATGCTCCTCAGGAATTTCCTCGGGGTTCTCCCCCGCGGAGCACCCTTTCTCCTCCCTTAGGTCCCTCCATCTACCCGTTGTTTCAATTGCCAGACATTCGGCCATACCGGTTCCCGTTGTCGCCGGTCTGCTCGTGTCTGCGTCCACTCTGGCCAGTATTTCCATGGTGTGCTGTGTTTTAATACCCCTTTTTGCATTAACTGTGGTGGTAACCATCCTGCTTCCTCAGCTTCATGTATTATTTATAAGTTCGAATTTGAAGTTGTTACTCTCAAGACCAAGGAGCACACGACTTTCCCTGAGGCTCGAGCTCAGGTTCGCGCTCGTTTTGTTCGAGAACATAGTCACATTCGCGGACATTCTTCGTGTTTCTCGTTCGCAACCTGACCGTTTACGAAAACCCCCTTCTGTCTCGTCTCTTTCCCAGGTTCCTTCTTCGCTCACTTCGGCCCAGCTCCGCTCTCCACAGCGTCGGTCTCAGCAGTCTCCATGTGTTTCTCCTCGACCTTTCTTGGCCCGAACGCCTCCGCCCCGCATTCTCTCTCCTTCGAGGGCGTCTGTGGGGCTGCCTCCTTGTGGGGACCCTCCTGCTGGTTGGGGGGGGTATTAAGCGTAGGGCCGAGGAGACCTCCCCTCGTTCTCCAGTTTCTAACCGCCGCCACCGTCGCTGGGATATGGTTCTCTCTCCGCACTCTTCCCCTACCACTATGAATGGTACCCTTACAGACCCTGCCCGAGGTCCTACTTCACCCCTCTGTCCCAGGTCAGTGACCCCTCCTCCAAGCCAGAACTCTGTATGTACTACGGGTCCTGGTGGCTCAATCCCCTCTTCGCAGGTGGGCCTCGTCAGTCTTTCATCAAAGTCGTCTGTCCCTGTTTCTCGCCCTCCGAACTTCCGCCAGTTGGAGAGCCAACTTGCGCTGTTGGACTCCCTCCCGTCAGCCTTACCCGCCCGTTCTCGTTCCTTGTTAGACTTCCCTATGCCCCCAACATATTCTTGCTCTCCGTCAACCGTTCAATCTGGCTCCGCCTCTCCTTGTTCCGACAATGCTTCTGTCCCTGCTCCTTTGGGAGTGCGCCGCGGTCGCTTTAGAAAGTACTGCATTCCAGTTCCTGTTGCCAAATCTCTCCCTGCTCGCCCGTCTGATCCACGCCTGCGGCCTCAGCCTGAACAGATGGGTCAGACCCGGACTTGCGGGAGAACTGCCGTATCTGCTCCATTGTTTCTGGTTGGTAGTTCTTTAACTTTTACCTTTTTATATTTTACTTTTAACTTTTTCCCTCATATTTAAAGTTTACCTCTCCGTAGCTTCTCCATAGCTAACTTTTACTCTTACCGATTCGTATTTAACTTTTATCTTTTACATTTTTCTCTTTTATCTTTTATACTTTTCTCTTTTACACTTTTAACTTCTACATTCTTAACTTTTATTCTTTTAAATTTTTCCCTTTTATATCTCCATTATAATGACTAATTTTAATTACATCCTTCACTGGACTGTCGCGGCATTTTTGCTAACTATGAAGGCCTTTCCCTCCTTTTACAAACGTACCAACCTGCTTGTGTTTGTCTCCAAGAAACAATTTTGGGTTATCGATTTATGCCTTCTCCTACTGGCTACATCTCCTTTACAAACCCCTTGCCCGCTCACGGTCCTCGAAGTGATTCAGCCATCCTGGTACATAGATCAGTCCCTTGTCGCCCGCTTATACTTCGATCTACATTGCAGGTGGTTGCTGTCCGGCTTTCTTTGTCTCGGCAGTATACCGTCTGTTCCGTTTACCTCCCTCCACACGTCCCCGTCGTTCGAGAGGAGCTAGTGGAAGTTGTTGATCAACTCCCTAGGGCCTAGACCTTTCTTACTTTTAGATGATTTGAATAGTCGTAACCTCGTGTGGGGTGGTGTTCGAGACATCTTCATGGCAGGTTCCTTGATCTCCCTGATGTCATCCCACTCCCTCCACTGTCTCAACTCAGGTACTCCTACTTACTAAGACGTTCACACTGATACTTTATACTACATTAATCTCTCCTTTTGTTCCACCGATGCTCTTCTGGACTTTTCCTGGGAAGTCCTGGGGAATGACTACGGGAGTGACCATTTCCCAGTGCGGCTGTTGTTTATTGTTCCCGGCACTAATCTGCCACCTTCCTCCCGTTGGCTTTTTTCTAGAGCCGACTGGGAGTCCTATCGTATCCTTACGTACGTGTCCTGTACAGCCCACGATTTTTCATCTGGACGGATGTTTAGATTTCCTGGGTGCGAGAATTTTAAATGCGGCTGAGAAGACAATTCCCAGTAGACAATGTTCCTCTCATTTGACCCGCGTCTTTGGTGGTCTCAGAAGTGTGTGGAAGCTGTTCGGAATAAGAAGACTGCTACTCGTCGGTTTTACCGCCATAAATCTCCAGATAACCGCATTGCCATGCAAAGGGTTCGGGCAGTGGCTCGTCGAGTCCTTAAACAAGCCCGGAGGGACTCCTGGCAACAATACGTCTCCGGGATCATATCTTCGACCACGATTGCCACAGTCTGGAACCGGGTCCGTCGCATCTCCAGAAAGTTCACTCCCTCTCGTCCCCAGTCCTCCATGTCGATTGCAGGGACATTTATGACTCAAAAGAAGTAGCGAATACTCTGGCTACTTCGTTTGCCGCAGCTTCAAGTGTTGCCGGATATTCTTCGACTTTCCATTTTCGAAAAGATGCAATGGAGGGAGAGGATCTCCATTTCGACCACCCGAACAATGAACCTTATAATCGACTGATGACGATGCGTGAACTCAAATCTGCCCTATTCTCCCGGAGAAACTCAGCACCTGGCCCAGATGGTATCCATTAAAAAATGCTGTAGTTTATACATATTTCGGCTCTATACTTTTTACTTACTGTTTTTAACCGTATTTGGATTGAAGGCTATTTCCCTCTCGATGGCGTGAGGCCATAGTTGTTATTCCTATCCCGAAGCCTGACAAGGACGCCTCCCTTCCTCAAAATTTTCGCCCAATAGCCTTGACTAGCTGTATTTTAAAGCTAATGGAAAAGATTGTCTTTTCATGACTGTCCTTACAAGCTGCTTGGGGACTCCCAACATGGGTTTAGATGGCATACGTCGTGTCTCACCAACTTGCTCGAGTTTTTCCACGTCTTGTTGAGTGAGTATGATAAGAGTAGGGCGATTGATATACTTTATCTCGACTTTCAGAAAACCTTTGATCCAGGGCCGTAGCCAGACCAAATCAGTAGGAGGGGCGGAGAAATTGACAGGGGGGACAATGAAAAAATTTAATGTCATTTTTTGTGAATATCGAAATATACTGCAGAAAATTACATTCAAAACTATAACAAGTAAAACACCGTACCTAAATAAAAAAAATGATCAAACCGATACATATAGATAGGCATATTGGGTTATACAGTAGAATACAATATTTAGTCTAAATTTAGTGTAAATAAAAATCTTTGTAAGTTTTTTTAATTTTAGAATAACTGTATGCGGCGAGTTTTTTTAGCGAAATTCTTTAGGAATTCAAACATGTCTATTTGCTTCGTTCTCTTATTTTCAAAGGCAAGTAAAACAAGTTGGCTTTGGCGTTTTTGTAGCATGGAACGCCGTTGCGGTTGGTTTTCCCAGGGGGGGCATATTATTTTCCAGGCGGGGCTTTGACCCCCCTGGCCCCCCCTTGGCTACGGGCCTGCTTTGATCAGGTACCTCACCGCCGGCTAATGGCCAAAGTGCGCGCGCTGGGTATCGGTGGGGAAGTAGATAGGTGGATTGAAAACTGGCTGAAGAATAGGCGGCAGAAGGTTGTAATTAAAGGGGCTAGTTTGGGTTGGGCCTCGGTCACTAGCGGGGTTCCTCAGGGTTCCGTTTTGGGGCCATTGTACTGCCAATTTCTTAACAACCGTTTCTGATACAGATAGGGGTGTAAATCGACGGTGGCATCGTCAGTAGGATCGCCAAATTCGCTGATGACACGAAGCTTGGGGGGGCTAATGTTGGGACACCAGATGCGGTCGAACAATTGCATGCGGACCTACGTAGGATAGGAGAGTGGTCTGTCCGAAAAATGGCAAATGCCGTTTAACTTCAGTAAATGCAAAGTGATGCACATTGGCTACGCCAATCCCAAGTCGGACTACTCCATGTTGGGGAGTAATATCGAGGCGACTGATTTGGAAAATGACTTGGGTGTGCTAATTAGCAACGACCTTAAATTTACGAAACAGTGTGTAGAGGTGGAAAAGAAAGCCCAGAAGCTGTTGGGTTATATCAGGAGGCAATTTCGACTTCGGAACAAGGAGATTGTGCTCTCTCTGTACAATTCCATGGTTCGGCCGCACTTGGAGTATACTGTGCAGTTCTGGTCGCCCACCCTCATGAAAGATATTGAGAGGCTGGAGCGAGTGCAGGCGAGGGCCACAAAGTTAATCCTTTCCGTTAGGCATATGGGCTACAATCGACGGTTACGCGCCCTGAACTTGTTTTCGCTGGAAACTCGGAGGCTGCGCGGTCAACTCATCGAGGTTTTTAAGCTGTTACGCGGGTTCAACGATATCGATTTTAGAAGCATGTTTAGTTGAAATGATAACCCAACTCGCAACAATGGTTGGAAGTTGGATTTGAAGCGGTTTAGGACGAGTGTGTGTGGGAATTACTTTACGTATAAGATCTGTGACACGTGGAACAGGTTACCTTCAGAAGTTGTGAACAGTTCCTCTGTGGATCAGTTCAAGAAAAGGTTAGACCAAATCTTGCACACTATTTGAGGGTGTATGAATTTTTCCCTGGCACCCGTTGCCATTGGTACCTCCTCGGTATGGGCCGCAAGGCCTTTTGAGGTACTACTTTTTCTTTTCTTGTAACTCCTTGTAACTCTCTCTCTCTCTCTCTCTCTCTCTCTCTCTCTCTCTCTCTCTCTCTCTCTCTCCGCAGGGGGTATAAAGGTTATGACATTTCTTCTGGATGTTGTAAACTTTATACTTGGGGTGTGACAGCCCTCCGGTCCCGAATCGTGGGATTCTAGAGAAATTGGCTGCCAGTTCCTTTAGGTTCTCTCTCTCTTTCGGGAGGGCGGGTAAAGTATGTTGTACAATCCTGTCCCGTGGGTTACTAGGACCCCATCCCATCCCTACGCTGTCCTTTTAGCTTACATTAAGGATGTTCTCCTCTGACTGGGGAAAAAAAAAAAAAAAAAAAACCTTTTCTTTTAGTATTAAGTATTTTTCTCTTCTTTTACTATTAGGTAGGACCCTACTGCTACCTCATGCGTGGGAAGAGAGGCTTTGGAACCTCTATAAATAACACCATTTAACGCTCGTAGTTTTGTGAGAGACTGGGATGGAGGGGTCCCAGGCGTAGGGGCGCGATGAATGGAGTGTGGCTAGTGCCCCGTTAAGCCCATTCCTAACGCGTAGTGGCCTGACCAGCCCCCTGCGACCGTTCTTTGGTGACCAATTGATGGTGCTTGGCTCTACTGCTCTGAGGTGAGAGAGCTTTACTGCCCAGCTGGCTGCCCGGCCAGCGTAAAGTCTCGGGCGTAGCCTCTGGGTCTGGTGGGATATCCCTTGAACACTGGATTCTAAGAGTCTGGCCGCTTGTGAGTGACTAGTAAGACTTAGTAAAGGGCTGCATCTCGCTGTCGCTCCTGGCGGGAAATCCGTGATGCCTGCGTCGCGAGTGTTTGTCAGTTGGTAGCTGCGACACGTTTGGGAGTGTCCGGCCCTGGGGAGACCTTTGGTCGGTGCGGCAGCAGCGAGAGGTGTCTTCTGGAAGGGATGAACGTCACTTGCAAGTAGGTGGATGCGTCTACGCGCGGGATGAATTCACCCCCCCCCCTTTTTTATATACTGGTCAGAACGTTTTTGATAGTTTTCATTGCTAGAACGCTTTATCTTATTCAGAGTATTCAAAAAAAAAAGAGAAAATATGGCAGGGCCAGCTAAATTGAAAGCAGAATGCTTTAAATGTAAAGTTAATCATTGGTGCGTTGACTTCCCTGAAGGCAGTATCAGCGATATCACAACCCTTAGTGTATGTTTGTTTTGTAAACGTAGACACAACCACGAAAAGGAAGTTAAAGAGCTAAAGGAATTAGTAAAAAAGCTTGAAGCTAGGGTCGTCGCACTGGAAATCCAACCCAGTGGACAAGATCAAACTAAAAACACACCAGCAGATTTAAACTGTAAGATTAAGCATCTAGAACAAAGCGTGGCACGCTTGGAAAACACGGTGACTATTCCGGAAAATAGAACGGAGGAACAAGAATTCAAATTGGTCAAAAATAAAAGACCCTCCAAACCAAAACCAAAACATAAGTATTTGGAACCCATTACCATCAAAAATAAGTTTCACTTACTTGCTGACGAGGAGGATGAATCCTTTTTAATCGTGACCCGACAATTCAGCGCCGGACAATTCAGCGCCGACAATTCAGCGCAAAGACAATTCAGCGCAAAGACAATTCAGCGCAAAGACAATTCAGCGCAAAGACAATTCAGCGCAAAGACAATTCAGCGCAAAGACAATTCAGCGCGAAAATACCAACAAAGAAGAAGAAAGAACAAATCCAGAGGGAAGAGAGGCTTGCGACTGTTAGGTTAGGTTAGGTTAGGTTAGGTTTCTAGTTTTTGAAATAAAATCTTAATTTTAACAATTCTAACAAATTTTGTTTTTTTAAATAAAATTTTAATAATTATACTCCTTTGAATTTTATCTCCGATTTGTCACTCCTTCGTTATGTCACTCCTTCGTTACGGTATTTATGTCACTCCTTTGTTATGTCACTCCTTTGGAATGTCACTCCTTCGATACAGACCCAATTTAGCATATATATAAATATACAAATTTTTCTCTTTTTTATTTATTGCGATTTATTTTTATTATTTTTAACTAAACTTTTAACTGTACTGACTTGCGCTGAATTGTCTTTGCGCTGAATTGTCGACGCTGAATTGTCAGTGCTTCCTTTTTAATTGGGGATTCTATGGTAAGGAATCAAGGGGACTTTTTCGGAGCAAGACGGGTGACCAAGAGAAAACTCCGATGTTTTCCGGGTGCCACAAGCCAGATAATTAATAGGGAATTAGGCAAAATTAATATCACGAATAAGAGTTGCCCTATCATTGTCCATGTTGGTGGCAATGACGTTTTTCTGGGAGGGACAGGAGGGCAGACAGAGCCCATTATAAAAGAATTCAAGAACCTAACTGACAAGGTTAGGGATAGGACAGACATGGGTATGGTCGTAGGAATTCTCCCTCGAATGCGTGCTAGTGACTATACTCTAAGTAAAGCCATTAGCATAAATAAAAGAGTTAAACGCATGTGTGATGAAAAAGGCCTAAAGTTTGTCGATTTTTGGCCTACATTCTACGGAAATGGGGAATACTTTGGTTCGGACGGGATACATTTTAACCAGAAGGGGAAAAAGAAGTATGGTGATTTACTAAACATTAATTTATATAATCTTTTTAAACTAGGACCCCCCCAAACCAGCAATTGATCCTGCTCCTCAAACAGTTAAACCTACTCCCCCAGCAGTTAGTCCCCTCCCCCAGCAGTTAGTCCCCCTCCCCCAGCAGTTAGTCCCACTCCCCCAGCAGTTAGTCCCCCTCCCCCAGCAGTTAGTCCCCCTCCCCCAGTAGTTAGTTCAACTGCGTCGGGAAACGACTCAGGCCAGTTAGGAAAAACCACAACTTAAAATCACTCAAAACTGTGCTCTTCAATGCTAGGTCAATTAGAAACAAACTAATGGAATTTATAGCGCTTGTCAAAACTGAGAACTTTGATATCATCGGAATAACAGAATCCTGGATTCATTCTGAATCAAGGGATTTTGTAGGAGAATTTGAAATGGTAGGTTACAAAATGTTTCACAAAGATAGGAACGGAAGGGAAGGCGGCGGTGTACTTTTGTATACTCGGGACTCCCTGCACCCGGTAAACAGTAATATCGTATCTGCTCATGAAATGTTGGGAATTGATCTAAACCTAAATAATAAAGTAGTGCAGCTACTTCTAGTATATAGACCACCTCACTACCCCGTTGATAAGGATATAAACTTGTACAACAAATTAAGCAGAATAGTGAATAATAAGATCAGTGTGATTTTTGGTGATTTTAATTGTGGTAATGTAAATTGGGAAAACAAAACAGCTGATGCTGAGGGCTCAAGACTGTTGGAATTTGCCGATGATAACTTATTAAGTCAATGGGTTGACGGGCCTACTAGGGGTAATAATAAACTAGACCTCATATTCACGAACGAAGATGACCTAGTCTCTAACCTGACTATTGGTGGAAATTTAAGTAACACCGATCATAATTTGATTAGGTTTGACCTCAGGGTTCCAGTTAATACACGCGAAAAGACTCGTGAAAGACTGGATTTCTCGAGAGCAAATTTTGAAAGCTTCCGAAGTAGTTTAGACACACTTGAAGTTCTAATAAGTGAGGATGTCAGTGTCACCTGGAGCTCATATAGGGATCAATTTAGAATATTATAGAACACTTTTACACCCACTAAAATGGTTTCCTTGTCAACAAAGTCACCGAAATGGTTTAACAACGAAATTAGGAGGGCTATTACGAGAAGAAATAGAGCCTACAAACTACTAAAGTCGCATTTCAACCACACTAATTCAGAAAACTATATAACCATACGTAGGAGGGTTAAGTCCTTAATTAGATCAGCCAAACGTGATGAAGAAGCTAGAGTTGCCTCACTCTGTAAAGTTAACCCTAAAGAATTTTTTGCCCATGTTAATAGCAGAAAGCCAATTAAAAATTCTGTAGGCCCCTTAAAAGATAGAAATGGCGTACTGAAATTCGGTGATAAAGATATAGCTAATATGTTAAACGAGTTCTTCGTTACAGTCTTCACGGAGGAAGACACAATAGAAGTGCCAAGTCCTCGGATTACATATGACGGTGACCAGCCCGTAGAGACCATAAGTTTTACGAGAAATGAGGTACAGCAATTAATTGATAAGATGAACAAATACAAATCACCTGGCCCCGACTTTTCTTCCAAGGGTATTAAAAGAGGTTAGCCACAATGTTGTTGACGACTTAGTAACCATATTCAAACAATCAATCGAGTTAGGGAAAGTTCCAACCGACTGGAAGTTAGCAAATGTAACACCAATCTTTAAAAAGGGTGATAGGGAAAATCCTTGTAATTATCGCCCGATCAGTTTAACATCAGTTGTCGGCAAACTGTTGGAATCCATCATTACAAAACGTATTGTGTATCACCTTGAATCTAACAATCTAATTTTTTATTCTCAACATGGATTTAGGCGACATAGATCCTGTCTGACAAACCTGTTAGAGTTTTTCCATAATATGCATACACTGTACGATGCAAGTAGGGCAATAGATATAGTGTATCTCGACTTTCAAAAAGCCTTTGACAAAGTCCCTCACGCTAGATTGATAGCTAAAGTCAAAGGACTAGGAATCACCGGGCTCGTTTCCGACTGGATTGAGGATTGGCTAAAAGATAGAAAGCAGAGAGTGGTAATAAATGGAGTGGCTTCGGAGTGGGCGCCCGTCACCAGTGGTGTGTCACAGGGTTCCGTTCTGGGTCCTTTACTTTTTATCATCTATATTAACGATATAGACATCGGGCTTCTAAGTGCAATCTCCAAATTTGCAGACGATACGAAATTAGGAAGTAGTGTAGGTACTGAGGAGGGCGTAAGAACGCTTCAGAACGATCTTAACAGGTTGGGCGAATGGTCTGCTACTTGGCAGATGCCATTCAACTTGGACAAATGTAAGGTAATGCACATAGGTTATAAAAACCCGAAGACCGATTACTCTCTCTCGGGAAGGAACTTGACTGAGACCGATCTAGAGAAAGACTTAGGCGTCTATATCAGCAACGATCTGAAACCGTCGAAGCACTGTGCAGAAGTCGAAAAGAGGGCCTTAAAATTATTAGGTTATATTAAAAGACAGTTCCAGTTTCGGAACAAGGAGACTGTAATGTGTCTTTATAATTCTCTAGTCAGACCTCACCTGGAATACTGTGCGCAGTTTTGGTCTCCATCCCTCAGGAAGGACATAGAAAGGTTAGAAAGAGTGCAAGCAAGGGCTACAAAATTGATCCCTTCAATGAGAATGCAAAGCTACCAACGGAGATTGGAGCGCCTAAATCTGTTTAGCTTAGAGACGAGAAGGTTGCGAGGTCAGCTTATTCAAGTCTTCAAGATGCTCAAAGGAATAGACAGGGTAGATTACAGAAACTCATTCTCACTTAATGCCAATCCGACAAGAAATATTGGTTTTAAACTGGAACTAAAGACATTTAGGACCTCTGTCTGCGGAAATTTCTTTTCCTACAAAATAGTTAATATCTGGAACCAACTTCTCTCAGAGGTTGTTTCCAGTCAAAGTGTAAATGTGTTTAAAAATAGGCTAGACAAAGTACTGAATACTCTCATAGTTTAAGATTAAAACATAAGAGAACTCTGCAGGAGTTCGCTTGCACGGTGTCTCTGAGAGCAAGCTAAACATAGAACTATTTATAATTATATTTTCCACTTTCCTGTAAAATTTCCTTGGCTACTTTTCCAGGGTCAAGGTATTTTCTTCAACCTTTTTCTGTACCTGCCTCTGGCAGGGAGGGTGGGGAGAGAGCCTCCTACTTTTCTATCCAGTTTTCTACTACTGCTAGGATAGTTGAAAGAAAAATAAACTTTTAATAACAGGAACCTCCTAGAGTGGACCGAAAGGTCTTTCAGGCTTCCTCTTCTCTCTGTCTCTCTCTCTCTCTCTCTCTCTGTCTCTCTCTCTCTGTCTGTCAGAGACACGTTTCCGGTTGACTGCCAGTTCCGGTCGGAACGGGAGCTGCTTGGCGTCGATCTGAACGTGGGAGGGACGAACTATAGGTTAATCTTGGTGTACAGACCTCCGCATCTCCTCCTCGAGGAGGATACAGCCCTGTACACCGAACTCAGTAGCCTGCTAGGTGATAGGGTGTGTGTAGTTTTAGGAGACTTCAACTGTCGCGGCATAAAGTGGGAAAACAGGACTGCCGATGCTGAAGGGAGGAGGCTAGTTGACTTTGCTGATGAGAACTTCCTCACTCAGTGGGTCAACGAGCCTACACGAGGCGAAAGCGTTCTAGACTTAGTATTCACGACCGAAGACAACCTCGTCACTGGCCTCACCGTTGACGAATCGTTGGGCGGGAGTGATCACGTCTTATTAGGTTCTGTGTGCGTCCCTCGGGTGAAGCGTAGTAACTCGAGAGGCAGTAAGCTCGATCTCCGGCGGGCGAACTTTGTTAGCCTCAGGGATAGCGTAGGAGATATGGGGTTAGAGGTCGGCGGCGATGTTGAGGGAGTGTGGAGTGCATTCCGGGACGAGTTTATGGTGCTGCAGTCTGCTGCCATACCCTCAAAACCGGTCACCCCTGCTTAAACGCAGCCTAAGTGGTTCAATCGTGACATTGCTTCGGCTATCCGAAATAGGAAAGTAGCGTATAGGAGGGCGAAGGCCAATCGTTCCCATGAGAACACTTTAGCGTATGTCCGCCTGTGTAGGGAAGTGAAGGCGAAGGTTAGGCTAGCGAAACGTAAGGAAGAACTACGGGTGGCAAGCCTCTGCAAGGGGGACCCTAAGGAGTTCTTCAGTTATGTTAATAGTAGAAAGCCCATTAGAAGCTCGGACGCGGACATCGCCAATGTGCTTAATGAGTACTTTGCGGGAGTGTTCACCAGGGAGGACACCCGCATCATCCCCGAGCCAGGTGTGAGGCACGAAGGTGCTGGCCTGGATAATGTTCGATGTACCGCGACAGTCGTTGCCGATAGAATAGACAAACTGAGCGCGTTTAAGGCTCCTGGGCCAGACCAGTTTCTCCCCAGAGTGTTGCGGGAGGTGCGCGACCAGGTGGCTCCCCACCTGGCTACAGTCTTCAACAAATCGTTGGAGACGGGCCAGGCCTGGTGACTGGAGGGAAGCCAACGTGACCCCTATCTTTAAGAAAGGGGATCACGAAAGTCCAGGGAACTATCGTCCCATTAGTCTCACTTCAGTTGTAGGTAAATTATTAGAGGGGATAATAGCGGATAGGATCGTTGACCATTTGGATTCCCACAAGCTGCTTGGGGACTCCCAACATGGGTTTAGACGGCATAGGTCGTGTCTCACCAACTTGCTCGAGTTTTTCCACGTCATGTTGGGTGAGTACGATAAGAGTAGGGCGATTGATATACTTTATCTCGACTTTCAGAAAGCCTTTGATAAGGTACCTCACCGCTGGCTAATGGCGAAAGTGCGCGCGCTGGGTATCGGTGGGGAAATAGGTAGGTGGCTTGAAAACTGGCTGAAGAATAGGCGGCAGAGGGTTGTAATTAAAGGTGCTAGTTCGGGTTGGGCCTCGGTCACTAGTGGGGTTCCTCAGGGTTCCGTTTTGGGGCCGCTGTTGTTTATCATTTACATAAATGATATCGACGGTGGCATCGTCAGTCGGATCGCCAAATTCGCTGATGACACCAAGCTTGGGGCCAATGTTGGGACGCCCGAAGCGATCGAGGAACTGCGTGCGGACCTAGGTAGGATAGGAGAGTGGTCCGAAAAATGGCAAATGCCGTTTAACTTGGGTAAATGCAAAGTGATGCACATTGGCTACGCCAATCCCAAGTCGGACTACTCGATGTTGGGTAGTAATATCGAGGTGACTGATTTAGAAAAGGACTTGGGTGTGCTAATTAGCAGCGACCTTAAGTTTACGAAACAGTGCGTAGAGGTGGAAAAGAAAGCCCAGAAACTATTGGGTTATATCAGGAGGCAATTTCAGTTTCGGAACAAGGAGATTGTGCTCTCACTGTACAATTCCCTTGTTCGGCCGCACCTGGAGTATGCTGTGCAGTTCTGGTCGCCCACCCTCAGGAAAGATATTGAGAGGCTGGAGCGAGTGCAGGCGAGGGCCACAAAGTTAATCCCTTCCGTTAGGCATATGGGCTACAATCGACGGTTACGCGCCCTGAACTTGTTTTCGCTTGAAACTCGGAGGCTGCGCGGTCAACTGATCGAAGTTTTCAAGCTCTTACGCGGGTTCAACGATGTCGATTTTAGAAGTATGTTTAGTTTAAATGATAACCCAACTCGCAACAATGGTTGGAAGTTGGATTTGAAACGGTTTACGACTAGTGTGTGTGGGAATTACTTTACGTATAAGATCTGTGACACATGGAACAGGTTACCTTCGGAAGTTGTGAACAGTTCCTCTGTGGATCAGTTTAAGAAAAGGGTAGACCAAATCTTGTACAGTATTTGAATGTGTAAAGACATTTAGGACCTCAGTCTGCGGAAATTTCTTTTCCTATAAAATAGTTAATATCTGGAACCAACTTCCCTCAGAGGTTGTTTCCAGTGAAAGTGTAAATCTGTTTACAAATAGGCTAGACAAAGTACTGAACACACTCATAGTTTAAGATTAAAACCTCAGAAAACTCTGCAGGAGTTCGCTTGCTCGGTGTCTCTGTGAGCAAGCTAAATATAGAGCTATTTATATATTCTCCACTTTCCTGTAAAATTTCCTTGGCTACTTTTCCAGGGTCAAGCTATTTTCTTCAACCTTTTTCCGTACCTGCCTCTGGCAGGGAGGGAGCGGAGGGTGGGGAGAGAGCCTTCTACTTTTCTATCCAGTTTTCTACTACTGCTAGGATAGTTGAAAGAAAAATAAACTTTTACAAAATTTTCCCTGGCACCCGTTGCCATTGGTACCTCCTCGGTATGGGCCGCAAGGCCTTTTGAGGTACTTCTTTTCCTTGTAACTCTCTCTCTCTCTCTCTCTCTCTCTCTCTCTCTCTCTCTCTCTCTCTCTCTCTTCTGGGTGTTGTAAACTTTATACTTGGGGTGTGACAGCCCTCCGGTCCCGAGTCGTGGGATTCTAGAGAAATTGGTTGCCAATTTCTTTAGGTTCTCTCTCTTTCGGGAGGGCGGGTGAAGTCTGTTGTACAAACCTGTCCCGTGGGTTACTAGGACCCCTTCCCATCCCTACTCTGTCCTTTTAGCTTAGGTTAATGATGTTCTCCTCTGCAGAAAAAAAAACTTTTAGTATTAACTCTCTTTCTCTACTCTTACGATTAGGACCCTACTGCTACCTCATGCGTGGGAAGAGAGGCTTTAGAACCTCTATAAATAACGTAGGTAAATAATTAGAGGGGATATTAGCGGGTACGATTGTTGACCATTTGGATTCCTACAAGCTACTTGGGGACTCCAACATCGGTTTAGACGGCATAGGTCGTGTCTCACCAACATGCTCGAGTTTTTCCATGTCATGTTGAGTGAGTATGATAAGAGTAGGGCGATTGATTAGAAAGCCTTTGATAAGGTACCTCACCGCCGGCTAATGGCTAAAGTGCGCGTGCTGGGTGTTGGTGGGGAAGTAGGTAGGTGGATTGAAAACTGGCTGAAGAATGCCACAAAGACAATCCCTTCCATTAGGCATATGGGCTGCAATCGACGCTTCCGTGACGTGGGTTCAAAGATGTCGATTTTAGAAGCATGTTTAGTTTAAATGATAATCCAACTCGCAACAATGGTTGGAAGTTGGATTTGAAACGGTTTAGGACTAGTATGTGTGGGAATTACTTTACGTATAAGATCTGTGACACGTGGAACAGGTTACCTTCAGAAGTTGTGGATCAGTTCAAGAAAAGGTTAGACCAAATCCTGCACTCTATTTAAGTGTGTAGATTAGAGATTGGAGCGCCTAAATCTGTTTAGCTTAGAGACGAGGAGGTTGCGGGGTCAGCTTATTGAAGTCTTCAAGATGCTCAAAGGAATAGACTGAACACACTCATAGTTTAAGATTAAAACCTCAGGAAACTCTGCAGGAGTTCGCTTGCACGGTATCTCTGTGAGCAAGGTAAATATAGAGCTATTTATATATTCTCCACTTTCCTGTAAAATTTCCTTGGCTACTTTTCCAGGGTCAAGGTATTTTCTTCAACCTTTTTTCGTACCTGCCTCTGGCGCGGAGGGTGGGGAGAGAGCCTTCTACTTTTCTATCCAGTTTTCTACTACTATTAGGATAGTTGAAACAAAAATAAACTTTCAATAACAGGAACAGTTCCTCGGTGGATCAGTTCAAGAAAAGGTTAGACCAAATCTTGCACACTATTTGAGTGTGTAGAAAATTTTCCCTGGCAACCGTTGCCATTGGTACCTCCTCGGTATGGGCCGCAAGGCCTTTTGCGGTACTTCTTTTCCTTGTAACTCCTTGTAACTCTCTCTCTCTCTCTCTCTCTCTCTCTCTCTCTCTCTCTCTCTCTCTCTCTCTCTCTCTCTCTCTCTCTCACTCTCTCTCACTATAGGTTAATCTTGGTGTAGAGACCTCCGCATCTCCTCCTCGTGGAGGATACAGCCCTGTACACCGAACTCAGTAGCCTGCTAGGGGATAGGGTGTGTGTAGTTTTAGGAGACTTCAACTGTCGCGGCATAAAGTGGGAAAACAGGACTGCCGATGCTGAAGGGAGGAGGCTAGTTGACTTTGCTGATGAGAACTTCCTCACTCAGTGGGTCAACGAGCCTACACGAGGCGAAAGCGTTCTAGACTTAGTATTCACGACCGAAGACAACCTCGTCACTGGCCTCACCGTTGACGAATCATTGGGCGGGAGTGATCACGGTCTTATTAGGTTCCGTGTGTGCGTCCCTCGGGTGAAGCGTAGTAACTCGAGAGGCAGTAAGCTCGATCTCCTGCGGGCGAACTTTGTTAGCCTCAGGGATAGCGTAGGAGAGATGGGGTTAGAGGTTGGCGCCGATGTTGAGGGAGTGTGGAGTGCATTCCTGGACGAGTTTATGGTGCTGCAGTCTGCTGCCATACCCTCAAAACCGGTCACCCCTGCTTCAACGCAGCCTAAGTGGTTCAATCGTGACATCGCTTCGGCTATCCGAAATAGGAAAGTAGCGTATAGGAGGGCGAAGGCCAATCGTTCCCACGAGAACACTGAAGCGTATGTCCGCCTGTGTAGGGAAGTGAAGGCGAAGGTTAGGCTAGCGAAACGTAACGAAGAACTACGTGTGGCAAGCCTCTGCAAGGGGAACCCTAAGGAATTCTTCAGTTATGTTAATAGTAGAAAGCCCATTAGAAGCATGATAAGTCCGTTAAAGGACGGAAGCGGCGTTCTGCGGACCTCCGACGCGGACATCGCTAATGTGCTTAATGAGTACTTTGCGGGAGTGTTCACCAGGGAGGATACCCGCGTCATCCCCGAGCCAGGCGTGAGGCACGAAGGTGCTGGCCTGGATAGTGTTAGATGTACCGCGACAGTCGTTGTCGATAGAATAGACAAACTGAGCGCGTTTAAGGCTCCTGGGCCAGACCAGTTTCTCCCCAGAGTGTTACGAGAAGTGCGCGACCAGGTGGCTCCCCACCTGGCTACAGTCTTCAACAAATCGTTGGAGATGGGCCAGGTGCCTGGTGACTGGAGGGAAGCCAACGTGACCCCTATCTTTAAGAAAGGGATCACGAAAGTCCAGGGAACTATCGTCCCATTAGTCTCACTTCAGTTGTAGGTAAATTATTAGAAGGGATAATAGCTGATAGGATCGTTGACCATTTGGATTCCTACAAGCTGCTTGGGGACTCCCAACATGGGTTTAGACGGCATAGGTCGTGTCTCACCAACTTGCTCGAGTTTTTCCACGTCATGTTGAGTGAGTACGATAAGAGTAGGGCTATTGATATACTTTATCTCGACTTTCAGAAAGCCTTTGATAAGGTACCTCACCGCCGGCTAACGGCGAAAGTGCGCGCGCTGGGTATCGGTGGGGAAATAGGTAGGTGGATTGAAAACTGGCTGAGGAATAGGCGGCAGAGGGTGGTAATTAAAGGGGCTAGATCGGGTTGGGCCTCGGTCACTAGTGGGGTTCCTCAGGGTTCCGTTTTGGGGCCACTGTTGTTTATCATTTACATAAATGATATCGACGGTGGCATCGTCAGTCGGATCGCCAAATTCGCTGATGATACCAAGCTTGGGGCCAATGTTGGGACACCCGAAGCGATCGAGGAACTGCGTGCGGACCTAGGTAGGATAGGAGAGTGGTCCGAAAAATGGCAAATGCCGTTTAACTTGGGTAAATGCAAAGTGATGCACATTGGCTACGCCAATCCTAAGTCGGACTACTCGATGTTGGGTAGTAATATCGAGGTGACTGATTTAGAAAAGGACTTGGGTGTGCTAATTAGCAGCGACCTTAAGTTTACGAAACAGTGTGCAGAGGTGGAAAAGAAAGCCCAGAAACTATTGGGTTATATCAGGAGGCAATTTCAGTTTCGGAACAAGGAGATTGTGCTCTCACTGTACAATTCCCTTGTTCGGCCGCACCTGGAGTATGCTGTGCAGTTCTGGTCGCCCACCCTCAGGAAAGGTATTGAGAGGCTGGAGCGAGTGCAGGCGAGGGCCACAAAGTTAATCCCTTCCGTTAGGCATATGGGCTACAATCGACGGTTACGCGCCCTGAACTTGTTTTCGCTTGAAACTCGGAGGCTGCGCGGTCAACTGATCGAGGTTTTCAAGCTCTTACGCGGGTTGAACGATGTCGATTTTAGAAGTATGTTTAGTTTAAATGATAACCCAACTCGCAACAATGGTTGGAAGTTGGATTTGAAACGGTTTAGGACTAGTGTGTGTGGGAATTACTTTACGTATAAGATCTGTGACACATGGAACAGGTTACCTTCGGAAGTTGTGAACAGTTCCTCTGTGGATCAGTTCAAGAAAAGATTAGACCAAATTTTGCACACTATTTGAGTGTGTAGAAAATTTTCCGTGGCACCCGTTGCCATTGGTACCTCCTCGGTATGGGCCGCAAGGCCTTTTGAGGTACTTCTTTTCCTTGTAACTCCTTGTAACTCTCTCTCTCTCTCTCTCTCCGCTGGGGGTATAAAGGTTATGCACGTTCCTTCTGGGTGTTGTAAACTTTATACTTGGGGTGTGACAGCCCTCCGGTCCCGAGTCGTGGGATTCTAGAGAAATTGGCTACCAATTCCTTTAGGTTCTCTCTCTTTCGGGAGGGCGGGTGAAGTCTGTTGTACAAACCTGTCCCGTGGGTTACTAGGACCCCTTCCCATCCCTACTCTGTCCTTTTAGCTTAGGTTAAGGATGTTCTCCTCTGACTGCAAAAAAAAAAAAAAAGAACGTTTAGTATCAAGTCTTTTTCTCTACTCTTACGATTAGGACCCTACTGCTACCTCATGCGTGGGAAGAGAGGCTTTGGAACCTCTATAAATAACACCATTTCACTTCAGTTGTAGGTAAATAATTAGAGGGGATAATAGCGGGTAGGATTGTTGACCATTTGGATTCCTACAAGCTACTTGGGGACTCCAACATGGGTTTAGACGGCATAGGTCATGTCTCACCAACTTGCCTGAGTTTTTCCACGTTATGTTGAGTGAGTATGATAAGAGTAGGGCAATTGATGAGAAAGCCTTTGATAAGGTACCTCACCGCCGGCTAATGGTCAAAGGGCGCGCGGTGGGTATTGGTGGGGAAGTAGGTAGGTGGATTGAAAACCGGCTGAAGAATGCCACAAAGTTAATCCCTTCCGTTAGGCATATGTGCTACAATCGACACTTACGTGACGCGGGTTCAAAGATGTCGATTTTAGAAGCATGTTTAGTTTAAATGATAACCCAACTCGTAACAATGGTTGAAAGTTGGATTTGAAACGGTTTAGGACTAGTGTGTGTGGGAATTACTTTACCTATAAGATCTGTGACACGTGGAACAGGTTACCTTCAGAAGTTGTGAACAGTTCCTCTGTGGATCATTTCAAGAAAAGGTTTGACCAAATCCTGCACACTATTTAAGTGTGTAGAATATTTTCCCCTTGTTTTCATTGGTACCTCCTCGGTATGGGCCGCAAGGCCTTTTGAGGTACTTCTTTTCCTTGTAACTCCTTGTAACTCTCTCTCTGTGTCAGGTCCCAGTCTTTTCTCCTGGCCCATTCTACTGACTCGCTGAGGTGTTGCATTTGACATGTATTTGAGCAATACGGCAAATACAACGATCAAATACACATCTTTCCAGATTCTCAAATATAAATACAAATACGAAAAATGACTATTTTAAATACAAATACATATTTGACCCCAGCCCCGAATATATATATATATATATATATATATATATTATGATACACAAAGGTCGGGTCTCTCTCCTGGATCTACCTCTCCCACGTGTGGTGGACCTTTCCTCCCCCCCCCGTCAGCACTTGTCTGGTGTGACTAGCCCTCGAACATCTGGTTCTCCCCGGCCCCCCCTCTGGTGGGGAGTCGTGGGTTTCGGCTGGGCCCGTCTCGTCGTCTCTCCCCCCCCTCTCAAGGGAGCCCCCCTCTGAACTCCCTGTTCCACTTTCCACCACTCGTTCTACTACGGATGAAGCAGCTGCGGGGTCGGTGGCCCCTACCCACCCCGTTCGGGGCGTCCCGTGGTGGACTCCAGCATGTCACCAGGCGGTGTGTGAGAGGAAGAGGGCAACGCGCCGCTTCCACCACATCCGGCGCGCGGACCACTTGATTGAGATGCGGCGGGCGAAGGCTTTCGCCTGCTGGACTCTCAAGTTGGCCCGTCGGGCCTCTTGGCGTGCTCCCGTACGGCCCTTCGGATACTGGATCCGGTCCTCTCTAGAGGACTGGGCATGTCATCTGGCGCTTTCCGCTCCTCTCCGGTTGATAGCCTGCAGGTTGAGTGCGACATCCCTCCCTTGGAGGATCGGAGGTCTTTCTCATTGCCAAGCACTATCTCCGGATTTTCCGTCTTCCCAACTCTCCTCTGTTCCAGGTGGTTGAGAGGGCGTTCTGCCGGGATGGGGGTTGGTATTTCACCGACACGGTGACCTCCCTCCTCGATGGTATGGACGCTCCTCCTCCATCCGTTATACCGGTCTCTTTCAAGGGTGTTGCACCTTGGGAGAGCACCCCTGTTGCGTGCTGTAGGGCGTTGCGCCTCGTTCGCAGGGCCGATTCTGACTCTGCCTTGCTTCGGTCTCTGTTCCTTCAGCATGCAGCGTGTCACTCTGCATGTGTTGCGGTCTTCACAGATGGCTCGAGGTCGTCGGGGAGCGTTGGGGCTGCGGCTGTTCCCCAGTCGTCTGCCCTTGCTCCCCGATGTACCCGTCTCCCTGATGAGGCTTCCGTTTTCACGGCTGAGTTCTATGCCATTCTGAGCGCTCTGGAGGTGGTGCGGGAGCATCCGGATGGGTCGTTTGTCATCTATTCGGATTCCCGCAGTGCCCTGGATGGCCTGGAGTGTTTTGACCCTGTCTATCCACTGATCCGACGAATCCAGCTACTGTGCCATATCCTTGTCGCTTTTGGTGGCAAGGAGGTGGTATTTTGCTGGGTCCCTGCACATGTTAACGTGGCTGGAAATGAGGCTGCCGATCGAGATGCCCGTTCCGCGTGCCGACCACAGGTTTCACCCATGTCCCTCCCCTTTTCCGATTATATCCCTGGCTTCCGTAGGTTTTGCGCTCCCGGTGGCAGAGTCGCTGGGATGGCGCTACAAATAAACTCTGCAAGATTAAACCCAAATTGGGATGTTGGGCCTCTTCCTTCCATCGGTCACGCCATAAGGAGGTGGCTCTGGCCCGCCTCCGTATTGGCCACACCCACCTGACCCATGGCTATTTGATGGCCGGGGATCGGGTGCCCCGATGTCCCAATTGTAACGTCTCACTTACAGTTGCCCACCTCCTGGTGGAGTGTCCGCTTTACTCTGCGCTGCGCGCAGAGTATTTTCCCTTTTTGGAGAGCGTCGGGCCTTGTGATAGGCTTGGCGCTATTCTATCTGAAGGTCCCTACTTTTCGGTAACCGGGTTGTTCTCCTTCCTCTTTCGCTCCCGACTTCTTTACCGGCTGTGACTCCGCTATGATCTTTCTGCTTTTTTTTTTTTTTTTTTTTTCCCCTCCTCCTCCTCCTCCTCCTCCTCCCCGTCTATTGTTCATTTCCGTTAGCTGTTCCGTAGTCTTCGTCCTGTGTTCGCTCTGCTATCCACCTTTCTTTTGGTGGCCATGAGCGGTCATACTTTGAACCAAAAAAAAAAAATGATACACAAAGACCGTGCATGGAACAAGGAACTCTTCTAAGAAAATTAAATCCACTACCATTACCATTACTTATTCGGACTATCATAAAAAAACCTCAGGGAACCATTCTGAGTTCATTCCCATCATGAAACGGACATGTTATGTGCCTTGAAAAGTGGACGCTCAATTCTGCCAGTTGAGGTTTAAGTTTTGGTTTTTGGCTAAAAATATAATAGTTACCCTTTTTTCTTTGATGTATTCAATCTGACGTGAAGACAGCTAGTCTTCTGCTTATATTGAGGTTCTAAATGTAGCTGGGCTAGGCTGCTTTAAACCCTAGATCCTGTCCCAAAGCTGGATCCTATCTGCTTTGCAGATAGCTGGTGAGGGAAGCTATATTTTTAGGACCTCTTTACGAGTGACCCGTTGCCCACGTCGGGCTAGCATCATGAAAAAGAAAAAACTATAGTATTTGTCATTTACCATTACTTATTCGGACTATAGTGGATTTAATTTTCCTAGAAAGAGTTCCTTGTTCCATGCACGGTCTGTGTGTATCATAAAAAACCTCAGGGAACCATTCTGAGTTCATTCCCATATACAGGGCGTCCCAAAAAAAATGTATACACACTTTAACAGCTGATAGCTCAATTGATGTTTCTTTCTTTCCAAGTTAAACCATTAAAATTAATAATGGCAGTCAGACTAAGCTTTGAACAAAGGAAATTCATTCTAAAATGTTACTGGAAGTGTGAAAACGCAGTTGAAGTGCAAAGACAGTTTAGGAGGGAGTTTCAAACAGATCCACCAACGCGACTTACCATCACTCGAATTAGAGATAAGTTTGAAGCCGATGGAACTGTTCAGAATGTCCACAAGAAGCGTTTCCGGAAGACCACGGACATCGACAAGCCCACACAAAGCAAGAAAGAGTACTGGAAACGTATCACCAAAGTCCAAGAAAATCTGTGCGGCAAGCGAGTCGTGAGGTAGGAATTTCAGAATCGTCTGTCCAACGCATTTTGAAGCGCTGTCAATGGAAAAGTTACATTCCAAGATTAGTCCATGCTATTAATGAAGATGATCCGGACCGAAGAGTGGAGTATTGCGAGTGGTACTTGGCAACGATGTGGATGTGGATTGGACGAAGGGGTTTCGTAGAATACCCTCCGCGTTCACCAGACCTCACACCACTAGACTTTTTTTTATGGGGATACTTAAAAGACAAAGTCTACGCTATAAAACCTGCAACAGTCGCTGAATTGAGAGCAGCCATTGAACGAGAATGCACACAAATACCAAACGAAATGTTTCGTGATGTTTGCGATTCCATTGCTTCGCGTTATCAGCAGTGCCTGGACCAGAACGGACGTCAGTTTGAAAACAGGCGTTGACAAAACAATTAAATAATGTCTGTAGATTCTATTACATTTTGAAAATGAAATGTATTTTAATAAACACTGCCTTTATAATTATTTAAAGTGTGTATACATTTTTTTGGGACGCCCTGTATATATGTATATATATAATATATATGTATCAGTGGCGTGCAGTGAATTTTCATGTTGGTCATGCTGTAGTGTAATAGAGTTTCATGTGGAATTTCATTCCACTCATATTAGTGAATTTATGGCCTATATATACCTTTCATGTTTACCACACAATAGCGTTTAAAAATATAAAATTCTAAATAAAAAATATTAATACAGTATACCTCATTTATATGTAAATTCCATTCTACGTTCCTTTTTGACAAATTCGTTAATGACACTTTCATAAAAATCTTTTGAGCTTCGTAACCTGTGAAGCAAATTCTTCTCTATTGATATCAGAGCTAAACCTGACATTCGCATTTCCCCGGTTGCATTTCTCTGAAAAGTTTTGATTCTCTTCAATGCAGAAAATGTTCTTTCAACAGTTGCAGTCGTAGAAGGAATTGTCACAATTAGATTACAGAGTTTGAACAATTCTGGCATAGCATCAAGCTGATTGGTATAGATGTATTGCTTCAACTCTACCACACTCTTTTTAGAAAACTCTTCCAAGGAGTATGCAACGGTTAATTCATTTTGAAAGCGAATAATGTCAAAATAATTGCTGTATGTTACTCTTAGAGATTTTAAAGCATCCTCAGGAAAATTCTTGGAATATTTTGTAAATTTGCCACTATTTAATAGCTCCAGGAATACCAATTCTTCTAATGATGAAAATCGTACTTTTAATTGATGCACTGTTGTCTCTATGATTTTATTGTATAATATTTTATAGTGCTCCTGTGGCTCGACAGAATTTTCTTTTCTGAATCTCTTACTTGGCCTTGTTGTATCGATATTGCCTTCTATTATTTTATAAAATCTTGGAAAGTCTTCTCGTTTATTCTCAAGCAACTTTGTAGTCTTTTTTATTTCATTTGCACAATACATAATGTCCAGGTATTTTGCTTGAAGAATGTATGTTAAATAAGACATCAGTGAAGGAAAATATTTCACTAAACACTTACAAGAGAAACACGAAATCAGGGTCATTAAATTTATGCTTATCCGACAGCAGAGTCAATGGTTGCCTCGTCCCACTTTTCAGGATTTTCAGTTATGTCTTCAAAAAAGCTAATTAATGGAGCGCGATTTTCCTTCGCACTATGAACTAGGCGGGATGAGTAATTCCACCTAGTTGGTGCAGCTTTAGGAAATCTTTTCTTAACAATATTGTCAAGAGCATTAGTTCTTTTAGGTGATTTGGAAAAAAAACTACTTAACCCATTCAGAATTGAAAAAAATATTTTACACTCTTTTATAGTTCCGCACTAAGGTAGGTTGATTTTGGAACTGTGATCTTGGACTAGTCTAGATAGAAAGTATTAATGTATAAAAAAACGTTGCACCAACTCATATTTGTGAAAATGATTGTATTTTTTGAGGATTGTTAATTATTTTTAAGTTGTAAAATTGTCGAATTTTACGCGTAAAATCGCGTGCGCGGCATTCGCGCAATGTAAACAAACAAAATATCGGACCTTATTTCATCAAAATAATCAATTAAAATTCGGCTTTTTTAACAAAACGATGCTTGAAACTTATTGTAAATGCATTATAGATGTTTATTAGTGTATTATTTTGTATTTTTTAATGATATTTACCTACAAAATGTGTATTAAATTAAGTTATTTTATGATGCGTTCATTTAATTGTGTTTATTTTCAGATATTTCATAAAAATGGGTAAAAAACGGAAGTCTGCAGTGTTAACTCGAAGTGATAGTGCCAAAAAATTCAGTGGCCAGCCTTCCCCTTTGGATAAAACAGAGCCTCCTACCCTCCGCCAAGTTATTCAGTACAGTTATTTCCTCCAAAACAGCCACCCGGACTTGAAAGATGATGATATTGCTAAAATGATAGCAAAGGATGTGATTGAGATCTGGCAGGCAGTGAACCCGCGGCTGCCCCTGTATGAGGAATATTATGTAGTGAAATTGGTGGGTAAAGTGTGCTTCAAGAAAGCAAAAGAGATAAACAGGAAATCTCTTTCTACAGTCCAGGAGCAGAATCTGGAGGAAAAGCTGGATAAACTTTTTGACATTTCTGCTTGCACCTGTAAGCTACCTGTTCGTCCCTGTGATGACAATGCTGTGAAGTGCAAGAAAGAAATTGTCAAACACAGCACATAATCTGCACTTGTCCTCCCAATAAGAAGGTAATGCTATTATTTTTTTAACTTTTAACTGGCCTAACTTAGTGCGATTAGGTGCCTTTTAAATGGAAGGAAATTCAATGCTTGTAATTGAAAAATATCCACATTTTTCTCCTGTAACCATCCTTTCCCCCCCCCCTGGTAATAGAAATTAATAATCAATTTTTTTTCAGGATTTTATCTCTTATTTTAGATCCGCTATTTAATATACTTTAATATTTCAGGTTCCAGTAGAGGAGAGGGAATACTTGAGAGATCAGAGGGCCAAAATAGGACCCAAGGGCTCTTTCCAGCTGGGATCTGTGGATAAAGCTGCTGTGAAGAGAGACCAGAGGGCTGCAGCTGAAGCAGAAAGATTACAGAGCCAGATTCAACAGCAGTAGGAAGTGGATTTGGCCACTTTTGCCTCCACACCTTCACAAGATATTTCTTTTGAATCCAGCTCAGGAGAATCAGGAGAGGTAATATGTTTATTTTCTTATATCTTATCCCATTTTTACACAAATTTATCCCTACTTTTTGTCCCTATTCCCACCCCTTTTTCCCCCATTTTCGCTTTAGTAATTTATTCTTTTTTTCGCCCATTTTCGCCGACTTTTTATCTGAATTTTTACCCATTTTTTCCCTCTATTTTCCCACTTTTTTCCCCTATTTTCGTTTAAGTAATTTATTCTTATTTCCGCCCATTTTCGTCGATTTTTACCCATATTTTTCCCTACTTTTTCCCCTATTTTCCCCTATTTTCCCCCATTTTCGCTTTAGTAATTTATTTTTTATTTTCATTTCAGCCATCTGGTGGTGAAGCTGAAGAGTTCAAGCCAAGGAGGCACCCAAGTGTAGGTTACAGCTTTTTGAAAAACCCCAGATATGCCATGGAACTGATCAGGGGTGATGTTTCTTCCAATCTTGGGGCAAGTCTTGCTAATGCCTTCCTCCTGGACTTACAAGCTATGGACCTGCTTAAGCCTGGCCTTGATGTGAAACAGATAATAGTTGATAAATCGAAAATGGACAGGGAAAAAGCTAGAATGAAAGTGAAAAGTTCATACCCTGAAAGCTGTCCTCCTTGACAACACAAATACAAACACTGGCTGGGAGGGAGGCCTTGTAACAGCTCTGGAAAATAAAATTGAGCGGAAATTGCACACCATTGGCTGTTCACTCCATCAGAATGAGCTTCCTTTCAGAGCTGTTTTCAAGCATCTTGATGGCAGTACCAAAAGTCCCACTGCTTTCACTGGTCCGCTGGGAAAACTCTGTGAAATTGACTACCACCAAGATCTGCCACAAGTGGAATTCACAAAAACTCAGTGGCCCCCTGGATAACATGGAATTTGCTGAGGAGACACTGAATGATCTCAATAGCGACCACAGACTTCTTTTGGAGTATGTGCTTGGAATTTCCAGGGGCAAAGTCAACCCAAGATTTGCTGCCTGGAAAATTGGACCATTAAACCATGCAAGATGGTTGACTTTGGCAATTAGATTGATGTGTCTGTGGACCAGAGGTGCTTACCCTCCAGAACTACAGGATAAGCTTTACCAGGCCATCAAGTTCATTGTGGAAGTGTATGCAGTCAGTTGGTTTGAGATCAAAAGGGACAGCAAGTTCCACAATCAGCAGCTGTACATCTTCAACATGATCCAGAGGATCAAGCAGCAGTCTGAAGAAATCCAGGGTGTTGCTTTCAAGAACCTGAAGTACAATGCTTTTGCCTTGCTGCCCGAGAATGTGCTGTACTCCATGATGAAGAAGTCTGATGACTTGGAAGTGAGAGAAGCTGCTCTCAAGAAAATTCTGTCCATCAGGTAAGCATTTATTAATTTTAAAAAATGTGAAAAAAAAAATTTGATTATGGGGATTTATTTAATAAAAAAAAGGCCCGAGTTCTATAAATCCCCATAATCGAATTTTTTTTCACATTTTCTTATCCCAATTCCCCCCTCCCCTCTGATAATGGAAATAATCTTACCTTCTTTCTGAAAAAAAATTCGATGATGGCGATTTATAGAACTCGGGTTTTTTTTTTTTAATTTAAGTTAAATTAAATTCAGCAATTCTGAGACTAATAGGGATTAAATCTTAAACTGGAATAAAAAATAAATTAATTATTATTCTTTCAGAAGTGGGAAGCCAGCCAAGAAGAGGCTGAAGAAGATCACAGCCATCAACATTGAAGCTACCCACTGGTCAGAACTAATCAACCTTTCTCAAAGTGGCATCTGTGAACCTGCTCTCACAGAAGACTTTTCTGACCAGGAGCTTCAAGAAGCATTGCTGAATGGCACCAAGCTGGAGCTGCCTGATCTGCCTTCACATTCTCAGAGTGTTGAAAGGGCCGTGAAGCTGACATCTGAAGCTTCCCATACTGTTTATGGACTCGAATCAAGGCACAAACACATTCTGGCCAAAGCCCTAAGCCGCCAGATGAGGCCTTCTTTGCTTCTAAGGGTTCTTACAGTGAAAATTATGATGATCTTGGGATCTAAATGTGTCTATTTGACTCTGTACATGTTTTTTTTACTTTTTTCAATAAAATTGTAACTTTTTTCAGGATTTTTTTATGAAAATAGCATGATTTTTTTCGGCCGAAAATTGCGAAAATGCAGTATTTTTCGCTACGATTTTTTGACGATTTTTGAAACGGTTTCCTCAAAAAACGGTTAAAGCTAGGGATCTGAAATTTTTTGTCAGTTATTATCATATTAAGCCCTGACGCTACTCCAAAGTCGATATCTAAAAAAATGCGGAAAATCAACCTACCTTATTCCGCACGCTTGTGAAAGAACTAAATTTAATACATGTGCACAACAATGAACAGACACTGCAGATGGATATTTTTTCTAACTCTAGACTGCAATCCATTCAAATTGCCCGCCATTGTAGCAGCACCGTCATAAGTTTGAGCAATCAACTTATTTTCGCATTTCACATTTTCAATGTCAGCTAAGGCACTTGCCGAACGGTCTGCACTCACATCTGTAAAACCAATAAATCGTTCTACGACATCGTTATCGTTGGTAACGTACCGCAAAACGGTCGAAAGTTGAGAATAATTCGACGTATCAGAAGTCTCATCTGAAAGGATCGCAACGAACTTAGCCTCGTTAATTTCAGTTTGTATTTCATTCAACATAACCGTTTTAATTGCATCTATCAAGTCATTCTGAATTCTGTGTGATAGTCCAGAAAAAACTGTCGCTGAAGTTAAATGATTTGCCAATCTTTCATCATAATGACTGATTAAGTTTACAAGTTCCACATAATTTCCACGATTTTTGGAAGCATCAGATTCAGTATGACCACGAAAGGACAATTCCTGACAACCTAAAAATATAACTACGTCTATTAGCCTTCGCAGAATATCTCTATTTTTGCTAACCTTATCGTTATGTTGTTGTATATGAAGTCTTTTTTGCTCATCCAATTTCAGTTCTATGCGTACATTACCGAACGATTTCAGATCGATCCACGATTTTATGTGTCTTTGAGATCGTTCGTGTTTTTGCAAGCCAGTGTGTAAATTATTTAAGTCACTATATCCTTTTTCATTCCAAACATTCTTTTCTGAAGAAAATAGCAAGCATGGCCAGCAGAATAGCTTGCCTAATTTTGCACTTCCAGTCAGCCATGTTTTTTTCTCGTAAAGGCTATTCTGAAAATGGCGAACAAAATGTTTGCCTTCAGTCCGTAAATTAGGTAGATTTGGCGTAGGCCTTTCGTTTTTCACTATCGCTTTTTTCTCTTCAAATTCTCTCTTCGAAAAACTATTGTTCAAAAGTTCTGCAACAATACACGCTTCACCAGCCATTATGGGTTATGCAATCGCATTTATTATAACATTCTTGTCTGCACGATCGAAGCGCAACCTACCCGCACGAAAGCATTTAGAAAATTGAAGCAAAAGCTGTACGATCTCAGCATGACTTTGACACTATTTTAGCACATATGCCACGTCTGCGTGCGGTCGGTAGAACTGCTGTTTTTGTTTTTCTATGACCGTGAGTCATGCTATAACTTTTTAGCTTTTTTTAGATTTATGAGGGAAATTTTAGCTTTCAGGAAATTAACAACGTAGACTTTTGTATATTTCTTACTTTGACATTTTATTTCGCTATAAAAACACGAATGACTTGGCTTAAGTGGTCATGCAGTGCATGACTTGCATGCCTGGAATGCACACCACTGATATATATATATATATTATATATATAATATATATATATATATATATTATATATATATATATATATATATATATTTTAAATACAAATACATATTTGACCCCATCCCCGAATATATATATATATATATAATGAATTTCACACTTAAACACGTGAAATGAATGAATGATGCAAACCAACAAGGAAAAAGAAAAAATTATTCCAAGGCCTATTGTGTATTCAGCAATACACATCGTCATTCCTCAACAAGGTGTATTGCTGAATACACTAAAGGCCTTGGAATATTTTTTTCTTTTTTCTTGTGGGTTTGCATCATATATACAGGCCCGTAGACATGGAGGACAGGGGGTCGAACGACACCCCCCCCCCCTTTGACAGAAAAGGTCCACTTTTGTAACCATAGTTACAACTTATGATGTGATATTGTAATATATAACATCATTTTGTGAAAAATCCTCTGTATAAATTGGTCCCCAATTAACCCACCCTTAACATCTTCAATTTAACTGCAGAGTAGGTTAAGCCAAGCCTTGTTGGGTCAGCCTAGAGATTCCAGAAATGGTCCAGAGCGGGTAGAGTAAAGTGAGGTCCACAGTAGGATTCCTCACCAAATTAGGTTAGGGTAATTTACCGTTGCCTTTGTTAAACTATGAGTTGATGTTAGTTCTTAGACTACAATATAATTATATGCCTAATCTAACTGGACCTAGCTGAAACTGTTATCACTAAACTGGGACTTAGAAATACAACGGTTCACTTACCGAGTGTTATTAGATATAATGATGAGGTACAAAAGTACAATGAGGTAATGAGGTACAAAAGCCGCCCTAAAGTACAAGATGTCAAGTAGCAATGTATATTCTTGTTTTCTGGATGCATCAAAAGCATTTGATAGAGTTAACCATCAAAAACTTTTCAAGAAACTCTTGTGTCGAGGGGTACCTAAATATGTACTTAGGATACTTGCATTCTAGTATACTGTTATTTATTTATTTGTTGGGTTCAAAATCCCAGCTGAGCCGTGAACGGCCAAGTTCTAAATGGCCAGTTCAACCTACAGCCCAAGTTAGGCTAAAATTAAAACTTACGGATTTGAGATCCTATTAGGTCCTACCTCAGGGTTGCTGACTCGATGTGGGCCTACCTTAGGCCTCAGTTGTATGAATTTAAGATAAAAACAAAAGGGGCACTATTTATGGTCTTCTTTCTCAACCTTGCAACAACAACACAACCTGGACGATTGCACGATGCAACAATCTTGTATCTAAACAACCAAACTGAATTGCAAGAGAGCTCTCTATAAGACCACACCCTGTAAGTACGACGTTCCACAAACGAGTAGAAAGGACGCGCAGCGCCCCAAAATGATGCCACCAGAGTGCTCAAACAATGATGCCACAAGAGCCCAAAAATGCTAGCTCTAAATTAAGTGAATTTTTCACTAACCTTACAATTATGAGATGGATATATATACACCTTAACTTAATATATACAAGCAATGCTGCATCAATCAGCTTAGTCATCATATCGCCTTGGGACAACAATGGTTCTTCCTCTTCTAGATTTTCTAACACTCCCCACCGAAGAGGCATTGTTGTCATTACCTTCTGCAAGGTTAGCCAAGCCTTCTCCATGAGGCTGTAACTCAAATGTTTCATCTTGACTATCTGTGTTTTTTCTGATTTCTAAAGCATAGAGTTTTTGTATAGGTCTCTTTAACTTTCCTCCTGAAGTCTTTACCAGTGCAGACCTAACTAAATTGTCTTTGCCAACAAACAACTCTTCAATTATGCCAAGCTTCCAGCATTGCCTTGGTCTTTCATCCCCAATCATTACCACTTCTCCCACCTTGATACAATTTGCATTGGAGCCCTTTACCTTGCCTGATGGGTAATAATTGAGTTCTGGCAAGTATTCCATCTGCCACCTCTGCCATAACTGATCTTGTAGCTCTTCATGGTACCTGAACCGTCTGGTTAACTCTCCTTGAGTGCTCTGGATAGGCTGCAAGTCTTCTGGCACACTGGGGCTTGGTGTTAATCGTTTACCACAAAGAAAATGATTTGGTGTCAATGGCTCTGCATCCTGCATACTGTTGTAAACAAAAGTGATAGGCCTACTGTTGACCATTGCTTCTACTTCACATAAAACAGTGCAGAATTCTTCTTTGCTCAAATGAGCATTAGCTAAAAGTTTCTTTAATGGACACTTTACACTTCTCACTAGCCTTTCCCAAAATCCTCCCCACCATGGTGCTCTCTCAACAATAAACTCCCACTGTACCCCTTGGTGTGAAAAGTAGGATTGGAATCCTTCCTCTTTTAGCAAGGACCAAATTTCTTGGAGTTCCTTTGCAGCCTTTTTGAAGGTTTTTGCATTATCCGATATGATTTTATTTGGGAAACCCCTTCTGTTCACAAACCTTTTAAAGGCCAAAAGAAATACATTACTACTTAAGTTGCTTACCAACTCCAAATGGATTGCTCTGGTGGTAGCACAGGTGAAAAGACATATATAACCTTTGTTAGACTCCCCTCGCTCATACACATAGACTGGCCCTGCAAAGTCTACTCCCACTACATCAAATGGGGCAGTATAGACACACCGTTCTCTTAGATGGAGCCACCTTTTCATAATAAGGCTTTGCACTCCAACGCTTGCAAACCACACATTTATGCAAGACCTTTTTTACTACTTGTCTAATTTTGGGAATCCAAAATTGTTGTCTAATCTCTATTATCACTTCTCTAACTCCCACATGTAACAGCTTATGATGAGTATCCAGGATCAAAAGGCCCACAAAGTGCCCCCCAGAAGGTAGCAAAATTGGATGTCTTTTCTCCTCTGGAAGCCCAGAAAACTGTAGTCTACCTCCTACTCTCAATAAATCCTGATCCAAAAACACATCCAAACCCTTGAGCGCAGAATGTGTTGGTAGAACCTGTAATGGATGGCTGGTGAGCAATTCTCTCTCTTCACCAAATTTTTCCTTCTGCATATATACCACCCAGTATTTCCTGGCTTGCTGAATCTCATTACTGTTCAGAATTCCTTCCCTTCTTGTTTCTCCCTTAATGTTGTTGGTAAATCTATATACCCATGCTGTCACTCTTAACAATCTTTTCAGACTGCTAATGTCCTCAAGCCTCAATATGGGGTCCTGCTGCATAGCTTGACAACTGTTCACAGCGCATTTTCTCACCTCACTCACCCATGCTTCTTCAGCCTGGCATTCTCCTACAATAGGCTGATTAGAAGGCCAGTTTTCACTTCCAAGTTTTAGCCACTCTGGCCCATTCCACCACAAACTTGACTGTGCAAGATCCTTCACTGAAATTCCTCGTGTTGGTAAATCAGCGGGGTTTTGGGTGCCTGGACAATGCTTCCGTTGCTTGGGATCTGTTTGCGCTTGAATTTCCTCCACCCTATTGGCAACAAATGGTTTCCATTTCCTTGCCTGGCTTCTTAACCAGTGCCAAACTATAGTGGAGTCTGTCCAATAATAGCTTGGAATTTCAGAGAGGGCCAAAGACTTTTGCACTATAACTGCAAGCCGACTAGCAATAACTGCACCCATCAATTCCAACCTTGGAACAGAAAGCCTTTTCAAAGGTGCTACTCTGCTCTTTGCAGCAACCAACCTGCAACTTACTTCCTCTTGCAATGCGCCTCTTATATAAATACAAGTTGCATAGGCTTCCTCACTTGCATCACAAAAGATGTGCAGCTCCAAATTGTTTGGACTATTGTTCAACTCTCCAAAGTACCATCTTGGGATTTCAATGTCTCCAAGATGTGCCAATTCTTTGAACCAATATTTCCACCTTACCACCATATGATCAGGTAACTCTTGGTCCCAACCAAGTCCAATTTCCCAGAGGCTCTGAAACCAAATTTTTTACTTTATCACAAATGGAGCCAGGAATCCAAGAGGATCAAAGACCTTTGAAGCCAAACTAAGAGCTGTACGTTTTGTCCACCTTGTCTCATTCTCAGCCAGCTCTACTAAAGATTTCCCATTGAAGGTAAACAAATCATCTCCTTGCTGCCAAACAATGCCTAGCACCTTTGCGTCTATTGCCCACAACTCCTTAATACCAGAATCCTCAATACTTTCTGCTGCATCAGGTACTACACAGGACTGACTCATAAACTCTTGTAATTGAGAATGATTGGTCTGCCATTTTCTAAGCTCCATGACAGCCTCCCTCATTACAGCTCTAGCCTCCATGAATATCTGTTTAGCCATTTCTGTATTATCCACGGAACACAGCAAATCATCAACATAAAAATTTTTCCTTATGTGTTCAATAGTGTTAGGATAGACTTCAGAATATTTCTTAAAATGGTACTGCATAGTAGCTGCCAACAGAAATGGACTAGAGCTGAGGCCGAACAACACTGACTTCATTCTATATGCTTGAACCTTAGGTTCATTTTCCAACAAGTCTTTCGTATCCACCCACAGATACCTTACTGCATCTCTGTCCTCTGGTTTTAACTTTATCCGCAAAAAGGCTTGCTTCACATCTGCAGTCAATGCTACTCTACCAAACCTGAATCTCAGTAACAAGGAAAATAAATCTGCATTTAAATTTGGCCCAGCATCCAAACAGTCATTCAAGGACACACCACCTTTGTCCTTGGCTGAGCCATCAAAAACTACCCTCAGTTTGGTGGTAGTTTTGTCTCGCCGTACCACTGCATGGTGTGTGCAGATAATGTGCCTCCTGGCTCACCAGCTCACCTTGCACCCTTTCAGCATAGCCCTCCCTTACATAACTTAGGATGGCCTCATTGTATTCAATTAACAACTCCTCATTTTTTCTTAGCCTGTACAATGAAGTCTCCAACCTCTGATTAGCTAGCTGAAGGTTTGAACCGGGTTTGCAAGAATCCTTCCATGGTAGGCGAACTTCATAGCAACCATCTCTAAACCCAATCCCTTTTTCAAATTGCTCTAAAACATCATTGTTCACTGTACTTGACTGTTTGTCCTTTATGCCAATGGATTCAAGTTCCCAAAACGCTTTCAAATGCCTTTCCAAACCATGGCTGTTCTCCTCAATCTTAACAAAAAGAACCTTAATTTCCATTTCATTGCAATAGCTACCATGTAGCATCCAGCCTAGCTTACTTTCAATAGCTACTGGGCCTTGAGAAGTACGGACAATATTACCAGTGATGAAGTCCCAATAATAGTCAGCTCCAATCAAAAGACTAATATCTTCTGTTCCTTCAAACGTATTATTGCCCAAATTAATTCCTTTAACTTGCAATTCTTGGACACATGCCATATCTAAACAAGTAGTGACTGGAGCACAAAGTTCCTCAATCTCTACAGCTTGGACCTTGATAGTGGGACTTTGCGGTAACAAACCCTTAACCAAAACTTCTACCTTCTTAAATTTGGTTCGGTTTTGAACGGAACCCCCAAACCCAGAAATTCTTAAATTTTCCCTCTTAAGTTCTTTAAACTTCAATTTTCTGGAAATTCTGGTCTTAATAAAACTACACTGGCTACCACTATCAAACAACACTCTTACAGTAGCTTCTCCCTCATTCCCAATTAATAAGGCTGCAGTTGTTTGCAATAATCCCCCTTTACTTTTACTCCCTTGCATAGCAGTGGCATGTGCCACTGATGTCTCTACTTCTGGGGTAGGCCTACTAGGAGTGTTTTCACACAATAATGGCTGATGCCTACCATGACATTTTTTGCACAAAATTTTAAACTTACAAAACCTTGCTCTATGACCTTTCAAAAAACATTTAAAACATGCTGTGGACTTAGTTACCCTGTCCTTTCTCTCCTCAAGGGGTAAAGCCTCAGCCACCTCACATTTATATGACTTGTGGTTGCCTTCGCAAAATATGCATTCCTTGATTCCCTTTAATTTATTCTCAGAGGATGCATGTAGAGCTGACACTGTACCTGGGCTATTCCTTTTTGTGGAAACTTTGGTGCTGTGCCTGCCTTTGTCCCCTTGTTTACCATCCCACTGTGCAAACTCAACTCCCTCTCGTCTTGCTAATTCTGTGCCTAAAAGACTTAACATCTGCTGAAGGGGGATGTACACATGTTCTGCAGAGTGTCCCCTACTTAATTCAAGCAAAATTGAGCTAGGCAATTTAGACTCCAGTGTAGGAACCAACATTATACCATACCTTTCCATTCCTACACCCAAGTTGTCCAGGGACCTAGTTCTAATTTCAAGTTCATCATATAACTGCCGTAACTCCTTGACACTATTAGGATTATTAACAGGAGGTATAGCTAAAAGTGCACGGAGGTGGCTTTTAATTAAGATCTCTGGCTTACCAAACCGTTTCTTTAATATATCCCAAGCCACATTATAATTAGCCTCTGTTAATGCTAATCCTGCTATAGTCTTTGCTGCCTCCCCTTCCAAGAGGGACCGCAAATAATTAAACTTCTCCGCGGCACTTAACACTTGACTAGAATGAACTGCTGATTGAAAACTGTCTGCCCATCCTTGCCATTCCTGAATACTCCCAGAAAATGTTTTGAGTACAAGCCTCGGTAATTGAACTACAGATCTGTTAACCTTAACTTCACAAACATCATTTGTTGAGTGTTGTGTTTCATTATTAGACCTGGTCTCTAACTGTACTGAGCTGCTAAACTCTTTTGCTCGGAGGCCTACTTTAATTATATCATCAATAATCTCTTCAAAGTAAATTATGTTATTTTCTATTTCATCCTCTTCTATAAGAGCCTCAATTTTAACATTTACCTCACTTAGAGCAACCTTTTTAGTTTCTAATATGGAAAGCTGCGCAGTCACTAAGCGTAAATCCTCTTGCTCTATGGCAGAATCTATAGTGGCAATGACCTTTGTAATTAGACCTTTGTAGGCGCTTCTCCTTTTTATAAATTTGTTCAATTCAGATGCACTCATCTTCAATGCAAACAACAATTGGGCTCAATACCAAATGAGCTGAATTGGCAGAAATACTTAACCAAACTGATCAAACGCAAATTTTACTTTCAAATAAACTGAATCGCTAGGTGGGGTACTAACCAACACCAGTATGGAATACCAAATTTTCCACCCAAGTAACTGGCGCACTGGTCTGCAACCTTCGCCTACGAATAATAAACCAAATTAACCAAACTGGTAAATGTAGGCCAAAAACAACGACAGACAAGTGGCCAAGTTTCGCAATTGGGCAACCAAACTTTCTACCCTGGGACCTTAATTCAATAATAACCCAAAATTAACCAAACCGGTAAAATGTAGGCCAAAACAACGACAGACGACTGGCCAAGTTTCGCAATTGGGCGACCAAACTTTTTACCCTGGGACCTTAATTCAATAATACTCCCAAAATTAACCAAACCGGTAAAATGTAGGCCAAAACAACGACAGACGACTGGCCAAGTTTCGCAATTGGGCGACCAAACTTTTTACCCTGGGACCTTAATTCAATAATACTCAACCCGTCTAGGCCTAACTTGGGCTACAATTTGCACAATCAGAACTTTGCCGAAAAATAGTCACTGGCTCAGTCTTGGGGTAGAATCCGGTTCTGAAGGACCATGTTATTTTATTTATTTGTTGGGTTCAAAATCCCAGCTGAGCCGTGAACGGCCAAATTCTAAAGGGCCAGTTCTACCTGAAGCCCGAGTTAAGCTAAATTAAAACTTACGGATTTGAGATCCTATTAGGTCCTACCTCACTGTAACCTCAGGGTTGCTGACTCGATGCGGGCCTACCGTAGACCTTTGTTACATGAATTTAATATAAACAAAAGGGGTACTATTTATGGTCTTCTTTCTCAACCTTGCAACAACAACGCAACCTGGACTATTGCACGATGCAACAATCTTGTATCTAAACAACCAAACTGAATTGCAAGAGAGCTCTCTAACTGACCACACCCTGTACGTACGACATCCCACAAACGAGTAGAAAGAACGCGCAGCGCCCCAAAATGATGCCAACAGTGTGACCAAACAATGATGCCACAAGAGCTCAAAAATGCTAGCTCTAAATTAAGTTAATTTTTCACTAACCTTACAATTATGAGATGGATATATATACACCTTAACTTAATATATACAAGCAATGCTGCATCAATCAGCTTAGTCATCATATCGCCTTGGGACAACAATGGTTCTTCCTCTTCTAGATTTTCTAACACAAGTATTCCATCTGCCACCTCTTCCATAACTGATCTTGTAGCTATTCAAGGTACCTGAACCGTCTGGTTAACTCTCCTTGAGTGCTCTGGATAGGCTGCAAGTCTTCTGGCACACTGGGGCTTGATGTTAATCGTTTACCACAAAGAAAATGATTTGGTGTCAATGGCTCTGCATCCTGCATACTGTTATAAACAAAAGTGATAGGCCTACTGTTCACCATTGCTTCTACTTCACATAAAACAGTGCAGAATTCTTCTTTGCTCAAATGAGCATTAGCTAAAAGTTTCTTTAATGGACACTTTACACTTCTCACTAGCCTTTCCAAAAATCCTCCCCACCATGGTGCTCTTTCAACAATAAACTCCCACTGTACCCCTTGGTGTGAAAGGTAGGATTGGAATCCTTCCTCTTTTAGCAAGGACCAAACTTCTTGGAGTTCCTTTGCTGCCTTTTTGAAGGTTTTTGCATTATCCGATATGATTTTATTTGGGAAACCCCTTCTGTTCACAAACCTTTTAAATGCCAAAAGAAATACATCACTACTTAAGTTGCTTACCAACTCCAAATGGATTGCTCTGGTGGTAGCACATGTGAAAAGACATATATAACCTTTGTTAGACTCCCCTTGCTCATACACATAGACTGGACCTGCAAAGTCTACTCCCACTACATCAAATGGGGCAGTATAGACACACCGTTCTCTTGGAAGTGGAGCCACCTTTTCATAATAAGGCTTTGCACTCCAACGCTTGCAAACCACACATTTATGCAAGACCTTTTTTACTACTTGTCTAATTTTGGGAATCCAAAACTGTTGTCTGATCTCTATTATCACTTCTCTAACTCCAGCATGTAACAGCTTATGATGAGTATCCAGGATCAAAAGGTCCACAAAGTGCCCCCCAGAAGGTAGCAAAATTGGATGTCTTTTCTCCTCTGGAAGCCCAGAAAACTGTAGTCTACCTCCTACTCTCAATAAATCCTGATCCAAAAACACATCCAAACCCTTGAGAGCAGAATGTGTTGGTAGAACCTGTAATGGATGGCTGGTGAGCAATTCCCTCTCTTCACCAAATTTTTCCTTCTGCACATATACCACCCAGTATTTCCTGCCTTGCTTAATCTCGTTACTGTTCAGAATTCCTTCCCTTCTTGTTTCTCCCTTAATATTGTTGGTAAATCTATATACCCATGCTGTCACTCTTAACAATCTTTTCAGACTGCTAATGTCCTCAAGCCTCAATATGGGGTCCTGCTGCATAACTTGACAACTGTTCACAGCGCATTTTCTCACCTCACTCACCCATGCTTCTTCAGCCTGGCATTCTCCTACAATAGGCTGATTAGAAGGCCAGTTTTCACTTCCAAGTTTTAGCCACTCTGGCCCATTCCACCACAAACTTGACTGTGCAAGATCCTTCACTGAAATTCCTCGTGTTGGTAAATCAGCGGGGTTTTGGGTGCCTGGACAATGCTTCCGTTGCTTGGGATCTGTGTGCGCTTGAATTTCCTCCACCCAATTGGCAACAAATGGTTTCCATTTCCTTGCCTGACTTCTTAACCAGTGCCAAACTATAGTGGAGTCTGTCCAATAATAGCTTGGAATTTCATAGAGAGCCAAAGACTTTTGCACTGTAACTGCAAGCCGACTAGCAATAACGGCACCCATCAATTCCAACCTTGGAACAGAAAGCCTTTTTAAAGGTGCTAACCTGCTCTTTGCAGCAACCAACCTGCAACTTACTTCCTCTTGCAATGCGCCTCTTATATAAATACAAGTTGCATAGGCTTCCTCACTTGCATCACAAAAGATGTGCAGCTCAAATTGTCTGGACTATTGTTCAACTCCCCAAAGTACCATCTTGGGATTTCAATGTCTCCAAGATGTGCCAATTCTTTGAACCAATATTTCCACCTTACCACCATATGATCAGGTAACTCTTGGTCCAACCAAGTCCAATTTCCCAGAGGCTCTGAAACCAATTTTTTTACTATCACAAATGGAGCCAGGAATCCAAGAGGATCAAAGACCTTTGAAGCCAAACTAAGAGCTGTACGTTTTGTCCACCTTGTCCAGGGCCGGATTAAGACCTTTAGAGGCCCTAAGCACTTAAAAGATTTTGGTGCCCCATATATATGTAATTCAAAATATAAACAAAAATAAACCATAAAATAAAATTTTATTTTTTGAAATGAAACAAAACTTACAGTAAGATGGAAAATAATGTTTATTTTTGTATACTTCCACTTCATTTATATTTGAAAAGTTTTCTCCTACTTTTTTTAATTGCAAAGTCTTTGATCAGATCCTCAAAACTAATCTTACGTAACACATCTGCTTCTATACTTAGTAGAGATAAGGCATCCAGCTTGCCTTGTTACATAGTTGTTCTGTTGGTATTTTTAATATACTTCAACTGAGAAAATGAACGCTCAGCTGAGCAATTTGTGACCATTAATGTTAAAAATATACGAAAGGCAATTTCTACATTTGGGAAGGCACACTCAATATTGTCTTCTACAATTATTTTATAAAGTTCAGCATGAATGAATCTTGTTTTTACATTTTTTTTGCACTGAACTTATGGCACACATATGAGTGAAAACTGCTGAAGCTCAGCAGAGAAATTAGTGTTCAAGTCCTCTGGGTAAGCATCAATCATCTTTTTACAACCCTGAGAATACCTTTCAATTTCAGTAGATGATGAAGTGGTGACATTATGTGGCACATCACTTAGAAAAGAAAATCTCTGCTATTTCTTTGTATATCTCTCCTCTTCTTCTCATCTCAGTTTCAAGTTTGTCAACAATTGTGTAAAAGGTGGTGATAAGAAATCCGACAATGGAAAATTTCTGTGGTGCCCCCCTTCCCTTGATGCCCTAAGCACGGGCTTATTTTGCTTAATGGTTAATCCGGCCCTGACCTTGTCTCATTCTCAGCCAGCTCTACTAAAGATTTCCCATTCAAGGTAAACAAATCATCTCCTTGCTGCCAAACAATGCACCAGATTCCTCAATACTTTCTGCTGCATCAGGTACTACACAGGACTGACTCATAAACTCTTGTAATTGAGAATGATTGGTCTGCCATTTTCTAAGCTCCATGACAGCCTCCCTCATTACAGCTCTAGCCTCCATGAATATCTGTTTAGCCATTTCTGTATTATCCACGGAACACAGCAAATCATCAACATAAAAATTTTTCCTTATGTGTTCAATAGTGTTAGGATAGACTTCAGAATATTTCTTAAAATGGTACTGCATAGTAGCTGCCAACAGAAATGGACTAGAGCTGAGGCCGAACAACACTGACTTCATTCTATATGCTTGAACCTTAGGTTCATTTTCCAACAAGTCTTTCGTATCCACCCACAGATACCTTACTGCATCTCTGTCCTCTGGTTTTAACTTTATCCGCAAAAAGGCTTGCTTCACATCTGCAGTCAATGCTACTCTACCAAACCTGAATCTCAGTAACAAGGAAAATAAATCTGCATTTAAATTTGGCCCAGCATCCAAACAGTCATTCAAGGACACACCACCTTTGTCCTTGGCTGAGCCATCAAAAACTACCCTCAGTTTGGTGGTAGTTTTGTCTCGCCGTACCACTGCATGGTGTGGCAGATAATGTGCCTCCTGGCTCACCAGCTCACCTTGCACCCTTTCAGCATAGCCCTCCCTTACATAACTTAGGATGGCCTCATTGTATTCAATTAACAACTCCTCATTTTTTCTTAGCCTGTACAATGAAGTCTCCAACCTCTGATTAGCTAGCTGAAGGTTTGAACCGGGTTTGCAAGAATCCTTCCATGGTAGGCGAACTTCATAGCAACCATCTCTAAACCCAATCCCTTTTTCAAATTGCTCTAAAACATCATTGTTCACTGTACTTGACTGTTTGTCCTTTATGCCAATGGATTCAAGTTCCCAAAACGCTTTCAAATGCCTTTCCAAACCATGGCTGTTCTCCTCAATCTTAACAAAAAGAACCTTAATTTCCATTTCATTGCAATAGCTACCATGTAGCATCCAGCCTAGCTTACTTTCAATAGCTACTGGGCCTTGAGAAGTACGAACAATATTACCAGTGATGAAGTCCCAATAATAGTCAGCTCCAATCAAAAGACTAATATCTTCTGTTCCTTCAAACGTATTATTGCCCAAATTAATTCCTTTAACTTGCAATTCTTGGACACATGCCATATCTAAACAAGTAGTGACTGGAGCACAAAGTTCCTCAATCTCTACAGCTTGGACCTTGATAGTGGGACTTTGCGGTAACAACCCTTAACCAAAACTTCTACCTTCTTAAATTTGGTTCGGTTTTGAACGGAACCCCCAAACCCAGAAATTCTTAAATTTTCCCTCTTAAGTTCTTTAAACTTCAATTTTCTGGAAATTCTGGTCTTAATAAAGTTACACTGGCTACCACTATCAAACAACACTCTTACAGTAGCTTCTCCATCATTCCCAATTAATAAGGCTGCAGTTGTTTGCAATAATCCCCCTTTACTTTTACTCCGTTTCATAGCAGTGGCATGTGCCACTGATGTCTCTACTGCTGGGGTAGGCCTACTAGGAGTGTTTTCACACAATAATGGCTGATGCCTACCATGACATTTTTTGCACAAAATTTTAAACTTACAAAACCTTGCTCTGTGACCTTTCAAAAAACATTTAAAACATGCTGTAGACTTAGTTACCCTGTCCTTTCTCTCCGCAAAAGGTAAAGCCTCAGCCACCTCACATTTATATGACTTGTGGTTGCCTTCGCAAAATATGCATTCCTTGATTCCCTTTAATTTATTCTCAGATGATGCATGTAGAGCTGACACTGTACCTGGGCTATTCCTTTTTGTAGAAACTTTGGTGCTGTGCCTGCCTTTGTCCCCTTGTTTAACATCCCACTGTGCAAACTCAATTCCCTCTCGTCTTGCTAATTCTGTGCCTAAAAGACTTAACATCTGCTGAAGGGGGGTATACACATGTTCTGTAGAGTGTCCCCTACTTAATTCAAGCAAAATTGAGCTAGGCAATTTAGACTCCAGTATAGTAACCAACATTATACCATACCTTTCCATTCCTACACCCAAGTTGTCCAGGGACCTAGTTCTAACTTCAAATTCATCATATAACTGCCGTAACTCTTTGACACTATTAGGATTATTAACAGGAGGTATAGCTAAAAGTTCACGGAGGTGGCTTTTAATTAAGATCTCTGGCTTATCAAACTGTTTCTTTAATATATCCCAAGCCACATTATAATTAGCCTCTGTTAATGCTAATCCTGCTATTGTCTTTGCTGCCTCCCCTTCCAAGAGGGACTGCAAATAATTAAACTTCTCCACCGCACTTAACACTTGACTAGAATGAACTGCTGATTGAAAACTGTCTGCCCATCCTTGCCATTCCTGAATACTCCCAGAAAATGTTTTGAGTACAAGCCTCGGTAATTGAACTGCAGATCTGTTAACCTTAACTTCACAAACATCATTTGTTGAGTGTTGTGTTTCATTATTAGACCTGGTCTCTAACTGTAATGAGCTGCTAAACTCTTTTGCTCGGTGGCCTACTTTAATTACAGTATATCATCAATAATCTCTTCAAAGTAAATTATGTTATTTTCTATTTCATCCTCTTCTAGAAGAGCCTCAATTTTAACATTTACTTCACTAGAGCAACCTTTTTAGTTTCTAATATGGAAAGCTGCGCAGTCACTAAGCTTAAATCCTCTTGCTCTATGGCAGAATCTATTGTGGCAATGACCTTTGTAATTAGACCTTTGTAGGCGCTTCTTTTTTTAAACTTGTTCAATTCAGATGCACTCATCTTCAATGCAAACAACAATTGGGCTCAATGCAGGGCCGGATTAACCATTAAGCAAAATAAGCCCGTGCTTAGGGCATCAAGGGAAGGGGGGCACCACAGAAATTTTCCATTGTCGGATTTACCATGGATTTATTATACTATTATAATCGCGGCTTATAGCCTATAAGCTGTTGAAAACTGAATTATATATATTCATATATAGTATTTATTTTTTTTCATTGTTTGAATTTGTAGTGAACAACAACCCTTTTGAGAGAATAAATATATTTCGTTGTAATCACACACTTTACGCTTTGCGTTATTATTTTGTTTATATCAAATCTTTGAGCGCCATATTAAAAATACATATAGATTAAATATTTTCGTGTGCTATAGGAAGTTATTCTGAACGTGTGATTTGTGCATATAATATTAAATATATATTTTACATAATCATTTGGTATTGTTTTACAGAAAGATTTAGGTTTATAGAATTGTAATATAAATTAATATTAAAATAAAAGAAACTATAAACTCTCTATATTGCTGTTGTATCAAGTGATGTTTATCACGGCCATTATAATAATAAGATATACTGACCTAAGTTAATTAGCGTTGAAGAAGTTTATCTGTTGCTCTCTCTTCTTCTCTAGGGTAAGTCTATGAAGTGTACTTTATTTGTATATATAACAATATTTTATCATACACGTATCTTTATTTTATAATTTATTTATCTATTGTCATAACAGTATAAAAGAATTTAGATTGTAATAACCAGAGTGAATAATTTGTAATGTATATATAACATCAAACGTAGTTAGGACAATTTAGGCCCTAAGCAAATGTTCATATTTCCTATAATTAAATATTGTGTTTTAAATAAATAAATAAATGTAAATATAAAATGTGGCTCGTTAATAGTGAAATGTTAATATTGATATTTTTATAGATTGCGTATTATTAATTCTAATGTTAAGTATTTTTATTTTATAGGTTTCGGTTCCTTCTTTCGGTTCCTTCTTTTGGTTCCTTCTTTCGATTTGATTTGTATTCAACATTTCGAGTTGATATTTCGGTTGAGTTATATTTAATTGCCACTTATATTTAAATTGCCACTTTGGTTGTGTACGGTTCCCATTTTGTCTTTCTGAGAATAAAAGAACAAAGCCAAGATTGTGATATGTGTAACTGTGTTGATTGCCACATAATATACAAATAAAATATTCTTTTTATTTCTGTATTTTACAGACCCCAAGAACCAAGATGAAACGTGTTCAGTTAAGTGGTGCACAAAAGCGAAAACTATCAAAAGAGAAACAAGAGAAGACTTTGGATTTAGAGTCCAAGACTGCAAAGCTGACTGATTTCTTCACACAAGTTCCACGACCACAACGTCAACATGATATACCGATTCTGAATCAAAACCAATCTCCGTCATCAGAAGTGGACACAAATACCACTTTGATCACTTCAAAATCAAAATATGATGACGTTGGAATCACCGAGGTGTCACAAGCAGGTTCATCTACCACATGTCTCACTACTGATCTCACTTTGCCTGTAAATTCTCTTGATACCTCTACTGCAAATGTTGATTCAAGTTGCTTTACAAGACATTCTGGGGTTGAAATAATTGCTGAAAATGAAAGTTTAGTGGACCATGGTGATGGTGGTGAAATGAATCAGTCTGCAGAAGATGAAGTAAATATAGCAAAAGATCCAGGGTTGTGGCTTGATTTCTCTGCTGATGATGTGGCTTATTGGATTGCTTGTGGACCCAGTGACTGTCAACACCACAATGGGCCATTTGACAAGTCTTACCGGCATTTCAGTAGTGGCAAACCAGCAAGATACTGTTCACAAAAACTTTTCGTTGGGACAAAAGCCAATGGTGAGAAATACAAGAGAGAGTGGTTATTGTATTCACCATCAACAGGATCAGTTTACTGTTATGTTTGTAAACTGTTTGCTCCTAAAAATGTCTCACATTTTGTTATAAGAGAAGGGTTCAGTGACTGGCGAAATACTATTGTAATTGATCATCATGAAAAAAGCACTACTCACCGAGACTCTATGCTAACATACTTAACTCGCAGACAAGGTGCGGGGTTGGGACAACAGTTGGAAAAACAAATTCAGGAAGAGTGTGATTACTGGGAACATGTCTTGAGGCGTGTCATAGCTGTTATTTGTACGTTAGCTGAACGTGGCTTGTCTTTTCGAGGAACAGAAGAAAGATTTGGATCATTGCAGAATGGGAATTTTTTAGGGCTGCTTGAGCTCATAAGCCGGTTTGATCCATTTTTAGCAGGTCACATTTTGAAATATGGAAATTCTGGCAAAGGAAATCCTTCTTACCTGTCCAAAACCACCTGTGAGGAACTCATTCAACTAATGGCTCAAAAGGTCCACGCACTCATTGTTGACGAAGTAAAATCTTCTGGTTATTTTAGTTTGTCAGTTGATTCAACACCAGATCTATCACATATCGATCAGTTAAGTGTTGTACTTAGGTACTTAAAAGATGGACAGCCTATTGAACGCTTTTTAACCTTTCTGAAAATGAAAAGCCATACTGGTGAGGAAATGGCAAATCAGGTGTTGCAGTACTTACGTGAAGTTTGTAAGCTAAACTTTTCAAAATGTAGGGGTCAATCTTACGACAACGCTGCCAACATGTCTGGGCGTTATAAGGGGATGCAGCAAAAAATTTTAGAAACAAACAAGTTTGCTATATATGTGCCCTGTGCAGCCCATTCACTAAATCTGGTAGGCCGAAGTGCTGTTGACTGCTGTCAAGAGGCGGTTAATTTCTTCTCTACAGTGCAGTTGCTCTATACCTTTTTTTTAGCCTCAACCAGCAGGTGGGAAATTCTTAAAGGTTGTATTGGAAATGAAAGTGTCTTAAAATCCCTCTCTGATACCAGATGGGAGGCACATGCTATGGCAACAGCAGCAATTTTGAAATCTTTCCTTAAAATTTTAGAAGCGTTAGAATGTATAGCTGAAGACCAGTCACAAAAGGGAGACACTAGAAGAGAAGCAAATAATATTGCAAATAAGATGCAAGAGCTAGAATTCGTTTTTATGTTGAATTTTTGGGATGAGATTTTGCAAAATTTTCATAGAGTAAGCAAAGTTCTACAGAATAAGGATGTGAACTTAAAAACATGTGCAGATCTGTATGGATCATTAGCTGACCAACTGTGCACTTCACGAGATGAATTTGAAAGATATGAAGCAGCTACAAAGGAAATGCTACCAGATGTTGATTACAAGGCAGCTCAAACTCGCAAACGTATCAGAAAGAAGGTACCCAATGACGGAGATGCACCAGAAGTATATCTGAATGCCAGAGATAAATTTCTTATCACCACCTTTTACACAATTGTTGACAAACTTGAAACTGAGATGAGAAGAAGAGGAGAGATATACAAAGAAATAGCAGAGAGATTTTCTTTTCTAAGTGATGTGCCACATAATGTCACCACTTCATCATCTACTGAAATTGAAAGGTATTCTCAGGGTTGTAAAAAGATGATTGATGCTTACCCAGAGGACTTGAACACTAATTTCTCTGCTGAGCTTCAGCAGTTTCACTCATATGTGTGCCATAAGTTCAGTGCAAAAAAAAATGTAAAAACAAGATTCAGTCATGCTGAACTTTATAAAATAATTGTAGAAGACAATATTGAGTGTGCCTTCCCAAATGTAGAAATTGCCTTTCGTATATTTTTAACATTAATGGTCACAAATTGCTCAGCTGAGCGTTCATTTTCTCAGTTGAAGTATATTAAAAATACCAACAGAACAACTATGCAACAAGGCAGGCTGGATGCCTTATCTCTACTAAGTATAGAAGCAGATGTGTTACGTAAGATTAGTTTTGAGGATCTGATCAAAGACTTTGCAATTAAAAAAAGTAGGAGAAAACTTTTCAAATATAAATGAAGTGGAAGTATACAAAAATAAACATTATTTTCCATCTTACTGTAAGTTTTGTTTCATTTCAAAAAATAAAATTTTATTTTATGGTTTATTTTTGTTTATATTTTGAATTACATATATATGGGGCACCAAAATCTTTTAAGTGCTTAGGGCCTCTAAAGGTCTTAATCCGGCCCTGGCTCAATGCCAAATGAGCTGAATTGGCAGAAATACTTAACCAAACTGATCAAACGTAAATTTTGCTTTTTTCAAATAAACTGAATTGCTAGGTGGGGTACTAACCAACCACCAGTATGGAATACCAATTTTTCCACCCAAGTAACTGGTGCACCGAAATCTGCAACCTTCGCCTACGAATAATAAACCAAATTTAACCAAACAGGTAAAATGTAGGCCAAAAACAACGACAGACGAGTGGCCAAGTTTCGCAATTGGGCGACCAAACTTTCTACCCTGGGACCTTAATTCAATAATAAACCAAATTTAACCAAACCGGTAAAAATGTAGGCCAAAAACAACGACAGACGAGTGGTCAAGTTTCGCAATTGGGCGACCAAACTTTCTACCCTGGGACCTTAATTCAATAATAAACCAAAATTAACCAAACCGGTAAAAATGTAGGCCAAAAACAACGACAGACGAGTGGCCAAGTTTCGCAATTGGGCGACCAAACTTTCTACCCTGGGACCTTAACTCAATAATGCTCAACCCGTCTAGGCCTAACTTGGGCTACAATTTGCACAATCAGAACTTTGCCGAAAAATAGTCACTGACTCAGTCTTGGGCTAGAATCCGGTTCTGAAGGACCATGTTATTTTATTTATTTGTTGGGTTCAAAATCCCAGCTGAGCCGTGAACGGCCAAGTTCTAAAGGGCCAGTTCAACCTACAGCCCAAGTTAGGCTAAAATTAAAACTTACGGATTTGAGATCCTATTGGGTCCTACCTCAGGGTTGCTGACTCGATGTGGGCCTACCTTAGGCCTCAGTTGTATGAACTTAAGATAAAAACAAAAGGGGCACTATTTATGGTCTTCTTTCTCAACCTTGCAACAACAACACAACCTGGACTATTGCACGATGCAACAATCTTGTATCTAAACAACCAAACTGAATTGCAAGAGAGCTCTCTATAAGACCACACCCTGTAAGTACGACGTTCCACAAACGAGTAGAAAGGACGCGCAGCGCCCCAAAATGATGCCACCAGAGTGCTCAAACAATGATGCCACGAGAGCCCAAAAATGCTAGCTCTAAATTAAGTTAATTTTTCACTAACCTTACAATTATGAGATGGATATATATACACCTTAACTTAATATATACAAGCAATGCTGCATCAATCAGCTTAGTCATCATATCGCCTTGGGACAACAATGGTTCTTCCTCTTCTAGATTTTCTAACATATACAGAGCGGACCATGTTTGCAAGATGGAAAAGCACTGTATGTCTGTATCACCAGGTTTTAAGGTAACTAATGGTGTTTGAGAAGGGGGTATATTATCACCTTATCTTTTCTGTATATACATGGATGACCTTACCAATGAACTAAAAACTGCACGTACTGGCTGTGTCATTGGAAAGGAAAAAATTAATCATTTAATGTATGCTGATGACCTTGTTCTTCTGTCACCTTCTCTTCATGGGCTGAGAGTACTATTAGAGATATGTGAACAATATGGTATAGAAAATGACATCACCTACAATGGGGCAAAGAGTTGTATTTTGATTTTTATGTGTAATCTACTGAAACATGTATCATGTGGGTCTTTTGAAATGAATGGTCAGACTATACCTATGGAAAACTGATGTGTGGGTAGTTGGGAGGTAACGAAAATGGTTCACTGAGTAGGTAGGTAGTTAATCTAACAATTATTAAATTCCTTTTATGTCAATAACTGGGTGAATAAAACCAATTGGTTGCTCACCAGAGTTATTCTCCACACTAGTATTTACATACTGTGTGACAAGAGCGTGCTCGGTAATAAATATACATTACCGATCAACCAACCGAAAAAAAACCAAGACCACGCTGTTGGAAAAAGCCCCAAAAAAAGGAAAGACAAGAGAAAACGAAAACGAGGAACGGGGCGACAAGATGGAACGAGAGGAGGGAGAAGAACAGGCAACGAAAAAAGATCCCCACCAGCAAGTACGCTCTTAACAATTAAACAAGACAAGAAAAGGGACTCTAATAACTAGCAGTAAGTGACTAATTGTGTTTTTAACCCAGTTAGAATTAAAAGCATTAAATTAAGCTCGGTCAGACAAATTAGGCCTACATTGTGGCCTAAGACCTAACATTAACTCATAGCTTAACAAAGGTGAAGGTAGATTGCCCTAACCTAATTTGGTGAGGAATCCTACTGTGGACCTCAATTTATCTGCCCGCTCTGGACCATTTCCGGAATCTCTAGGCTGACCCCTACAGGGCTAGACTTAATCTACTCTATAGTTAGACTGGAGATATAAGGGGTGGGTTAATTGTGGACCAATTCATACAGAGCATTTTTCACATTGGTGGTCCGTGTGTGGGGAATTTACAAACCTTAACCTTACATAACAAAAATTGCAGAATTAGGCTAAATGGTCTAGCCTAAGCCTAACCTAATCAAGCCTAATTAGGTCTACAACCTAGGGCCTAACTAGGAAACATTTACATTTAAGGAGTCTCATTCTCTTATAAGCTTAGACCTGGTGATACATAAGTACTTGGTGGGGGGATCAAACCAAATTTAAAACTTGACTGTTTTGTCTGATTACTCAATTTATTTGATCTCTCTTCTCTGGTAATTTCTTCTTGTCCTTATATTCCATTATAATACCTAGTTAAACTATTTTGACGTAAACATGGAAGTACATTTCAGTTAACTCACCAACAAGTCCCTTTTAAAACATAAATAGTTGACAAGACTCCAAAACAATAATGAACCTTGGTCTTATGGCCTACTGTGGCCATGAGCAAAACAAAGGTCTTATGGCCTACCTTGGCCATGGGCCAAACAATAAGGGTCTTTGGCCTACCTTCGCCATGGGCCAAACAACAACTGAACCTTGGTCTTATGGCTTACTGTGGCCATAGCCCAAACAATGAGCCTTGGTCTTATGGCCTACCTTGGCCATGGGCCAAACATTAAATGTATTATGGCCTACCTTGGCCATGGGCCAAACAATAAAGGTCTTATGGCCTACCTTGGCCATGGGCCAAACAATAAGGGTCTTATGGCCTACTGTGGCCATAGCCCAAACACTGAACCTTGGTCTTATGGCATACTTTGGCCATAGCCCAAACACTGGACCTTGGTCTTATGGCATACTTTGGCCATAGCCCAAACACTGAATCTTGGTCTTATGGCATACTTTGGCCATAGCCCAAACACTGAACCTTGGTCTTATGGCATACTTTGGCCATAGCCCAAACACTGAACCTTGGTCTTATGGCATACTTTGGCCATAGCCCAAACACTGAACCTTGGTCTTATGGCCTACTTGGGCCATGAGCCAAACAATAAAGGTCTTATGGCCTACCTTGGTCATAGGGAAAACTATTACAAGGGTCTTAAGGACCCCCTTGGCCATAGGGCAAACTATTACAAGGGTCTTATGGCCTCCCTTGGTCAGAGACCAAACAACACAAAATAAGACCCAGACTATGGATAAACCAAAGACTGTTCCCAGAGACCAACTAGCTACAGCCAAACAGACAAAACTTGATACTGTAGAATCAAATGTGACCAACTGGAATACACGAACACCTACATTACAGAACTTTAATGTAACTGCTGCCTCAACTTACACACCACATTGCAAATTTTGTGCAAGTGATGAACATAGTAGTACTGGGTGTGACAAATATTCAGACTTTAACTCAAGAGCTAAAAGATGTGAACAGTTGAACCTATGTAAAAAGTGTACTGGCCAGGGACATTATAAGAAAGACTGTAAATCTAGGTTAAGATTCAAGTGTAAGTTTTGTAAAAGTTTACGACATGTCTCATCAATGTGTGATTCACCAAAGTGTCCAAACAATAGTACTCAAACTCAAAAGATACCTCCACCAAACAAAGGTAATCAAGAAAATGCCACTTTCATGGGACATTCTGTTTGTTCAAACAACGTAACAAGAAACACTGAGATTCTTTTACCAACTATTACTTTGGACTTAGTGAATAGTGAGGGTAGCACCACTCCAGTGAGATGTCTTATAGACTGTTGTTCTCAACAAACATTTGTTTCGCAAAATGTAGTTAATAAATTGGGTTTGACACCAAACCCGAATGAACAAAAACTCAATATTGCATCCTTTGTTAAGGATAACTCGGACAAAAATAGCTATAAGACAATTGACCTGGAACTACATTTAGAAAATAAATTAGAGAAAATTGAAGCAGTTATTATTTCTAAAGTAGGACAAAACAAACTGGTTATACCCAAACTAGAACAAACCATAAATCATTTGGGAAAACACTACAAAATAGCTGATAGACATATCACAAACAACACAGTAGCTAACATTGAAATGTTAATAGGGGCAGATTATATTAATCTTATTCATAAGGGCATAGTAAAGATAGGTAATGGTATAGCTTATCAGACTATATCAGGGATAGCCCCTTTGGGTGACCTATCCAAATACAACCTAGACCTAAACCAAAATAGTTCATGACTAACAAATACTATGTGCCTCAACTCAGTCCTACATAACACCTGTAAGAATAGCAACACTTTGAATAATATTTATCAACTGAGAACATTAATTCATCACTATCAAATGAAACTCTGGATGAGGCAATTCAAACTTTATGGTTGCTAGAATCTGTGGGTATACATGACACAAATCAAACTTAGAAGATCAGTTAATGGTAGAAAGATTTGAAGACACCATTCAGTGCAAAGACAATAGTTATTTTGTTGAGTTACCTTGGAAAATAAATTGTCCAACTTTAAGAGATAATCTCAAAGTAGCTAAAGGACATTTATATAAAGTAATGAAAAAACTCAAACAAGATAATAATATTCAAAAGTACAGTGATGTCTTCAAAGAACAGCTACAGAAAGGCTTCATTGAAGAAGTAACAAATAACCCTTTTAAAAAAGATGGTTGTCATTATTTAACCCACAGGGGGGTTTATCGACAAGATGCCCCAACAACAAAACTCAGAGTAGTATATAACTGTAGCCTCAAAGACAGTGATAAACACAGTTTGAATGATTGCCTGATTGAGGGTCCTAATCTCATTTCTGACCTTGTGAAGATCTTACTGAGGTTCAGGTTAGATAAATATGCCGTACAAAGTGACATTTCAAAGGCATTTTTGAGAATAAATCTTAAAAATGAATATGATAAGAACCAACTTAGGTTCTTATGGTTCAAGGATCCATTTGATTTGAATAAAGGGTTCATAACCTATAGATTTAATGTTGTGTTGTTTGGAGCCAATTGCTCACCTAGCCTATTAGCATTGACAATTAGACATCATTTGAACCAGTTTAATAACTCTTTAACATTGAACTTCCTCAAGGAACATTTTTACGTAGACAATCTAATAGGCTCAACAACAACAAAATCTGAATTATCTGAAGTCTATGAACACTCTCAGAACATTATGCAACAAGGTAACTTTGAACTTAGAGAGTGGATTTCAAATGATGAGGATTTAAACAAAAGATTTTAAAGGATAATAATGGTCTTACTGAGCCATCAGACAGAGTTAAAACTTTAGGTATGAACTGGTATTTGGATGCAACTTCTAACAGTCATGATTCAATCTGTACTAAAGGTTTTAAACTTGATGAGGAAGCAAATACTAAAAGACAAATATTATCAGAGGCTTCCAAAATTTTTGATCCCATGGGTCTATTCCTGCCTTCAACAATAAAATCAAAGATTCTCCTCCAAGAATTTGGAGGACAAATGTTGGGTGGGATGATCCAATAACAAATAAAGATCAAAAATCTTGGAAGAAGTTAGCTGCTGATTTAACAAAAGTGCAGAACATTAAAATTCAAAGGTGCTGTGGGTTTAGGGATAAGCCCCAGAGACTTCATGTGTTTGCTGATGCAAGCACACAAGCTTATGGGTGCTGTGCGTATCTTGTAAGTCCTACAGAAAGTCATCTAATTTATGCAAAAGGGAAAGTTGCACCTCTCAAACCTACCCGAACCATACCTCAATTGGAACTATTGGCTGCTGCATTAGCCATTAAAACCATTTCATTGCTTAAGGATGCTTACCATGATGTGAACATAACTGATATCCACATCTGGCTTGACAGTCAGATTTGTCTTGCCTGGATACGGAATGATAGCATTAATAGTAAGAATATCTTTGTAAGAAATAGGCTAAAAGAAATAGCTGAAGCTAATGAAAGCCTACAAGTAAACTTTCACTATGTTCCAACTAAACAAAATCCAGCAGACTTTCTGACCAGAGGTTTATCCTACAAGTTGTTGAAGTCAAACAAAACTTGGTTCATGGGACCTAAGTGGCTCTGTAATACAGACCAATGGCCTGTGGAACAAGTTAACTTGACATTAAATTTAATCTTTTCAAATGAAAAGGTTGAACCAATCACTAATTATGAACGTATTCTGATTTCAGTAAACTTGTCAGGGTCACAGCCTACTGTTTGAGGTTTGCTCACAACTGTTTAACTACAATAAACAAACAGCTAAATAAAAACAATCATAATTATACAGAAGTTGCAACCAAGTACTGGATAGGCATGCACAACAAAAGAGTACAATAAAGAGTTAGAATTCTTGACTAATGGGAAACAAACAAAAGAACCTGTACCATCAGTAGTTGTGGATCTAAATTTGTTCAGAGATGAGGAAGGCCTTCTAAGGTGTAAAGGGAGATTAGACAAATCAAAACTGTCATACAAAAGCAAACATCCAATCCTTTTACCTAGATTTAGCTATTTGACAACATTAATCATCAGAAAAACACACAATGATGTACATCATATGGGGGTACCACAGACACTAACTACATTAAGAAAAACTTATTGGATACCCAAGGGAAGGATCACTGTTAAAACAGTCCTGAGTGAGTGTGTCACATGTAGGCGTATTCATGCTAGGCCCTATAGGAAACCAAATCCTCCTGCTTTGCCAGAGGAGAGAGTTACTCTCAACAGACCCTTTGAGACTGTAGGCATTGACTATACAGGAGCATTGACTGTAGGGGTGGTTGACACTGAACAAAAAATGTACATTGTACTGTTTACATGTGCTGGCTCACGAGCTGTTTATCTGGATGTTGTGGAGGACCTTACAGCAGAATCTTTTGTTGCTGTCTTTAAGAGATTCTGTGCACGACATTCAGTACCCAAGACAGTTTGGACTGACAATGCTACATATTTCAAGGCTGGTGAACAAGTCATCAACGACTTGTTAAGCAACGAACTCACACAATTATATATACAAAATTCAAACATAAAGTGGAAGTATATTCCAGTTGCCTCTCCTTGGTATGGTTCTATCTGGGAGAGGAATATACAAACAGTAAAGAATTGCTTGAAGAAAGCAATTGGTAAAAAACAGATACACTTATTTGAGTTGCTCACTCTCCTGGCTGAGATTGAGAACATCATAACAATAGACCACTCACTTATGTGAGTGACAACATTAATGACCCGGAACCATTAACTCCAAATCATTTGATTCGGGGAGAACAAGTTAGTCTCCTGCCGGACTACAATATAGACTCTTCAGAAGACCCAAACTGGACTCAACGACACGATGAACTCCAGACTAAGTTACAACACTTAACTAGAGTTAAAGCTCATTTTATTAAACAGTGGAAAACTGAGTACTTGATGGGTCTAAGGGAGAGACATAAACAAATGACTAAGAAGGATTGGTCTGACACAATTAAGGTAGGGGACCTTGTTCTCATACATGACAGTACTCCAAGACAATACTGGCCTCTGGCTAGAGTTTTAGAACTCAGACCAGGGGCAGACGGGGTAACAAGAGTGGTCAAATTAAGGACTTCAACGGGTGACACAACAAGAGACATTTCTCTTTTGTACCCTTTAGAGTCTGGACCCAAAACAATGGACTTTGGAGAACCTTCTCCACTGACAGTAACAACTGGAGACACTGAACTTCCAGTAACTATTCCTTTGACAGTAGGAGTGGTAACGCATCCTACTACAACATTGACAGACACAAGACCTCAGCGACAAACAGCATTAAAGGCGCGACTATTTTTACAACAAAAAATAGATGCTGGGGAATTGTAATTTTATCTTCTAACTTTCACTTTTTCTTTTCTTATGGTAAAGACCATAGACAGTTTCATCCTATGGATGTATTTTCTCTTCTAATTAAATGCTACATCTTCTCCATGAGAAGGTGAGGATAGGCACTGTTAATCAGATTAACAGGCATTTACAGTCAAATAGTTAGCTAGTCTACACTCAGACATAAAAATTGGTGACATGACACCAAAATTTTTATCTCCCGGGGCCCCCAGTATATGGAAAACTGATGTGTGGGTAGTTGGGAGGTAACGAAAATGGTTCACTGAGTAGGTAGGTAGTTAATCTAACAATTATTAAATTCCTTTTATGTCAATAACTGGGTGAATAAAACCAATTGGTTGCTCACCAGAGTTATTCTCCACACTAGTATTTACATACTGTGTGACAAGAGCGTGCTCGGTAATAGATATACATTACCGATCAACCAACCGAAAAAAAACCAAGACCACGCTGTTGGAAAAAGCCCCGAAAAAAGGAAAGACAAGAGAGAACGAAAACGAGGAACGGGGCGACAAGACGGAACGAGAGGAGGGAGAAGAACAGGCAACGAAAAAAGATCCCCACCAGCAAGTACGCTCTTAACAATTAAACAAGACAAGAAAAGGGACTCTAATAACTAGCAGTAAGTGACTAATTGTGTTTTTAACCCAGTTAGAATTAAAAGCATTAAATTAAGCTCGGTCAGACAAATTACGCCTACATTGTGGCCTAAGACTGTTAGAAAATCTAGAAGAGGAAGAACCATTGTTGTCCCAAGGCGATATGATGACTAAGCTGATTGATGCAGCATTGCTTGTATATATTAAGTTAAGGTGTGTATATATATCCATCTCATAATTGTAAGGTTAGTGAAAAATTAACTTAATTTAGAGCTAGCATTTTTGAGCTCTTGTGGCATCATTGTTTAGTCACACTGTTGGCATCATTTTGGGGCGTTGCGCGTCTTTGCTACTCGTTTGTGGGATGTCGTACGTACAGGGTGTGGTCTTGTAGAGAGCTCTCTTGCAGTTCAGTTTGGTTGTTTAGATACAAGATTGTTGCACCGTGCAATAGTCCAGGTTGCGTTGTTGTTGCAAGGTTGAGAAAGAAGACCATAAATAGTACCCTTTTTGTTTACATTAAAATTCATGTAACAAAGGTCTAAAGTAGGCCCGCATCGAGTCAGCAACCCTGAGGTCACCCTGAGGTAGGACCTAATAGGATCTCAAATCCGTAAGTTTTAATTTAGCTTAACTTGGGCTTCAGGTAGAACTGGCCCTTTAGAATTCGGCCGTTCACGGCTCAGCTGGGATTTTGAACCCGACAAATAAATAAAATAACATGGTCCTTCGAGCCGGATTCTACCCCAAGACTGAGTCAGTGACTCTTTTTCGGCAAAGTTCTGATTGTGCAAATTGTAGCCCAAGTTAGGCCTAGACGGGTTGAGTATTATTGAATTAAGGTCCAAGGGTAAAAAGTTTGGTCGCCCAATTGCGAAACTTGGCCAGTCGTCTGTCGTTGTTTTGGCCTACATTTTACCGGTTTGGTCAATTTGGGTTATTATTGAATTAAGGTCCCAGGGTAAAAAGTTTGGTCGCCCAATTGCGAAACTTGGCCAGTCGTCTGTCGTTGTTTTGGCCTACATTTTACCGGTTTGGTTAATTTTGGGTTATTATTGAATTAAGGTACCAGGGTAGAAAGTTTGGTTGCCCAATTGCGAAACTTGGCCACTTGTCTGTTGTTGTTTTTGGCCTACATTTACCATTTGGTTAATTTGGTTTATTATTCGTAGGCGAAGGTTGCAGACCAGTGCGCCAGTTACTTGGGTGGAAAAATTGGTATTCCATACTCGTGTTGGTTAGTACCCCACCTAGCAATTCAGTTTATTTGAAAGTAAAATTTACGTTTGATCAGTTCGGTTAAGTATTTCTGCCAATTCAGCTTATTTGGCATTGAGCCCAATTGTTGTTTGCATTGAAGATGAGTGCATCTGAATTGAACAAATTTATAAAAAGGAGAAGCGCCTACAAAGGTCTAATTACAAAGGTCATTGCCACTATAGATTCTGCCATAGAGCAAGAGGATTTACGCTTAGTGACTGCGCAGCTTTCCATATTAGAAACTAAAAGGTTGCTCTAAGTGAGGTAAATGTTAAAATTGAGGCTCTTATAGAAGAGGATGAAATAGAAAATAACATAATTTACTTTGAAGAGATTATTGATGATATAATTAAAGTAGGCCTCCGAGCAAAAGAGTTTAGCAGCTCAGTACAGTCAGAGACCAGGTCTAATAATGAAACACAACACGCAACAAATGATGTTTGTGAAGTTAAGGTTAACAGATCTGTAGTTCAATTACCGAGGCTTGTACTCAAAACATTTTCTGGGAGTATACAGGAATGGCAAGGATGGGCAGACAGTTTTCAATCAGCAGTTCATTCTACTCAAGTGTTAAGTGCCGTGGAGAAGTTTAATTATTTGCGGTCCCTCTTGGAAGGGGAGGCAGCAAAGACTATAGCAGGATTAGCATTAACAGAGGCTAATTATAATGTGGCTTGGGATATATTAAAGAAACGGTTTGGTAAGCCAGAGATCTTAATTAAAAGCCACCTCCGTGCACTTTTAGCTATACCTCCTGTTAATAATCCTAATAGTGTCAAGGAGTTACGGCAGTTATATGATGAATTTGAAATTAGAACTAGGTCCCTGGACAACTTGGGTGTAGGAATGGAAAAGTATGGTATAATGTTGGTTCCTACACTGGAGTCTAAATTGCCTAGCTCAATTTTGCTTGAATTAAGTAGGGGACACTCTACAGAACATGTGTACATCCCCCTTCAGCAGATGTTAAGTCTTTTAGGCACAGAATTAGCAAGACGAGAGGGAGTTGAGTTTGCACAGTGGGATGGTAAACAAGGGGACAAAGGCAGGCACAGCACCAAAGTTTCCACAAAAAGGAATAGCCCAGGTACAGTGTCAGCTCTACATGCCTCCTCTGAGAATAAATTAAAGGGAATCAAGGAATGCATATTTTGCGAAGGCAACCACAAGTCATATAAATGTGAGGTGGCTGAGGCCTTACCCTTTGAGGAGAGAAAGGACAGGGTAATTAAGTCCACAGCATGTTTTAAATGTTTTTTGAAAGGTCATAGAGCAAGGTTTTGTAAGTTTAAAATTTTGTGCAAAAAATGTCATGGTAGGCATCAGCCATTATTGTGTGAAAACACTCTTAGTAGGCCTACCCCCAGCAGTAGAGACATCAGTGGCACATGCCACTGCTATGAAACGGAGTAAAAGTAAAGGGGGATTATTGCAAACAACTGCAGCCTTATTAATTGGGAATGAGGGAGAAGCTACTGTAAGAGTGTTGTTTGATAGTGGTAGCCAGTGTAGTTTTATTAAGAACAGAATTTCCAGAAAATTGAAGTTTAAAGAACTTAAGAGGGAAAATTTAAGAATTTCTGGGTTTGGGGGTTCCGTTCAAAACCGAACCAAATTTAAGAAGGTAGAAGTTCTGGTTAAAGGGTTGTTACCGCAAAGTCCCACTATCAAGGTCCAAGCTGTAGAGATTGAGGAACTTTGTGCTCCAGTCACTACTTGTTTAGATATGGCATGTGTCCAAGAATTGCAAGTTAAAGAAATTAATTTGGGCAATAATAAGTTTGAGGGAACAGAAGATATTAGTCTTTTGATTGGAGCTGACTATTATTGGGACTTCATCACTGGTAATATTGTCCGTACATCTCAAGGCCCGGTAGCTATTGAAAGTAAGCTAGGCTGGATGCTACATGGTTATTGCAATGAAATGGAAGTTAAGGCTCTTTTTGTTAAGATTGAGGAGAACAGCCATGGTCTGGAAAGGCATTTGAAAGCGTTTTGGGAACTTGAATCTATTGGCATAAAGTACAACAAGGCAAGTACAGTGAACAATGATGTTTTAGAGCAATTTGAAAAAGGGATTGGGTTTAGAGATGGTTGCTATGAAGTTGGCCTACCATGGAAGGATTCTTGCAAACCCGGTTCAAACCTTCAGCTAGCTAATCGGAGGTTGGAGACTTCATTGTACAGGCTAAGAAAAAATGAGGAGTTGTTAATTGAATACGATGAGGCCATTCTAAGTTATGTAAGGGAGGGCTATGCTGAAAGGGTGCAAGGTGAGCTGGTGAGCCAGGAGGCACATTATCTGCCACACCATGCAGTGGTACGGCGAGACAAAACTACCACCAAACTGAGGGTAGTTTTTGATGGCTCAGCCAAGGACAAAGGTGGTGTGTCCTTGAATGACTGTTTGGATGCTGGGCCAAATTTAAATGCAGATTTATTTTCCTTGTTACTGAGATCCAGGTTTGGTAGAGTAGCATTGACTGCAGATGTGAAGCAAGCCTTTTTGCGGATAAAGTTAAAACCAGAGGACAGAGATGTAGTAAGGTATTTGTGGGTGGATACGAAAGACTTGTTGGAAAATGAACCTAAGGTTCAAGCATATAGAATGAAGTGAGTGTTGTTTGGCCTCAGCTCTAGTCCATTTTTGTTGGCAGCTACTATGCAGTACCATTTTAAGAAATATTCTGAAGTCTATCCTAACACTATTGAACACATAAGGAAAAATTTTTATGTTGATGATTTGCTGTGTTCCGTGGATAATACAGAAATGGCTAAACAGATATTCATGGAGGCTAGACCTATAATGAGGGAGGCTGGCATGGAGCTTAGAAAATGGCAGACCAATCATTCGCAATTACAAGAGTTTATGAGTCATTCCTGTGTAGTACCTGATGCAGCAGAAAGTATTGAGGATTCTGGTATTAAGGAGTTGTGGGCAATAGATGCAAGGTGCTAGGCATTGTTTGGCAGCAAGATGATGATTTGTTTACCTTCAATGGGAAGTCTTTAGTAGAGCTGGCTGAGAATGAGACAAGGTGGACAAAACGTACAGCTCTTAGTTTGGCTTCAAAGGTCTTTGATCCTCTTGGATTCCTGGCTCCATTTGTGATAAAGTCAAAAATTTGGTTTCAGAGCCTCTGGGAAATTGGACTTGGTTGGGACCAAGAGTTACCTGATCATATGGTGGTAAGGTGGAAATATTGGTTCAAAGAATTGGCACATCTTGGAGACATTGAAATCCCAAGATGGAACTTTGGAGAGTTGAACAATAGTCCAGACAATTTGGAGCTGCACATCTTTTGTGATGCAAGTGAGGAAGCCTATGCAACTTGTATTTATATAAGAGGCGCATTGCAAGAGGAAGTAAGTTGCAGGTTGGTTGCTGCAAAGAGCAGAGTAGCACCTTTGAAAAGGCTTTCGGTTCCAAGGTTGGAATTGATGGGTGCCGTTATTGCTAGTCGGCTTGCAATTACAGTGCGAAAGTCTTTGGCCCTCTATGAAATTCCAAGCTATTATTGGACAGACTCCACTATAGTTTGGCACTGGTTAAGAAGTCAGGCAAGGAAATGGAAACCATTTGTTGCAATAGGGTGGAGGAAATTCAAGCGCACACAGATCCCAAGCAATGGAAGCATTGTCCAGGCATCCAAAACCCCGCTGATTTACCAACACGAGGAATTTCAGTGAAAGATCTTTCACAGTCAAGTTGTGGTGGAATGGGCCAGAGTGGCTAAAACTTGGAAGTGAAAACTGGCCTTCTAATCAGCCTATTGTAGGAGAATGCCAGGCTGAAGAAGCATGGGTGAGTGAGGTGAGAAAATGCGCTGTGAACAGTTCTCAAGTTATGCAGCAGGACCCCATATTGAGGCTTGAGGACATTAGCAGTCTGAAAAGATTGTTAAGAGTGACAGCATGGGTATATAGATTTACCAACAACATTAAGGGAGAAACAAGAAGGGAAGGAATTCTGAACAGTAATGAGATTCAGCAAGCCAGGAAATACTGGGTGGTATATATGCAGAAGGAAAAATTTGGTGAAGAGAGAGAATTGCTCACCAGCCATCCATTACAGGTTCTACCAACACATTCTGCGCTCAAGGGTTTGGATGTGTTTTTGGATCAGGATTTATTGAGAGTAGGAGGTAGACTACAGTTTTCTGGGCTTCCAGAGGAGAAAAGACATCCAATTTTGCTACCTTCTGGGGGGCACTTTGTGGGCCTTTTGATCCTGGATACTCATCATAAGCTATTACATGCGGGAGTTAGAGAAGTGATAATAGAGATTAGACAACAATTTTGGATTCCCAAAATTAGACAAGTAGTAAAAAAGGTCTTGCATAAATGTGTGGTTTGCAAGCGTTGGAGTGCAAAGCCTTATTATGAAAAGGTGGCTCCACTTCCAAGAGAACGGTGTGTCTATACTGCCCCATTTGATGTAGTGGGAGTAGACTTTGCAGGGCCAGTCTATGTGTATGAGCGAGGGGAGTCTAACAAAGGTTATATATGTCTTTTCACCTGTGCTACCACCAGAGCAATCCATTTGGAGTTGGTAAGCAACTTAAGTAGTGATGTATTTCTTTTGGCCTTTAAAAGGTTTGTGAACAGAAGGAGTTTCCCAAATAAAATCATATCGGATAATGCAAAAACCTTCAAAAAGGCTGCAAAGGAACTCCAAGAAATTTGGTCCTTGCTAAAAGAGGAAGGATTCCAATCCTACTTTTCACACCAAGGGGTACAGTGGGAGTTTATTGTTGAGAGAGCACCATGGTGGGGAGGATTTTGGGAAAGGCTAGTGAGAAGTGTAAAGTGTCCATTAAAGAAACTTTTAGCTAATGCTCATTTGAGCAAAGAAGAATTCTGCACTGTTTTATGTGAAGTAGAAGCAATGGTGAACAGTAGGCCTATCACTTTGTTTACAACAGTATGCAGGATGCAGAGCCATTGACACCAAATCATTTTCTTTGTGGTAAACGATTAACATCAAGCCCCAGTGTGCCAGAAGACTTGCAGCCTATCCAGAGCACTCAAGGAGAGTTAACCAGACGGTTCAGGTACCTTGAAGAGCTACAAGATCAGTTATGGAAGAGGTGGCAGATGGAATACTTGCCAGAACTCAATTATTACCCATCAGGCAAGGTAAAGGGCTCCAATGCAAATTGTATCAAGGTGGGAGACGTGGTAATGATTGGAGATGAAAGTCCAAGGCAATGCTGGAAGCTTGGCATAATTGAAGAGTTGTTTGTTGGCAAAGACAATTTAGTTAGGTCTGCACTGGTAAAGACTTCAGGAGGAAAGTTAAAGAGACCTATACAAAAACTCTATGCTTTAGAAATCAGCAAAAACACAGATAGTCAAGATGAAACATTTGAGTTACAGCCTCATGGAGAAGGCTTGGCTAACCTTGCGGAAGGTAACGACAACAATGCTTCTTCGGTGGGGAGTGTTAGAAAATCTAGAAGAGGAAGAACCATTGTTGTCCCAAGGCGATATGATGACTAAGCTGATTGATGCAGCATTGCTTGTATATATTAAGTTAAGGTGTATATATATCTATCTCATAATTGTAAGGTTAGTGAAAAATTAACTTAATTTAGAGCTAGCATTTTTGAGCTCTTGTGGCATCATTGTTTGGTCACACTGTTGGCATCATTTTGGGGCGCTGCGCGTCTTTGCTACTCGTTTGTGGGATGTCGTACGTACAGGGTGTGGTCTTGTAGAGAGCTCTCTTGCAATTCAGTTTGGTTGTTTAGATACAAGATTGTTGCACCGTGCAATAGTCCAGGTTGCGTTGTTGTTGCAAGGTTGAGAAAGAAGACCATAAATAGTACCCTTTTTGTTTACATTAAAATTCATGTAACAAAGGTCTAAAGTAGGCCCGCATCGAGTCAGCAACCCTGAGGTCACCCTGAGGTAGGACCTAATAGGATCTCAAATCCGTAAGTTTTAATTTAGCTTAACTTGGGCTTCAGGTAGAACTGGCCCTTTAGAATTCGGCCGTTCACGGCTCAGCTGGGATTTTGAACCCGACAAATAAATAAAATAACAAAGACCTAGCATTAACTCATAGCTTAACAAAGGTGAAGGTAGATTGCCCTAACCTAATTTGGTGAGGAATCCTACTGTGGACCTCAATTTATCTGCCCGCTCTGGACCATTTCCGGAATCTCTAGGCTGACCCCTACAGGGCTAGACTTAATCTACTCTATAGTTAGACTGGAGATATAAGGGGTGGGTTAATTGTGGACCAATTCATACAGAGCATTTTTCACAATACCTGTCAAAGACACATGTAAATACTTAGGTCATGTAATTACTCACGAGCTGTGAGATGAACTTGATATTGAGAGGCAACATAAAAAGCTGTATGTACAGGGTAACATGCTAGCAAGGAAATTTGGTATGTGTTCAGAATTAGTTAAAACTTATCTTTTCAGAACTTACTGTACTGCATGGTATACATCCCATCTGTGTTGGAACTATACAAAAACTATGAATAAACTCTCTGTTGCTTATAATAATATTTTTCGTATGCTATGTAAGGAACCAAAATGTTGCAGTGCCAGTTTTATGTTTACTACGCGTAACCTACCTACCAGCCAAATGTTAATCCGGAAGAATACGTATAATTTCATTACAAGGGTCCAAAACAGCACTAATGTGTTATTGTACAATGTCATGTCTTCAAATACTGTGTACCTCTCACCTATATGGCAGTCTTGGTTCAGACAACTGCTGGTTTACAATATCTTATTTTTGTAATGTAGCAAAGATTATACAGTATATGCATATTGTATGCAGTCCTGGATTACCCAATAGGTAGACTAAGCACGTGCTTAGGGCACCAGCAAGGCAGGGGCACCAAAATAAAATGAGAAAATTTTTTTGAAAGAATTTGATATTTGATATTTCAAAGAAAGCATAGAAGTAGTCATCATGGGAAAAATCAAAATTTTGTTAGACTTCCTTACACTCCACTACCACTCTTCTCCCATTTTTCTCTTCTCTTTTTATTATTTATCCTCACCTAAACCAGGTTTGCATTAATCTGACGAACAATATTCACAAGGTTCCCAAAAGCTAGTTGACTCATACTCTGTTGACTTGACCATTAATCTCTGTGGAGAACTACGACAGTTCCACTGTTATATGCGCTCAAAGTTTAATGAAACAGGAAAAACGAAGTTCAGTCACAGTGATCTTCATGACACCCTAGTGAAAGACAGGATACAATGTGTATTTCCAAATGTAGATATCGCACTAAGTATTTTTCTAACATTGATGATTACTAACTGCTCCGCAGAACGCTCTTTTTCTCAGCTGAAAAGAATAAAAAATCCTCAGAGAACAACAATGTGTCAGGACTAGGGTTTCTCCTTATATGCAGCCTTCTTAATCCCGGGAATTCCCGGAAAAATGAAGCCAATTCCCGGGATCCCGGGAAATCCAAGAAATGGTTGTATATTTAAGAGAACGGTGATTTTTTTTATTGTTCAGTGATAAAATACCTTTTTAAAATTGGGATAACCAATTACTTATGCCTAGATAACCACGTTTGCATTGTAGTACTTGAATTGAGTTTACCAATCAGTGGTAGCTATTTATTAAACATAATATTTATCATACTATTCATCTGCAGGGGACAAATAAAAGGCTAAAATATTATATTCCTTTAATTATAATTAAGTGCATTTGCAAATAATAAAAGAAAAAGAATAAGAAACTTCATTCAAAAAAAATAATTTATACCTTTTATCTCAACATATTTTATCTTAAAATATTTAGCCAATACAAAAAAATAAAGATAAAATAAACTTCATTAGAAAAAATAATTTCGTCCTTTTATCTTAAAATATTTATCTTAAAATATTTAAAGAGTCAATCAACATTTTTAAAATAGCTTCTTAAAAAACATAAACAATCGATACTTCTATCACTAAGACGAGTTCTCAACTTGGTGATAAATAAACCTGCTGCAGAAAAGGCTCTTTCTGATTCAACAGAGGTTGGCGGAATGGTTTTCAGTGCATCAAATAAATTCATGATGTTTGAAGTTCTGTTCCCTATTGTCTCGAATAACTGCAGTTCTTGCTTCAAATGCTTGCTTAAACTCTGAGCAAGATGAGTTGCCTGCGATCGCTAGATAATATACTGAGACTCGGTTCCTTGTATTATACGCAGCACTAGCGACATTCCCGCGGCCAGTTTTTGGCATACGGGCCCACATTTAGATTGCTCTAAGTTGCTAATGCTAGTAGTTGTTCATTTAAGAAAGCAGAAAAGTAGAATAAAATGTGGTAAATATTATGCAGTTTTCTTTAATTCCACCCAAGAGCCTTCTAATAACAAACGAAAAAACAAATAAATCAATAAAAAATAAATTAAGTCATTTTAAAATTCCGGGATTTCCCGAGATATCTGTCCAATTCCGGGGGTTTTCAAATCCAATAAAAACAGCCGGGATCCCGGGATCCCGGGAAAGAAATTCTAGTCAGGACAGACTTGATTCACTTTCCCTACTGTGTATAGAAGCGGACAATGCTTTGTCGAGTCAGCTTTGATGAAATTGTCCAGAATTTTGCAATCAGAAAATCTAGAGAGAAGCTATTTTAATTTCAACATACATGGAAGTTTTGTTTCATTTCGAAAGAAAAAAATTTATTTTACGGTTTAGTATTGTTTTTATTTTGAATTACATATATATCGGGGCACCATAATCTTTTCAGTGCTTAGGGCCTCTAAAGATCTTAATCCGGCCCTGATTGTATGTTGGGTTAAATGGCTATGCTGGCCTTACTTTTGTACTTGTATTAAGTTAAGTCGCTATGTTGGCCTTATTCTTGTATTACGTTCAGTGTATAATGCGTAAGATTGTACTTGTATGTTAGGTTAAGTGACTATGGATTGTGAATGATCCGCAACAAAGATGTTTGGGTGTTGTTTGTATAATTAATAATTTAAAATATAGTTTCCACAAAATCATATCCGAACTCTGCTTCCCATAATTCATCAGCATTTTTATTAAACTCTTTCTTATTTTCATAATTTCTGATTTTTTCATTGAACTACAATTATTTTCTCTTACGTATACAAATTATTTTTTTCAGTTAATGATGTCTTGTGTAATAACAATATATACATAAAATTGTCAGATAATTAATCAAACAGTATGCCAGTATGCTAAGTTAAATGGCTATGTTGGCCTTATTTTTGTATTAAGTTCAGTGTATACGTAAGATTGTACTGGTATGTTAGGTTAAGTGGCTATGGATTGTGAATGATAATGATCCGCAATAAAGATATGTTGTGTTTGTTATAATAATCACTTATTTTACACAAATTTATCATCGTCTCTAGCTTTGTTCTTCCCTCTACCCGGGAGATTTAAAAATTAGAGAGTTTTTGTGGTCGTTTCCTATTGAGACTCGAACAGCATTTATTGTCGGCTTCAAACCAGACACCACTCTAATAAGTTATGAACGCTACTTTTGTAACCCCTCAAGGATTTTTGTTAATTCGCTGACTTGAAATTGATATTTTGTAAAATTGATAATGAACTATAGTTTACAACTTGGATAACCTCGATAGGCCCAAGTGACTTCATTTCACTATGCTGAGCTGTGATTGACCGACACCAACCGACTCACTATGCTGAGCTGCTGTGACTGGTTCAAACAAAAACAAAACCACCAATAGTATGGAAAAACTATATATGTTTACAACATGGTATCGTACGTGATACCTTCTTAATTAAATATAAATTATTAATTAATTGAATTAAATATCTACAAAATTGCCTCAGGATTGGCGACATAGCCTATTGGGAATGAAATAATTGCCATACATACATACATAGAACCCCAAATGTAGGCATTGAACCTGCATGACAACAAGAAAACCAAATTTATTATTTCGTATTCAAAATTCTCCATTTCTGACTCATGAAAATTACTTCGAGAGAAGAGTCAACAAACTTTGCAAATTCAGCAAATAATATAATACGAAGATTTATATGAGCGGCTCGCTCGGAGCTTGCTTATGTTATAGCGATGCTTTAAGCAAGGAAGATGTACTTTATCTTCCTAGAAGTTCTGAGTGAAATCCTCTTAATATAAAACCTAATAACTAAAAAGGATAGGCCTATTTCTTCAGGTATTTAAGTGTAGTGAATGCCTATAGCAAATAAACCGAAAGAGATCGTCGCGCCCTACATCGAAACAGAAGCGAGGCTCAACGAAATAATAAGGTAAGGCAATTTCTTTCTTTACCATTAAGCAGCGCAAATACCGAAGGCAAATAAACATAAGGACGTCCTTTAAAGACCTACATATACATAACTCTCTAACGAAAAACGTATTAGAATTGCTCAAAAATACCTAAATATAAGATGAAAATCCCAAAGTTCGAGTGATGTCCGAAACTATAATAATACCGCAAAAGCACCCCCTGTGTAAGTTCTTTATTTATGGTCAGATTTTTATGAAATTTTCAATATAGAGGTTTTTAAGGCGGACATCGGTCAACTGTATGCCCTTGACAATTGATCAAGGGCATAGAGATATTATTATATTGAGGGGTTTGAATCCTTCTCAGGCTGTTTGGTGGAAGATAATGTTTTTGACACATTCTGCCAGTTCTTGTCGAGGCGGGCACAATTGGTTCGGTATTGGGGACAACTTAAAGCCCTTCTACAATTTTCCAGGTGTAGATCAGGATGTATCTCTGTCTCAAACCTCCTCTCTATGGAATAAAGGTCTGAGCCTATCCCAGTAGTTTAATTTGTGGATCTTTTCGGTTTGACGGCCTGTAATATTTTTTAACATTACTTGTTTTTTATTGTCCAGTTTTAATCGAGGATTTCAAAAATAACATTCATGTTTTAGAGAAACAAATAGTGAGGCAGTTATACATTTTAGTTTAGAGAATATAATATATGCTTTAAGATTCCAAAATCCCTGAAAGTTTTAGTTCAACTGTACGCTCATGAGGATTGGTTAGGTTAAGTCATGATATTTTCGTTTGTTTTGACAGTAAACTAACGAAAATATCATAACTTAACCTAACCAATCGTCAAGGGTGTACAGTTAACCTAACCGGGCATTCTGTTAACCTAACTGGCATTCAGTTAACCTAACCAGTTGGTAGACTCTAGAATTTGACAGTCCCATAGCCATGACTTGTTTTTTTCCGCCAGCCGTCAAACCAAAAAGATCCCAATATGGTTTAAAAATATATATTTTAAATTTGTTAAATTGCATATAACTGCCTCACTATTTGCTTCTCTAAAATATGAATGTTATTTTTTAAATCCTCGATTAAAACTGGATAATAAAAAACAAGTAATGTTAAAAAACTATTACAGGCCGCCAAACCGTAAAGATCTTAATTTGTTTTTACTTACCTGTTGCTCATCAGGTTATTTAATATATGAAGTAAAGGTTTTTTGTAGGCCCTCAATTTTTTGCAATTCACTCTGTTTGTGGGGAAACCATAATTGAGAGCAGTAGTCGATGCATGGAAGAACAAATGATTTCCACAGGGTAAGCATGGTCATACTGTCCCTAGTTCTGAATGTTCTCAGTATATATCCTATTAGTTGTTTGCATGATGAAGTTATTTTGTCAATGTGCCTGTTGAATGTTGCATCTTCAGATAATATAACCCCTAGATCCACGGATAGGACGACAAGTTAACGGATTGGACGCAAAAAGTATATTTGCTGTGGTTATATGGCTAAATTATTGGCACACGATTTAACTTAAATTCATATTTTAATAAAGGATATCTATTGCAAATAAATTAGAATTCGTCCTGTTCGTATGTTGATGTCATTTGGCAGCTAGCGATGCTCCTATAACGGCCTAGGCCTACGTCAATGGCTTGTTTGAAGACTTGGTTTCAGGGTTGCCAGATGTAGGTGAATTCTCCAAAAATAGGAAAATGGAATGGGCTGCGGATAAAAAATTCTCCTAAAATTAAGTAGGAGAATTTTTTTGGAGAATGAAAATTAATTTTAGGAGAATGTAGGAGAATGCTGGAATTCAAAAACGTCATAATGTTTTGTATATAAATTTTTTTATTTTTATAATTTGACTATTTAAAGTTATCAAATGGCAATGCCGCACATTTTGGGTAAAAAATGCTGGTTAGTGAATTTTCCAAATATCTTGAACCTCTTTGGAAGCTTTGCTGAACCATCATGTGAACTAGAATCTGAATTTTACAACCTCAAAACAATTGCATCTGAATTTAATAAGGTTATTATTGCTAATTCAGTGAAATTTTGGATTCATGCTTTCGAATACAAAGATTCTGCTGGTAAATCATGCTTCATGCATCTGAGCAAGTTAGCTCTAAGATTCTCGATTTTGCCTTTGTCAAATGCATTTGTTGAGAGGATTTTCAGCAAAGTCACCCTGACAAAGTCTTCCTTAAGAAACCAAATGTCGCTTCCCATGTTGGACGTAATCGTTAGGGTCAAAATGACTGATGAAGTGATCAGTCATTTTGAACCCACTGAAGGGATGTTAAAAAGATTTAACAGTGAAATGTATGATTAGATTAGGGTTCTATATTTAACCTTGCTGTATATTTAAGTTTTAGAGTTGTATATTTAACCTATTTGAGAAGGTGAAAATGTGAACAGTTAGCCTATTATAGTAGTCTAATGTTCTCTTGCAATACAACATAACTTTTTATGCATGTTGCTGGCTATACTATTACTGAGTTTGCCTTTTTGTCTTGATTTAGTAATATATATATATATATACAGGGTGTTTGAAAACTTTCTGTACAAATTGTAATGGGGGATAGACAACACCAAGACAAACCCTTTTCGTCTATAAGTGTATGTCCGCTGACGTCACCATTCGGCGCGAGAGGGCGCCGCTGCAATTGGCTAAAAGGTGAAGTGGGCTAGACTCGCGCTTGCCGCGGGCATTCTTAAATCGGACGTAGTACGCGTAACATGTTTATTTAAAGAAGGCATGTTTATTTAAAGAAGGTGCTGAAAGTTGCGACCGGTAGCATCAATGCATGCCCGACAGTGTCGAAGCATTGACCGACGTACACGTCGAAAGATTCCCGGCATTTCGGGAACAGTTCCAGCGGCGACAGCGATTCTTGCTACGAGGTCTTCTTCTGAGTAAATGGGAGTCTCGTACACGAGGTTCTTCATGTGTCCCCACAGGAAGAAATCGAGGCATGTTAAATCGGGCAATCTCGGTGGCCAGGCTACGGGCCCACCCCGGCCTATCCATCGGTCCCCAAAAGTGGCGTTCAGATAATCCTGCACATCGTTGCTGGAGTGTGCTGGGGCCCCGTCGTGTTGAAACCACATTCGTCTACGAATAGCCACGGGAACATCTTCCAGCAGTTCCGGCAACGTTTCTTCAAGAAATATCCGATAAACCCGCCCGTCGAGTCGGGCAGACAGCAGGTACGGCCCAATCAACTTGCCATGGACGATACCCGCCCAAACATTGACGGCGAACCGTTCTTGATGAGCATGCACCCGTGTAGCATGTGGATTTGCGTGCGCCCACACGTGAGAATTGTGCATGTTAAACACACCCTCACGTGTGAAACAGGCCTCATCTGAGAACAGCACATAAGCCGGAAAATTAGGCTGCACCGCTGTCTGCTGTAGAAACCAGCGTGCGAATTCCACAGGAAGAGGGTAATCCCGAGGTTGTAATGCCTGGACTCTCTGACGATGAAACGGATGTAACTGCTGCTCGTGCAACACTCTCCAGACCAGGTCGTGGTTCACACCGAGGATACGTGCAACACCTCGCGTGCTTGCGCTTGGATTGTCCTCAAATCGCCGTAGGATTTCTTCTTCCATGTCAGGAGTGCGCACGTTTCTCTCCCGACCAGTGTCATGCATGTTTGCATGGAATGTTCCAGTTTCTCGCAGTCGCCGATGCAAATGCGCAAACGTTTGGTGGTTTGGCACACGTCTGTTTGGGAAGCGCTGTCGGTACAACCTCACAGCAGCTCTTCCGTTTCCATTGGCAGCCCCATACACCATATGCATGTCAGCCATCTCAGCAGTCGTGAAGCGCTCCATGTTACGCGTACTACGTCCGATTTAAGAATGCCCGCGGCAAGCGCGAGTCTAGCCCACTTCACCTTTTAGCCAATTGCAGCGGCGCCCTCTCGCGCCGAATGGTGACGTCAGCGGACATACACTTATAGACGAAAAGGGTTTGTCTTGGTGCTGCCTATCCCCCATTACAATTTGTACAGAAAGTTTTCAAACACCCTATTACTAAATCAAGTAATCAAGTAATATCAAGTAATATATATATATATATATATACAGTATATATATATATATATATATATATATATATATATATATATATATTACTAAATCAAGACCAAAAAGACAAACTCAGTAATAGTATAGCCAGCAAGGGAATGATTCGAGTGTTGAAATAATGCATGAAGTCGCTACTGATGGATGCATTGAATGAGGCGTATAATTATTTACCACGCATCGGTAAGGCTATCAATTTGTGATGCGTGATCGTTACGGGGGCTCCGCCCCCGTACCCCCGAGCCTAAATTATACAAATGATAATGTAATAACGGTTACTATATCTCCGTAATAACGGTTACTCTGGCCCGCATACATAAAAACAGGACAAATTCTAATTCATCTGCAATAGATATCCTTTACTAAAATATGAATTTAAGTTAAATCGTGTATGCTGAATCTATTTCTGCCAATAATTTAGCCATATAACCACAGCAAATATAATTTTGCGTCCTATCCGTTGACTTGTCATCCTATCCGCAGATAGGACGTCCTGTTCAGAAAAAAGACGTGCCGCTAGATCCCTTACATGATCAGTTTGTACAATATCTTTTCCTGTGGTTCCAGTGTAGTTGAATTCTTTTTTTATGCATTTATTTGGTCCATACTTAATTAGATCAAATTTGTCTTCATTGAAGGCCATGTTGTTTGCATCTGCCCATGCATATATAGTTTGTAGATCTTTTTATAGCTCTGCAGTCTTTTTTTTCTGTAATTGCTCTTAGTATTCTGGTATCATCCGCGAATGACAGGAGAGAGCTTCCTAGGTTACAGTTTATTTTGTTTAGCATTATAATCAGGGCTGCTGAGTGCTGCCATGCAGTGGCGGATTTAAGGTGCGCGGGGCCCTAGGCCGGTTGGAGTGCGGGGCCCCAAACTACGCAAAGCTAGCTTAATTAACTGAAATGAAGATTTACACCCCCATCCCGCAGTGGTGACCTTACGGGGCCCTCAAGTCAATGGGCGAGCGAAGCGTTAAAATAAATTTACTTTTTAAACAATATTCAATTTATTGATAATTAATTAGCCAAATGACCATTTCATAGTTGAACATTACACATTTGTTTTTTTGAAGCTTAACAATAAAAAATAACTATAATAATACACCATTAACAAAAAATAACTATAATAATACACCATTAACTAAAGAGAATACCACTTGACTGACATGCAAATGATGCAATGAGTGGGTTTTGTTTATTGCAGGCAATTTGTACGGTACACTTAACTATTTCTCAGTCAAAAAAGATTTTTTTCTAGCCTTCTTACTTGCAAACTGTTTGATGACATCAGTAAAATCAAGCACCCTTAATTTCTCATGCTCAATGCTCAACAGGGTGAGTGAAGACAAACGGTCCTGCCCCATGGTGTTTCTTAGATAATTCTTGACTAGTTTCATCTTGGAGAATGATCGCTCCCCAGTGCAGTTTGTGACAAACATGCAGAGATAGAGTCGTAATACAATTTCAACATTAGCAAATGTTTCTACCATGTCATGTCTGTGAATTATCTCATACATTTCTAGTTCAGGACTTTTTGCAGCCTTTGCACCACCTGATGAAGGAGCACTTTCAGGTGAATCTCTTGGAATGGATTTCATAAGGTGTGCAAACTGCAAAAGCTCCGACTCCAATCCAGCCTCCAAGACCTTAGGATATGAAGACACAAGCTTTTCAGCAGATGCTTTAAGCTCAGTGTTCGTTTTGTTTGAGATTTCTGATAAAAACCCAAATTTCTCTCGAAGGTCGCTGTAAGCAGCAATGCGTTGTTGTAGGGCAGCACAGAGCTTGTCAATGATGGGCAAGAATGCAGTCACTCTAAACTTGTCTCTCCCTGTCAGCATAACATCCTCCGCGGAGTCTAGTTCATCGTGGTGACGCTTGCGCTTCCTAATACGCTGCGTGTCGGCGTAGTATGCATCATTACTCGTCACATCACAGGGATCACACTTAGCCATAGCTTTTGCTTCAAAGTCATCGAACTGGGATCTCAGGTCTTTAGCAAATTGTAAAAGAGACTCTATCAGTGTGACAGCTGTGTTGAGGGAGAGCCCAGATTTTTGCAGCTGGATACTGCTACTCTGAAACCTTTCCAATACTGTATCCCAAACTTCAAGAAGAATCACTGTTTCAAGTTTTTTCAAACCTTTGAGAAGACCACTTGCTTCAGCTCTTGTTTCAGCTGGCTGATTCTGATCTGAGAATAACTCTTCCAGAACAATGATGTTTTCTTTGTGTGCTCTACTGAGAGCAGCTACAGCATCTGCTCGTGCTGACCAACGAGTGTCTGAAAGTATTTTATCAACTTTCAACTTCTTATCTTTATTAGTCTCTAGTACCTCACGGTGTCTCCTCCAACGATAAGTAGATGCAACAAGAAAGGAGTACATATTTTATACCAGAGCAAACAATGACACTGCAGCAGGACAGCTTTCTGCAGCACACTTAGCCACCAAGTTTAAGGAATGAGCCATACATGGTATGTACTCAGCTTCACTACACTCATTCTTGATTATCTGTTGGGTCCCCAGATATTTACCAGACATGTTGCTGGCATTGTCATAGGACTGTCCTCGGCAGTCGATAACTGGAATGTTCTTCTCTTTAAGAAAATCAAGAACAGTTGTAGCAATATCTCTTCCAGTGTGGCTTAGCATGGGAATAAACTGCAAAAACCTTTCAACTGGACCTGTAGTAGGCAGTACATAGCGGATTGTAAAAGTAAGTTGATCCATGTGTGAAATATCAGGTGTGGAGTCAACAGAAATTGAGAAGTACTTTGCTGTTTTTACTTCATCTGTTATTGAGGACATAACCTTTTCTGCCATTATTCCAATGACTTCCTCAGAAATGACATGGGACAAGTAGGAAGTATGACCACTACCTTTGTTTGCGTGTTTCTTGATATGTGCTGCCAAGAAACTGTCGTATGTGCTCAGCAGCTCTAGAATCACAAGATAGTTTCCATTGTGTACTGATCCAATTACTTCATCTTTACCTCGAATGGCTAGCCCGCGTTCGCAAAGTAGCTTTAAAACATCTACACACCTCCTCAATACTGCTTGCCAGTACTCGCATTCACTTTCATATTGTTGTACTAGATTAGAGTCAATACGGGCACCCGCAGTCTTTCGATATATCATTTCGACCATACTTTTCCTGTGCTGATCTGACCTACTGTGAGATTCTATGACATACCTAGCGTTCTTCCAACCATTGAAACCAGTTGTGAATGAGCTTTCCACCTTTGACATAAGCTTGCAAGCAAAACAATACACTTTACCAGTTGTTTTAGAGTAACAGAGCCATTTAAGATTAATTTCTTGGCCAGATAATGAATGAGTTCGAGTGAATAATGTCTTTGTACAATGACGGGTTCTGTTTAGCTCTTTCACAGCTGACTCTTTGAAGTCACCATCACAGTGTCGACATTCTGCGCTTCCCTTTTTCAACCAATAGTCACACACATTTTCAGTAATTATTTTAGGCCATAATCCAAGATCCGTTTCAAATCCTTGTTCAGTACCGGTATTCATAACTTTCACTTCCTCTTGTGTCTCCTCACTGTCACTGTGTTCAGGTTCAATTGCGCTAACTACACTAGGTTCAGTACTAGTTGTGGCTTCTCCAGTTGTTTCAGGCGTAATTGGTGTCTCTACTGATTCAGATTCAGTTTGACCGGATTCAGTTTGAGTTTGTGATTTTGCAGATTCAGATACTGTTGGATATGTCAACCATTGAGTTATTTTTGGTAGTTTTTTTACTCTTTGGTTTACGTCTGCCTTTTCTTGTCGTTTAACAGAGCCAGCTTTATACTTCCTCCCTTGATCACGATCACGACTTGTTGATTTCTCCATTGTGCCTCAGTGCAGCCTCACTGCCTTATCCTGAAACATAAAAACATAAAAAACAAACTATTTACACTTGACCCTCGGTTTAGTATTAATTAATACAGTTTAATTAATTAAATACAGACACTAAACAGTTGTTCGGGTGAAAAAGTCGCTTTATGGGAAAAGTCGCCAGCCCCCACCAGTGGCGACTTTTTCCTTAAATATGTATAAAATGTATTTATTATGAAATCTAAGCTAAACTGACCTAACCTAGCCTAAGTACGTTTCATATAAAAAAATTAATTACATTAATTTAACATTTTTCAACTTATTTATGTTATTATAAAGCTGACTAAAACTCCCCCATCCCCATTTATTGACTGGCGACTTTTTCGAGATACGACTTTTACCATTACTTACCACTAAACACACTCACATGTGCACTCCACAGCGGCCTGAATAGAACTAAACTCCCGCCAGCAAAGAGAGTGATACCATAATTATCACTAATCATTAATCAATTGTATTATTTATAGTGGAATCCAACATTATAATTATATGTGAGGGCGCGGGGCCCTCACAGGCGCGGGGCCGTAGGCCATGGCCTACTCGGCCCCCCCCTAAATCCGCCACTGCTGCCATGGGCCCCGGGGAAGGATTGGTATATGGGCACCCCCCCACTGTTTACTCAGTATTTTATTATGAATATTTTTTGTGTACATAACAAGCAAACTGATTATATGTCCAAGTCATTATTCAAACATGCAGTAAGAATAAACAACTCGGAAGAAAATGACCATTTTATTTTTCGAATCGTGTGAAAAAACTATATAGGGCTATGGGTTGATTGCCTGTTACCCTCATCCGTTGGAAATTTCCAGCAGATTTCAGTAGAGTTAACGACAAAAGCCCGACTTTTTTCGTTAGAAAGTTGTGTATGTGGAGGTCTTCAAAGGACCTCTTTATGTATTGTTTTTAGTAGTTAATGTTAAATTTATTTGCCTTCGGTATTTTAGCGCTGCCTAATGGTAAAGAAAGCAATTGCCTTACCTTATTATTTCGTTGAGCCTCACTTCTGTTCGTAGGACGCGACGATATTTTTCGATGTAGGGCCGCAGTACGATGGAGTTACACAACTAGTTGATTTGATGTAATCAATATAGGCAGTCACTATATTTAAAGTTCTGAAGGTATAGGTCTATCCTTTTGCGTTATTAGGTTTATATCACATGTTATTCACTCAAAACTTATAGGAAGATAAAGTACATTTTCCTTGCTTAAAAGCAGGGCTTAACATAAGCACCCTCCGAGCGAGCCGCTAATATAATATAAATCGTCGTCTTTCATTATTTGCTGATTTTCCAAAGTTCGTTGACTCTTCTCTCGAAGTAATTTTCATGAGTTAGCAGTAGAAAATTCTGGACACGAAATAATAAATTTTTCTTGTTGGGTGGGCCCAATGCTTCCATATTGGGTTCTATGTATGTATGGCAATTATTTTCGTTCCCAACAGGCTATGTCGCCAATCCCGAGGCAATTTTGTAGATATTTAATTCAATGAATTAATAATTAATTTATATTTAATTAAGAAGCAAAGGTATCACATACGATATCATGTAAGTGTGTATAGTTTTTCCATATAATTATATTAATTCTATCACCATACAATTTACAAATGCAGTACCAGTCCATGCAGGCAAGATAATTGTTTACTGCAAGATTTTCATAATTAGAACTGTACTTTCTTTGCCGGTATTATTATAGTTTCAACCACAACTCGTTTTGAAAAATAAAAATTAGGTTTTCCGGTGGTTTCTGAGGTGATTCATCCGAAAATGACATTCATTTCCGTCGCAAATTACTCGTTTTTGTGAAATCGGGTTTTTGGGTGGGGGGGATCAAAAACGAGTGATTTGCGACGGAAATGACCCCCTCACCTCAGTTTCTAATAAAAATTATTGCAATGCGTAGAAAATAATAAATAAAACTTTTCCTTTAAGTAAAATTTTTTTCGGTCGATCATATTTATGGAGATATTTGCTTCTGAAATTTTAATTAACGATATCCATTTGACGTGACGTCACGTCAAATGCGACTTTTTTTCATAAAATATTTTTCCTGATTGGGCTAGTTTTTCCCTACTCTGCGACTTAATTAGTTGGTTGGATTTTGTTCTGGCTATTTTTTTTTCTAATTGGATTCAGTTTGGTCGTGTTTGTGATAGAGTTATGACGTGCTATTCGTGTGGTTTCGACTTTGAGAACTTGATTCGTCATTAAGGTAGGTTGATTTTCCGCTTTTTTTTAGATATCGACTTTGGACTAGTCGAGATAGTCAGGGCTTAAGGTAATTATGTATATTGAGTAACTCAGTCATTTTACAGACCAAAATACATTTTTCTAGTAGTATTTGATGTGATTTGTTCAAATCTGACCTCCATTTCCCTCGGAAATGAGATCCAACAAAGTTATAGTACTTTGAAGTTTGGCTCATTTTCAAGGGAAATGGAGGTCAAAATCTAAGCAAAACACATCAAATATTACTAGAAAAATGTATTTTGGTATTAACCTAACCTTACCTAACCTAACCCTAAAACTAACATAAGTGGAAATAGTAACCTAAAACGCCTAAAACTAACGAAAATATCATTACTTAACCTAACCAATCATCAAGGGCATTCAGTTGGCCTAACCGGTTAATATTGGTTATTTCACCTAAATATCTTCTGATCTTTTCGTATTAGGCACTCACTGTCACATTTCGGGCAAGTTAAGGATGAGAGAATAACGCCGTAATTGATAAAAACATCCAATGCTTTCTCTTCATCTAGGGCACATGACGAATCAAGTTCTCAAAGTCAGAAACCACACGAACAGCACGTCATAATTCTATCACAAACACGACTAAACTGAATCCAATTACAAAAACAAAAATAGCCAGAACAGAAAACATCCAACTAATTAAGTCGCAGAGTAGCAAAAAAATAGCCCAAGCCTAGCTCATATATCATATTTTCATGACGTCACCAGGCAAATATTGGGAGGGTGGGAAAAAAATGTCGCAAAAATGTCAATATTCAAATCTACATAATTTGGTAAGGACGTATCTGCGAGCATAGTGACTTATATGAAAATGATGAGAAAATTATACTTTAATATTTTATAATTATATTTGCTTTTGATATTCTGAGTACGATAAAACTCATATTAACCGGGCTTAATATGATAATAACTGACAAAAAATTTCAGATCCCTAGCTTTACCCGTGTTTTGAGGAAACCGTTTCAAAAATCGTCAAAAAATCGTACCGAAAAATACTGCATTTTCGCAATTTTCGGCCGAAAAACGCTATTTTCATAAAAAAAATCCTGAAAAAAGTTACAATTTTATTGAAAAAAAGTTAAAAAAAACATGTACAGAGTCAAATAGACACATTTAGATCCCAATATCATCATAATTTTCACTGTAAGAGCCCTTAGAAGCAAAGGAAGGCCTCATCTGGCGGCTTAGGGCTTTGGCCAGAATGTGTTTGTGCCTTGATTCGAGTCCATAAACAGTATGGGAAGCTTCAGATGTCAGCTTCACGGCCCTTTCAACACTCTGAGAATGTGAAGGCAGATCAGGCAGCTCCAGCTTGGTGCCATTCAGCAATGCTTCTTGAAGCTCCTGGTCAGAAAAGTCTTCTGTGAGAGCAGGTTCACAGATGCCACTTTGAGAAAGATTGATTAGTTCTGACCAGTAGGTAGCTTCAATGTTGATGGCTGTGATCTTCTTCAGCCTTTTCTTGGCTGGCTTCCCACTTCTGAAAGAATAATAATTAATTTCTTTTTTATTCCAGTTTAAGATTTAATACCTATTAGTCTCAGAATTGCTGATTTAAATTAAACTTAAATTAAAAAAAAAAAAAAACCCGAGTTCTATAAATCCCCATTATCGAATTTTTTTTCAGAAAGAAGGTAAGATTATTTCCATTATCAGAGGGTAAGGGGGGAATTGGGATAAGAAAATGTGAAAAAAAATTCGATTATGGGGATTTATAGAACTCGGGCCTTTTTTTTATTAAATAAATCCCCATAATCAAATTTTTTTTCACATTTTTAAAAATTAATAAATGCTTACCTGATGGACAGAATTTTCTTGAGAGCAGCTTCTCTCACTTCCAAGTCATCAGACTTCTTCATCATGGAGTACAGCACATTCTCGGGCAGCAAGGCAAAGGCATTGTACTTCAGGTTCTTGAAAGCAACACCCTGGATTTCTTCAGACTGCTGCTTGATCCTCTGGATCATGTTGAAGATGTACAGCTGCTGATTGTGGAACTGCTGTCCCTTTTGATATCAAACCAACTGACTGCATACATTTCCACAATGAACTTGATGGCCTGGTAAAGCTTATCCTGTAGTTCTGGAGGGTAAGTACCTCTGGTCCACAGACACATCAATCTAATTGCCAAAGTCAACCATCTTGCATGGTTTAATGGTCCAATTTTTCAGGCAGCAAATCTTGGGTTGACTTTGCCCCTGGAAATTCCAAGCACAAACTCCATAAGAAGCCTCTGGTCGCTATTGAGATCATTCAGTGTCTCCTCAGCAAATTCCATGTCATCCAGGGGGCCACTGAGTTTGGTGAATTCCACTTGTGGCAGATCTTGGTAGTCAATTTCACAGAGTTTTCCCAGCGGACCAGTGAAAGCAGTGGGACTTTTGGTACTGCCATCAAGATGCTTGAAAACAGCTCTGAAAGGAAGCTCATTCTGATGGAGTGAACAGCCAATGGTGTGCAATTTCCGCTCAATTTTATTTTCCAGAGCTGTTGCAAGGCCTCCCTCCCAGCCAGTGTTTGTATTTGTGTTGTCAAGGAGGACAGCTTTCAGGGTATGAACACTGTTAAACTCCTCGAACACTGTTAAACTCCTCCAAGACACTAGCAACTTCTTCACCAAGAAGAACTCCAGTCGCACCTTTAATTGGGATGACTCTGTGAGTAAGATGTTCCACTTTCAGTTCCCGGCTCCTTTGTGAAAGTCAAATGGTGCTCTTGTCCCTTTCCTTTATTCAGCTTAGTCTCCCCATTTTCATCCTTAACTTCTCTGTACAGCAAAGTGTCCTTGTCAACTTTCCCATCAACCTCAATACAGACTAACTTTTCCAGACCGTCATTGTGCTTTTCATCACTTTTCACTTTCATTCTAGTTTTTTCCCTGTCCATTTTCGATTTATCAACTATTATCTGTTTCACATCAAGGCCAGGCTTAAGCAGGTTCATAGCTTGTAAGTCCAGGAGGAAAGCATTAGCAAGATTTGCCCCAAGATTGGAAGAAACATCACCCCTGATCAGTTCCATGGCATATCTGGGGGTTTTCAAAAAGCTGTAACCTACACTTGGGTGCCTCCTTGGCTTGAACTCTTCAGCTTCACCACCAGATGGCTGAAATGAAAATAAAAAATAAATTACTAAAGCGAAAATGGGGGAAAATAGGGGAAAAAGTAGGGAAAAATATGGGTAAAAATCGACGAAAATGGGCGGAAATAAGAATAAATTACTAAAGCGAAAATGGGGGGGAAAAGGGGGGAAATAGGGACAAAAAGTAGGGATAAATTTGGGTAAAAATGGGATAAGATATAAGAAAAAAAATATACTACCTCTCCTGATTCTCCTAAGCTGGATTCAAAAGAAATATCTTGTGAAGGTGTGGAGGCAAACGTAGCCAAATCCACTTCCTGCTGCTGTTGAATCTGGCTCTGTAATCTTTCTGCTTCAGCTGCAGCCCTCTGGTCTCTCTTCACAGCAGCTTTATCCACAGATCCCAGCTGGAAAGAGCCCTTGGGTCCTATTTTGGCCCTCTGATCTCTCAAGTATTCCCTCTCTACTGGAACCTGAAATATTAAAGTATATTAAATAGCGGATCTAAAATAAGAGATAAAATCTTGAAAAAAATTGATTATTAATTTCTATTACCATGGGGGGGAAGGAAGGTTACAGGAGGAAAATGCGGATATTTTTCAATTACAAGCATTGAATTTCCTTCCATTTAAAAGGCACCTAATCGCACTAAGTTAGGCCAGTTAAAAGTTAAAAAAATAATAGCATTACCTTCTTACTGGGAGGAGAAGTGCAGATTATGTGCTGTGTTTCACAATTTTCTTTCTTGCACTTCACAGCATTGTCATCACAGGGACGAACAGATAGCTTACAGGTGCAAGCAGAAATGTCAAAAAGTTTATCCAGCTTTTCCTCCAGATTCTGCTCCTGGACTGTAGAAAGAGATTTCCTGTTTATCTCTTTTGCTTTCTTGAAGCACACTTTATCCACCAATTTCACTGCATAATATTCCTCATACAGGGGCAGCCGCGGGTTCACTGCCTGCCAGATCTCTATCGCATCCTTTGCTATCATTTTAGCAATATCATCGTCTTTCAAGTCCGGGTGGCTGTTTTGGAGGAAATAACTGTACTGAATAACTTGGCGGAGGGTAGGAGGCTCTGTTTTATCCAAAGGGGAAGGCTGGCCACTGAATTTTTTGGCACTATCATTTCGAGTTAATAATGCAGACTTCCTTTTTTACCCATTTTTATGAAATATCTGAAAATAAACACAATTAAATGAACGCATCATAAAATAACTTAATTTAATACACATTTTATAGGTAAATATCATTAAAAAATACAAAATAATACACTAATAAACATCTATAATGCATTTACAATAAGTTTCAAGCATCGTTTTGTTAAAAAAGCCGAATTTTAATTGATTATTTTGATGAAAATGAAATAAGGTCCGATATTTTGTTTGTTTACATTGCGCGAATGCCCGCGCGCGATTTTACGCTTAAAATTCGGCAATTTTACAACTTAAAAATAATTAACAATCCTCAAAAAATACAATCATTTTCACAAATATGAGTTGGTGCAACGTTTTTTATACATTAATACCTTTCTATCTAGACTAGTCCAAGATCACAGTTCCAAAATCAACCTACCCTATTCGTCATGTGCCCTAGATGAAGACTGAAAAAGTGCATAACTTATTATATCATTTTTATAATTTAGGTCTTGGGGTACGGGGCGGAGTGTAAAGATCATGCATCACAAATTGATCGGTATAGGGTTCCTAGGTTTTCCGTTGGTTTCTGATGTGATTCATCTGAAAATGACATTCATTTCCGTCGCAAATCACTCGTTTTTTATCCCCCCCACCCAAAAACCCCGATTTCCCACGCATTCCCCCATATTGTAGGGGGGGGGGGGGATGATTACAAAAACGAGTAATTTGCGACGGAAATGAATGTCATTTTCGGATGAATCGCATCAGAAACCACCGGAAAACCTAATTTTTATTTTTCAAAACGAGTTGTGGTTGAAACTATAAATTTACGTCTTTGCCTTCTCTCTAGCAAAGTGGTAAATGATTCTGATGAAATTTAAAGTATGGACTAACTGGCTTTCAATTACAATGGTTCCCAGATCTGTCAGTCGGTCTTGGGCATTGGTTGACCGCAGATAATATTTTGGTAAAGATTCGGTAGAACGCATCCACCCAAACTAGTGATGAAAATAGGTTTTTCTGATGTATTTCATGCTGTTTCAATTGAATCTGACCTTCATTTTTGACACATGCACCATTATGGAGATAACCCCCTTCCCCCCCAGGGCTTTGAGGAAGAGGGAAATTGTGGGCTAAAAAGACCAGAATCAAGTGAAACAACATGAAATACACCAGAAAAACCTATTTTTGTCAGTAATATTCACAGCAAAAGTAACAACCTAATCAATCAAGAGCATACAGTTAAAACTAATGAAAATAACAACTTAACCTAACCAATTGTCAAGGGCATACAGTTGACCTAACTGGGCATTCAACCTAACTGGGCATGGGTACCCCATAATTAGGCTCACCATATTTTCATGTAACCAAATTGGGACATTAGGAACATTTTGGAAATGAAGATCACATATACATATTTTCTGCAGTATAAAGAAATGGGGGTGAACAAAAAAGGGTAATTATTTGTTTTCATACCCAGTCTGTTTTTATGATGAGAACAAACTTTTCTGGTCAATTTTGAGGTGTTTTGCACGAATCTGCCATCCATTTCTTGTGCAAATGCGTAGTTTTTGAGATATCATCTCAAAAACTACGCATTTTGCACAGGAAATGGATGGCAGATTCGTGCAAAACACCTCAAAATTGACCAGAAAAGTTTCTCATCATAAAAACAGACTGGGTATGAAAACAAATAATTACCCTTTTTTCGTATATTTTTGTTATTTATATAATTTTTACTTTTGATTTGTTTTTGGCTTATACCTGTTTTATGCAATGTAATTTTAATTTTTATTCTTGAACAGTTTTAATTTTGTACTTTAAATTAGTTTATTTTTGATATTCATATATTTTTGTTATGCATTAATTTTAGCTTTTATTTATTAGGCCTTGAAAATGGGTAGAGTTGCCTGAAACGTCGGCTGCAGCCAAATATAATGACTTTTTTGCTCTACATCTTCGTTTTTATCCTAAATGTAAAACTACATCTCCTTAGGAGGGATCCTATTTCATATTAGCTATATATATATAAAATTATATATATATATATATATATATATATATATATATATATATATATATATATCCCCGCAAGGGGGTTCTAAGCTCGTGCTCTTGAGTGCTCTTTGTGCTCGTTTGTACGTGCTTGTTCCTGGAGGTTTCACGTGCACCCTCCCGGCCCTAGCACCCAAGGATGATGGGGCTCGACCCTGCAGTCCTTGGTCTTTTTCCACTTCGACTGTCCCCTCCACCCTTTCTTTTTCCTCTGTCTTTCCTCTCACTTTTTCTTTGTTTTCCGCTGAGATATGCCCTTTAAATAGAGGCGAATCGGTTCTTCCCGAACTAAAAAAAAAAAAAAAAAAATATATATATATATATATATATATATATATGAGAATGAGAGAAATGGAAAAGACCAGTTTCAACTTATCAAACTTGTCACATATTTCAGAGCATTTTGACATGTCATTGACAAGTCCAACTTGTCATGTCAAGTTGTCATGACAACTTGTCAGACCTCGCATCACTACTGAAGAGACAATAATTTCTAACAAACTGTTCAACATTCTCAGTGACTTCTGGTATATAGATTGGCGTACTTGTTAAAAATGTAAATATATAATGTGTTAAACTAGTATTCTAAGAACTAAAACATAAAACACTAGTACTACCATAAAATATCTTCCCCCATTCAATTGTTGGGTAAATTGGTTGAACAAAAAATCCCATGTGGACATTAAAAGAGTGGCAATCCTACCCAGGATAACTATTGCCTAACTAGAGAGAGCTTTATTTTGTTTTCTGTGATGCACAAAGCATTCACTGTATTCTCATTTAATGTATATATTTTTTTTCATTTTGAACAGATTTATGTACATATACAGTATACACAGTGTTTTAAATAAGTAAAACTATTTGATGAAAATGTCTACACATAAAAGCTATAACAAGCACTGTTGCAACCCTTTTGAACTGCACAAAAAGCCTATTCTGCGAAACTTGAGGCCACTTCCAAAGCTTGTTGTTGAAAATAGTGACCCTAAATATAATTTCAGTGATGAATCAGAAGTTTGTATAAATTGTCTGAAATTAATTAATAAACACGCAAAACCTGAAGAATTATTCAGACTGCCAGAAGCAATAACTAGTAGTACTGAAAGTATGACTACTTCACCTGACATATCCCCAGAAAAAATTCCAAGAAAATGTACTGAAATGGATAAAGATATTCAACGAGAAGATCTTAATGCAACTTCATGTTACCCCAGTAAAATTACGTAACTAACTAGCTATTAATGTGTGTACAGATAATGCATTTCTATACTGTCAGCTGAAATTTAATTCAGATATAGTTTTCTTATACCTAATACATATATATGAAATTATCTAAAAAATATACTTCAGTTCAGAAATTCAGATTGTTGCCACTAGATATGTCATACTTATATTTATTAATTAATTGTATTTCATATATTTTTCAGATGCCCTGAGCAGTGGAAGCAGATCAAAGGCAGTTTAGCAAACATACAAAAAGGCTTCAACCTCCCTCAAGAGGAAGTTGGAAACTGCATTTGCCACTGAGTAAACAGCATCTCAAAGAAGCAGATTTGGAGAGGTAAGAAACTAAAAATAATTAATGAGATGACTTTGAACTATTAATGTACCGGTATGTATGTAAATACCTGTATATAGGTACAGTATTATAGATTGTCATGTTTGGATATATATGTAGACATTAGCTATATTTCCTAAAATGTGACATCATCCCATATACTAAATATACTGGTATAATTAGGCCGGGCTGAAACTATAATTTTTGTTTGATTTTAATTTATCAGAGTGACTAACAGTTGGCTTTTGATATAAAAATAAGATTCCTGAAAAAAATAATTGGTGGCCACCAACATGTGTCCGGCCACCCCTATTTTTGTAAAAACATCTAATGCCGCACTAGCAAAATCAGGAAAATGGCAATATCTCTTCTTCTGAACATGCTAGAGAGATGGTTTGCATAACAAAAGATGCAGAATTTGATTTAGAACAAATTATTAAGAGTGGTATCTTTTCATAAAACCTTTAGTTTTTGAGTTATTTTAGAAAAATAATTTTTGGGCCCATAGACCCCCTTTCGACTGAATGTCAACACAATAAAACATTCTCAAGCTGCAAATTGACATGTATTAGTGATTTTCAATCAGCAATCAAAATCAATCAAAATCAGTCATTTTAAATTTTGAAAATGCTTTTTGACATTCCAAAATGCCAAACATTAAATTATACAATTAACACATTGTCATTTTGTCATATTTTAGCATGATAAATAATAATCTAGAACTTAAAATATTTTTTAGACACAAAATCTTTCATTAATTTACGTGATCTAATTTTGTTTCTAATAAGACCATCTCTACGCTCATGACCTACAACAGCCAAGGATGCTTCAGTGACAAGCTTGATGTGCCTTTCAACATTCTGACTGTGGCACTCGTGATCCAGTTTCAATGCGGTATTAATGATATTGCTATGGTGGCAACATAGGCCGTAGTCCCCAAGTATCTGTGTTTCCAACCACCCAGCACCTTTTCACGTTTCTGGGTTCGGAACAGTCAAGAGACTGGGCAAAGATGTAATCTCCTCTGGTATCTAGGAAGGCCTCTCTGTTCAGTGGTTTATTTCCAGATTATTCAGGTCCGACTCGCACATTAACTGTAAAGGACTTCCCCTAGTGCAGGTGTCTCAATCTGACTCTCCACTGAGTAAGAGACCCAACCGCTCAGGGTCCAAGAAAGGGCTAGAATTCAAAGGTAGACCTAATAGAAGTAAACTACTTGTGTTTTTCTCTTTATTATATCTGAAATAAACAACTATTCAGTGTGACAGTATAAACATAACAAAAGGACTGGCAATGCATCGCACTTGACAAAACACCTGGAGCCCCAATAACCCTTAGTGAGATTTGGCAGAAAGGATAGAAAACAAGTGGGAGACAAGTACCGGAAATGACTTGCACAGAATGTTAACCCTTGTCCCAGCTTAACTACCCTCCAAACTTGACCCCCCCTTTTATGACCTGAGTTCCAATTCCTTTATTGGCTGGCTAGTTAGTAGGGTTAGGGTCACAGGCCTGATTTCAGGGCAGATCCAGTGGCCAACAGTGGTTGACACGAACTGCGTAGCTCCCACTGGATGGGACCCACAATCCAAGCCTGATGAATCCGGACCACGTGAGTTGAATCCCAACTGGTTGCCTAGACAACACAAGATTATTAGTTACATGCATCTAGCACCATTAATCACAATAATAACAACATAACAGGCAATTAACCACAAACATTAACTGGAATCATGACTTCATAATTGATCACTGGAAAACATAATTTACTCATGAAATCAAAGCACATAAATAATAAATAACCAACATAAAAAATAATAACTACAAACATTGACAATTATGGCAAACCTATCTCACATGAGTTAATCAACCTATAATCATTGCCAAACAAGCATGGGCAAAAACCTAACTCTGGAATAATATGACTGGTGACCTATAATAATGATAATTGGTTCTCTAGCTAGTTACATGACATGGTGGCAAACCTATCTATACTCAGTCACAGTTTCAACAACCTATATGTATGTCTACTCTTAATAATAATAATTAACCATGATAATGATGGTGAAATACAAATGAACTCTAGCCAAGGATTACAGAAACTCATACCTTTAAAGGCTTTCCACACTTCCTTGGCTTCTGACAGGATGTCCGTATTAATGGTCTTCGGGTTTCATAACCTTAATCCTAATTACCATTAATGGTTTCCTAACTAAATAACTAAACTCCTGTGGGGAAAGAAAAACTTGTGAGGGGACCCAGATAGGACTTGAAAATTAGGGTGAAGTTTTTGTGAAAAACTCCACAACCCCCAAAAAGGGGAATTTGAAAATCAAGGGGTGGTTGTGAGAAACTTCACAACCCCCACAATATCACGCAGTTCATCATTACTGAATTCTTTTAATACAGGTGGAACAGTTTCCCATTGGGACATAGCAGACAGCTTGTGGTATGCAGAAGCTTTGAAATTGATGATTGGCTTTCTAAAGACCCTAACATTCTCATCTATAGCAGGATATTCATCAGTACCACCTTCATGATCCTCTTCATTCTCATCATCACTTTCAATTATTCCACCTGCAAAATCATTGCTACCACCAGATTCATCATCAAAATCCTCTATAACTCCCCTCAGACACAGAACTTTATTGACAGCACACCTCCTCACCTCTTCATCTTCATCAGCCAGCATTCCAACTAAAATATTTTCACCATGAGCAAAATAGCTGTTATTGTTTAATACGTCATAACAAATTTCTCTAATTTTCCTGTCAGGGAATTTATTTACTCTTTGGATCATATTGAATAGGTTTCTTGACCCATCACTTAGCCTCTTATTAGCCTTGATATTGAACCAACTGTGAAAGTATACTTTGATGATGAATTCTACTATGATTTTGAGGTTCTTACTGGGTCTTTTTTGTGAAACATAAAAGCGAAGAATTCTACAGGCTAAGGTGAGCCATCGAGAGTGATTTAGCAGGCCAACTTCTAAGAGTGCAAGGTCTTCATCCACTTCACCAGTAATAATTGCCCAGCAGATGCAGTATCCATAGTATTGGTCTGTTGATAAATTATTGACCACCTCATTTGGTAGAAGCACAAATGCAGGATAAGGTATAGATTTGAAGTCCACAACATTCCATTCTGACACATCCCCATTGAGCTGAGAACCAATAGGCCAGAAAATTTGTCTGGACTTTTTGTTGTCCCATCTAAAGTTATGAAGATGTGTCTAAGTGGCAATTCATTTAGATGCAGAAGACAAATATCCCACTGAAGAGGTTGCCCTAAAAACATTTCCAAATATCTGATTGACCCATGCATATGTCCTGTGTTAGTATTTGTCCCATCTGCTTTAACCAAGTTTAATTTGGCCTCAAGTTCTGTCCCTTTAATGATCTTATAAATGCCATGAGCAATGTCAATGCCTTTGCCACTCTCCGGGGTAAAATGGTCGAGGTAGAAATCATCTGAAAATAAATTTAATTAATTTTACAATTAAATGAAAAAGGAAGGAATAAAGTTAACTGGACAGTTGTCACTTAAAAAGAAAAATTTTTAAGTAATTGAAATATTACTTTATAGTACAGTAATATAACAGCATAACGCCTATAACTGTATGACAATCATTTCCATTTACCTGGCTCTCCAGTAATGACATAATGTTCCTCTAGGATTGTGGATGTATAATACTTTTCATTTACTTTGTTAACAGTAAGTGTAGCATCCTTTCTACCGTCAAAGCCAATGCCAGTCACTTTTTCAAATATCACTTCTTCTTCCTTCTTCCTTTCAGCTCTCAATTTAGCTCTCTCCCTTCTCAACTTGTTTCTGAAAAGTATTTCAAAAATATTGGCCATGCATTACTGCATTAGCATTATACAAATATACAAAATACAAATGTCAGTGTCCTGTTTGAAACTAATTAATATAAGTACAAAATAGAAATTTTGACGCTAATTAAAAATAATAGTAAATCTGGTGATTTAGAACTTATAGCAGAAGCTAAGAAATGTAATATCTAGAGTGATTAAAAACATACTTATCAATAACATTTTGTATGTTATCTGGGGTGATTACTCCAAAGTCCACCAATGTAGCAGAACCAATAGCCGCTCCTGCTCTATCACTTACTTGATATCTGTTAGGATATTTAAAGTAGATTTACATATCTATTGTCAATGAATAATTTATTGGTAATCTTAATCTCTTAGTCACAATGATTTCACTTTAAGCTGTATTAAAAGACTTATCTTTCAGTACTATACCTGTCACATGCTTCAGCTAATGAGCGTAATCTAGTTCTGTTCTGCAATGTTGAGACTTCTGGAACATAGTCTGCATCAAATGAATCATTACAACTGTCGCTGTCTGTCAACTCAGGAATGTCCATAGGTTCAGGAGGAGGAACTGATTCTTTTGCTTTTTGAGATTGAATAACCCGTGATTTGAATTTTAAGTCAGTGGCTGTTTCTGGGACTTCTTTCAGGGTACAGTAACCATGCCTAGTTGTTTTCTGGTCCTACAAAGTGATTATATTTCATTACACTATAATGTATCTTTTATCTGTGGGTCTCTATATGTAAATTGAAATTCTTACAAAAATGAGAAAATACTAAAATATTACTTATCATTAATAGTGTATTATTGATAGTGATGGGACGATTAATCGGAATCGAGAATCGGAAGAATCGAGCATTTTTCAGGAATCAGAATCGGAATCGAGAGAATTGTACCATGATTTCCGATTCTTAAAACGATTCTTTAACTTTTAATAACAAAATTAATTAATTTATTATCTTTTCAAAAGAGAGGTGGCGGTAGCGAAAGTGATACGAAAGGAAAGCGGAAGGTGTGTCGGGGTTTTCGTTTAACGGTTTAACCAGTTTTGCAATGTAAACTTTAAAATTTAAATGAAAGAGGATAACAAATTTTATTTTTATTGTATTGTAGCTATACATTAAAACATGTATATCCATGATGTGTAATCAAGAAGATTAAAATGAATTGTTACAACTTACAGTTGATTTTTATTTTTAAACCAATCTATTATAATTTATAATTTATATTACCATACTCATAATGTAAATAGTTAATCTTACCAGAGTAAAATATGACAATTTCCAGAAAAACAAGTTTAGAATTATATTTAAAAATATTGAGAATCAGAATCGAGAATCGTATCGGAATCGAGACTTTTTAGTGGAATCGGAATCGTTAAAAATTTTGGTATCGTCCTATCACTAATTATTGATATTACTAACTTATTAAATGCACTTTAAAAATTGCAGCAAATTAATAATAATTAATAATTGATAATTAATTAATATTAATTAATAATTTACAACTTGAAATTCAATCAACAGACCTACCTCATAAAAGCACTTACTAAAAATGACTGAATCTGATTACCAGTTTTATAACTGGTAATCAGATTCAGTCATTTTTAGTAAGTGATTTTTCTCTGTATCTGCCAACAGTTTGTGATCATGTTGATATATGTCAAATAAAACGTTTACAGTTTTCAGAAAATCATCCAGATCTTGATGATATTTAGGTCCCCTTTTCTTTTTGTCATACTTCAGAAGGCGGTTGAATTCCTTTATTTGGGTTTTTAGTCGGCTCTGTATGGCATTTACTGATATTGGATAAACATTATATGTGACCCACAATTTATGCAATTCCTCAGAAGTAGCTCTCAGTACAGCATCTGTTTTATAGTCTCCGAAACACAAACACCTTTCAATAACTTGCTTCAACGTAGGCAATTTCCCTAAAGGAAACTGTTATGCTGGCATAAAACGTACATCACCAAGTACTTTAGCAACTGTTTTCCTTGTAGAAGTCATACTTTATATTGCAAATGTTGAATTCAATGACAAATTGCAGTTGGAAACTTATAACAAAGGCACCTGAAAAAAAAACAAGTTTTCAATTTATTACGTTTAAAAAAAGTTCATGAAGCAGCCCCACCCTCTATTCTTTAATCAAGCATAATGGATGCAAGATAACAAGGAAAAGTCATATCATGTGATCACTATGTCCATGTCAACATCCTTTTAGGGCAATGTTAGTAATCAAAAAGCCAAATCATGCTTATTTTAGAATTTCTTTTGTCACTAAGGTCCATCGAAAGGGGGTCTATGGGCCCCAAAAATTAGTTTTTCTAAAATAACTCAAAAACTAAAGGTTTTATGAAAAAATACCACTCTTAATAATGTGTTCTAAATCAAATTCTGAATCTTTTGGTATGCAAACCATCTCTCTAGCATGTTCAAAAGAAGAGATATTGCCATTTTCCTGATTTTGCTAGTGCAGCATTAGATGTTTTTACAAAAATGGGGGTGGCTAGACACACGTTGGTGGCCACCAATTATTTTTTTCAGGAATCTTATTTTTATGTCAAAAGCCAACTGTTAATGACTGATTAATTCTATCTTGAGTTTCAGCCCGGCCTACGTGAGTGGTATATGTTCAAATTCATGAAGTACAGTACTTCCTTAATTCTTGAATAATATAAATCATGTACTTACATCCTTAATATTGTGCAGTAATTTGGGGTTACATTTTTTTTATAGGTACAAAAAGCTCATGAGTGATCTTGTACAAGACTTCAAATCCACATCATCGTACAAAAGGAGGCTTCAGATACTTATACTCTTGCCTAATAAATGCAAAAAACTTCACTTTTTTCTACGTGAACGTTAAAATATGAAAATAAAAACCCACTCTAATAGACAGAGTTTATTTCCACAACAGTTTTGACGCCCACTGGCATCCTTCTCGGGTGGATACAGAAAAATGAATGAACCAAAACAAGAGGGAAAAACAATCCAGGGACCGACAGTTAAGAAATTTGCACCTAGGTTAGATCCCATTCTCCCGACATTGGAAGGGCATTTTCATTAAGTACATTCGCACAAATTTGAAACTATCTTCCTGTTCTAAACATATATATATATATTTTTTTTTTTTTACATAATTATTACATTTATTATTAAATTTATTACATTTAATATTGCATAATTATTTATTACAGAAACTATAAATTTATTATTACATTGGTTATTACATTGTTGTTTATTATACAGAACTTATAAACCGAAAAATGAATGAAAAAGGTGATTAGGGAACAATCACAGAGACCATTGAGAAATTCACACCTAGGTTAGATACCATCCTCCCGACACTGGAAGGGCATTTTATTACAGGGTCCAGCTTATAAGTTTTAATTTGTGCGAATGTACTTATAAGCGGGACCCTGTAATAAAATGCCCTTCCTGTGTCGGGAGAACGGTATCTAACCTAGGTGCGAATTTCTCAATGGTCTCTGTGATTGTTTCCTAATCGCCTTTTTCATTCATTTTTCGGTTTATAAGTTCTGTATAATAAACAATAATGTAATAACCAATGTAATAATAAATTTATAGTTTCTGTAATAAATAATTATGCAATATTAAATGTAATAAATTTAATAATAAATGTAATAGAACAGTGAGACGTAAAGGAGGATATGCTATTTACACACACGAAAGGCACATAGCAGAAATGGCTATAAGTACCTCAAACAACTACGTAGAATGTGTGGCAGCAAAAATTGAAAAATTAAATATTGTACTAATTGTAATGTACAGACCCCCAAACACGCCAACCTCAAAATTTTCAGATTCCATTACAGAGGTAAGAAACTTGGTAAAAGATCTACATTCTCCAACCCCAAATATTTTTCTCTGGTGATTTTAATTTCCCATTCATGAAATATAAAAGGATAGGAAAAAATATATGTATACACCAGGACAAGGGGGGCACACGAGAAGACCAGGAGCAGGTAAAAATGCTACTAGCTTTGGCTGATGAATTTATGTTAACGCAAGAAATAACAGAAAACACAAGAAAAAACAACTGCCTAGATTTGGTATTCACAAACAACAGTAATCTAATTGATAATGTGGAAATATCCCCAACTAGGATATCAGACCACAACATCATTGAAATAACAACTAATATAAAGGCAACAGGAAAGGAAAGAACACGCACAACAGAAAGAAGCAAATTCGAAATTTTTAATTTTCACTCCAAAGCTATAAACTGGGAAGATGTGACATCCAGCATGGAAGTAATAGATTTGAAAACCATTTTCGAGGCCAATACAACGGAAGAGATGCTAATGACGTTAGAGGAGAAGACGTTAGAAATTGTGGAAAAACATGTCCCAAAGATACAACAAAGAGGAAAGAGAAGCAGGTTTGAAAGACAAAAGAGGGCATTGTTCCGAAAGAGAAAAAGAGTGACTGCAAAATTAAGTAATTGTAAAGATAACATCAGAAAAATATTAAATGATAAACTGCAAAGTATCGATGTCGTCATACAGGAACTAATCGAGAAGCATACAGAAAAAGAAGATGATGACGCTATAGAAGCGATAAAGGCTAACTCAAAGTACTTCTATAATTTCACAAAAAGAAAGTCGAAAAACTATGCAACTATCCGGCCTTTAAAAAATGAGAACAGTGATTTATCTGATGATCTAACAGAAGTAGCTGAAATATTAAAAGCTCAGTATGAATCATCTTTCAGTATCCCAAAAACTGACAAACTGATATGCGATAGAAACGCGTTCTTTGAAGAAGAACCACAAGGGGAAAGTATAATGGATTTTGACTTTACGACGGAGGATATTGCACAAGTCATAGGGAAACTAAAAACACACTCAGTGGCAGGACCGGATAAATGGAATGCCACACTGATCAAAAACTGCAAGAATGCAATCGCTGAGCCCCTATACTGGATATGGAGACGATCATTAAACACGGGAGAAATACCGGGCATCCTGAAGAGCGCGAACATAGTCCCAATATATAAAGGAGGAGATCGATCCGAGGCCAAAAACTATAGGTCAGTGTCACTTACATCTCATCTCACCAAAATATTTGAAAGAATTGTTAGACAGAAAATCTATGACTTTTTGGAAACTCAGAAAAAATTCAATGATAACCAACACGGGTTTCGGTCAGGCAGATCATGCCTGTCACAACTAATGGAACACTACAACAACATTATTGATTCACTTGAAAGTAATGAAAACTATGATGTACTATACACAGACTTTGCTAAAGCGTTCGACAAGTGTGACCATGGAATCATAATACATAAACTGAAATATATGGGAATAACAGGAAAAGTAGGGAAATGGATATATAATTTCCTTAGTGAGCGGAGGCAAGTCGTTACAGTACAAGGAGTATCTTCATCAGAATCAGAGGTCCTCAGCTCAGTACCACAAGGAACGGTATTAGCTCCACTACTCTTCATAATCATGCTAACTGATATAGATGAGGACGTTACCAGAGACAGCACAGTAACATCCTTTGCAGATGACACAAAGATCAGTAGAAAAATACGAAAACCAGAAGACATAGGATCTCTACAAACCGACATAAACAAAATTTACAAGTGGACGGAAGACAACAATATGAAGTTTAACACCAAGAAATTTCAGCTATTACGGTACGGAAAAAGAGAAGACCTAAAGTCCATGGAATATTATACCCCAAATGGACAGGAAGTCCAGAGAAATTCCAGAGCAAAAGATTTAGGGGTTGTAATGACAGATGATGCGAAATTTGAAACACAAAATAAGATAGCAGTAAACAGAGCAAAGAGAATAACGGTCAGATATTGAGAACTTTTAAACGAAGGGATAGGAATGTAATGATCCCTCTACTGAAAACCCTGATAATACCCAAACTGGAATACTGCTCGGTCCTAACATCCCCATATAAAAAAGAAGACATTAGACAGCTGGAGGGGATTCAAAGAAGTTTCACAGCCAAGATCAATGGGTGCAAAGAACTAAATTACTGGGAAAGGTTACGAGAACTAGACCTATATTCACTGGAAAGGAGAAGAGAGAGATACACCATTATTTACACTTGGAAAATAATGGAGAAACTAGTCCCTAATCTTACTCTGAATCCCATAACTCCCCAAACAACGGTGGAAAGTAGAAGCGGTAGACTGTGTCGTATTCCCAAATTGAAGGCGAGACAGGGAACATCCTTAACCCTGAAAGAAAATAGTTTTGTAGTGAGAGGACCAAAACTATTTAATCAGTTGCCCAAAGACCTAAGAAACACGAAGGGAGTTGCAGTGGAAATCTTCAAAAGAAGACTTGACGCCTGGCTCAGAACAATCCCTGATGAGCTGGGTGTACCTGGCTATGTGAGGTGGAGAGCGCAAGAATCCAACTCACTACTTCACCAGGCCAACTCGAGAGGAGGGGCGACACGCTTGACCTTCGCGAAATGAGAAATCATCACGTGGAACCTTTGTAAGGTAAGGTTAATAATTATGTAAAAAAAAAAAAAAAATAGAATCTGTATGTTTAGAACAGGAAGATAGTTTCAAATTTGTGCGAATGTACTTAATGAAAATGCCCTTCTGGTGTCGGGAGAATGGGATCTAACCTAGGTGCAAATTTCTTAACGGTCGGTCCCTGGACTGTTTTTCCCTTTTGTTTTGGTTCATTTGTTTTTCTGTATCCACCTGAGGAGGATGCCAGTGGGCGTTGAAACTGTTGTGGAAATAAACTCTGTCTATTAGAGTGGGTTTTTATTTTCATACACACTCACCGTTTCCTATTTCTAGGACAATGGATTTGTTTGGTGCAACCAGATACATGGTTGAGAAAGCCAGACATTTGAAACATACATTTGGTATTATGCCACAGATTCCTATCTACAGTAAAGGAAGAAAACTAACTGAAGATATAATCTCTGAAATAAAGGAATTCTACGAAGATGATGAAGTCAGTTGTTTGTGTGCAGGGAAATCTGATTGTGTTAGCATAAGAAATAAAGATGGTGAAAAAGAGTACAAGCAAAAATGTCTATTATTAGGAAATTTAAAAGAATTATATTCAAAATATAAAGAAAACAATGATAATAGCATAGGGTTTTCTACCTTTGCCAATCTGAGGCCTAAATGGTGTGTAATTGCTGGAGGCAAAGGAGCCCACTCAGTTTGTGTTTGCACCCACCACCAGAATCCTAAACTCACGGTATCAGCAATTACAGAGAAAAACTTAACCTATTACACACTTATGGAAAAAAGTGTTTGTGATATAAATTCTTCTACATGCATGTTACATGGATGTCTAGAATGTCTTGGTAGCATAGGCATATTTAATTCCTTAAATACTATAGAGTCATTCCAGCTCAACTGGTACAGATTTCAGAAAGTTGGTCGGGTGACCATCTCCGATTTTCTTCAAATTTTCAGGGTTGATTCATACACCATTCAATAGCTTAAATCTAAAATTTTAGCTTCCTCAGTCAAAAACATTTAATTTTATGGTTGCTTAAATGGCCCCCACCTTCGACAAAAAATGCCCATGTTGGGCTTGATCGGCCAACGCCTTCATTTTGAGAGGCCTTGAAAAGTGTCTTCTAATATGAGTAGAAGCTTCAAATTTGTCATGCCAATACAACTTCTGGTGGGCTTTTCAATTTTGCAAGCTAAAAGGCTGTGGAACAAATAGTTTCTGAGTTACAAGGGCTTAAACATGGCTCCATTTTGAAGCTTGCATCAATTCCTCCCACTTTTATGACTCTACCATTTTCAAAAGTTTTAGTTCTACATCAATCACATGTTTTAATACTCCTAATAGTCTCTATGGGTTGTAAATTTATGAGTGAAATAAAAAAATAACCAAAAAAGGATTTATTTCTATTTTTAAAAATTTCCAAAAGTTGATATTTTCACAAAATTTGCAAAATTAACATCAACTTTGGGGCTTAATATAACAGTGTCCGAAATTAGTCAGGGAGTTGATACTTCTAGTAAAGAAATATACATATGTGTACAAAAACATATTAAGGAATAGATCTCAACTCAACTCCTTCATATAGTTTTGGCTATTCAAAGAAAAGTACTTTTTGTGAAAAATTCTGTATTTTTTCAAAATTTTGAAATGTTTAAATTTCTTTTTACAACATTGAATTGTAATTTTACTTCCATTTTATTACTTGGTAAGTTAATTCACAAATGTTAAATTATCTAAATAAGTTTTACTCATAAAAAAGACAATATATACCTAGATTATTACTACATTTGCAGTTAACACAACCAGAGATGGCCCTAGGGTTGCTGGCGCCCCGGGCAAGCTGAACTTCGGCGCCCTTACAAGTATAATTTTAAAATTTGTTCACAATGAGGAAAAACTACAAATGTAGGAATAAAGAGTTTATTACAATTAACGATATTCACTCAAAGTACAACTAAACATTCTCAAAATGGAACCATGTATGAAAATATAAGAGACAGTGTTGCCACTTTTGTCTGAGGTAAATCCACAAAAAAATGTAAAAATTCCACAAAGTGGCAACACTGATGAGATATCATAGGATGGCAGCGCTGCCAGGCGTATGTAATTTGTGCTCAACGCTCACCTACGCGGCCACATCAACCCATGTGACATGTCATCCCATGTCGGGCCAAACTGACCTTAGCTTTATTGGTAGTCTCTAATGCTATTGGCTAATATAATGTTATAATCCCTGAAAATTTTACTCCACATCAGGAAATTTTCATATTTGACTTTTATTTCATTTTATTTTATTTTATTTATTTTTAGATTTTTTGCTTTGTATTTGGAAGATCCCAAACGCCTGAGTTGCCGGTACCTTGAGCCGGCCCTGAACACAACAGATGGACCAGCTTGTAGGCTCAATACTTGGATCTACCTAAGTAAATCATGTAGAACCATGTTCTACTGCTCTTTAAGCACTTCCTAGTAATTTAAATTATGCAGTTAGTACAGATAAACTAGCAGTAACCACCATTTTCAGTACAAAACCTTAAATTTAAGTAGCTTTGTTGTATTACTTCCCTTAATACAAGTGTACAGTACTTAGCTATATACAATAATGAATTCCTGAGTTTTTAAGCATGTGAATTATTGGCTATAAGTTCATATTCTTTTTTTAATGTGTGTTGTTTTATGTAAATTCATATGTAAACTTATATATAGCTAATAACTCATGTTTAGACACTGACTCAGGAATTTATTATTGTACTCAGGCTTTAAGTCTGATTGTCTTCAACACCCCATGGCCTCACAGCCATAAATTGGCAATTTATTATTCAGCTTGATACAGGTCTGTAGTTACTTAGGCTTTTTTTAAAATACTCCTCAATTTTAGATAGTACAAGTTATCAAATGATTGTTTGTCTCCCCATTTTCCCAGCAACTGTAGGTGGTTCAATTGAACACAAAACATGTTGGAATGGAATCCACAAACGTCCTCTTGTTCAGGCCATTTAAAAGGATTCTTTTTCATGAAATTTACTAATAGATCCTTCTCAGTATCACACACTTCAACTATGTTTCCAACAAACCCGTCACCTTCATAGAAACAGGCCACATATGTACCAGGTTTATATTGGTAAGCCACATTTTCTTGTGTAGCATTGAGGAAGGAAAGTTGTACGTTAAAGAAATTTTCATCACTAGAAATTTTGTACAGTTTAATGCCTGTTGATGAAGGTCTAAAGCAGTGATATGAATGGGTTCCTGGGATTGTCTTAATTAAGGAATACCTTTTTTCTAACTCAAATAAATTAGCATTTTCCTCAATTTTAGCTGAATCAATGTACAGAAATTGTATACCATTAATATTAGATTTGTACCAATCGAACATCTCTTTTGGATTGGTGATGTGACCTTTACTTGTTGCTTGTAGACTTGCCCGGGCAACTAACCTTTTGACGGTGTCACCAACACCATCACAGGGGCTCTTTCCGTGAGAGGTGGCAAAAAAGTTCCATTCACATGTTAGTTGGAAATCTTTTTCATGTAACACTGAATTAATGATGTTTTTATAGTTTTTATATTGACTTGCTGCGCCATCGCTAAAGTAACAAATATGTTTTAGTTTAGGATTCTGACTTTTTTAAGTAATTTCAAGGCTTCACATAAAAAGAATGAACTGCAGTTGTGTTGTGTGTAAGTGAATCTGATATTACACAAAAATTTGTAACTTTTAGTTCACCATCAACTTTTTGATAGCAGACTACCGGATGCAAGGTAGCCTGGGTATTGTCCCAGTGATGCCCTTGTACGGCATCCTGAATTATAAAACTATAGTTTTCAGAGAAGTCAACAAGCACTAATGCTGTAGAATCATTGACGTTTTCTTTACAGTTGGACAAATATTTTGATTGGGCTTTTGCTATGAAATGGTGTACTTTCAACTTTTTTGCACTTTCACATATGTCTTCTACTACATTCGAAACACTTTTTGTCATTGTGACCAGTTGGGTATGGTCTGTATGAAGCCACTGCTTAAAGGAAACCTCATCATCCATGTCATAATCATTGTTTTCAAAAATGGTAAGAAGCCAATCCCGTAATTCATTTAAACCAGGACATGTTTTGCAGTTATTAATCATGCAGTTTCTGGTTTCAGTGTTGCAGACTATTTTCCCTAGTAACTCTCTTAATTCTACTTTGACGGGGAGTGATTCACATAAAAGTTTAAAGTTCTGGTGTATTTCACAAATGCATACATTGTGTGATTCTTTACTCCCCACACCCATACACCATTTTGGTCTCAGTTCAAAAAACTTTGATTTGGAGATTTTGTCGTTTGGATATTTATTTTTGTAAAGCGTATATAATTCTCTGATATTTGTCAACAACAGTATTTTCTGCTTGCGAACCTTCCCTTGTGGTGTTTTTATTGATTTGTAGTCTTTTTTACCAGGGCATTCTCTAGTATATTCATTGTTTTGGAAAAATTCTATCACTCTTTCCTTTATTTCATCGCTTATACCCTTGCTACTCTCTTTATTTCTCATTATAGGAAGGATACCTTCTTTTCTCTTTAAGGCCCTCACAGCATTAACCATTCTGGCTGACACTTCAAATTCTTTCATAATTCTTTCTCTGGACCAGGTTTTACCAATTGGAAGGAGTGTTAGAATTTGTATCTTTTCTTGTCTGGTACTAGTTTTACACTTTTCTTTCAGTTCCTTTATCATATGCTGGTAACACTTTTCTTCCTCACTCTCTATAGGTTTCTCCGCTTCCTCATCCAAAATGCTAGGCTTCATATGAAGTACTTTTGACAGCTTTGATTTTGTTGATGTTTCAATTTGCTTTAGTTTCCTTTTCACATAAAACTTTCGATCTCTTGCTCTTACATACTTAATGGGTGAGCAGTCTAGTGAACCTAATGTTTCGTCAAATGTCTCCTTAACTATTTCTTCTGGAACATATTCATCACTACCTGAGTCTTTTTCATCTTCAATCGTCTTGGCTCTAGAGAAGCATGTTGAGCAAAGTTTCTGTCCTGGTATCAGATTCAGTCTAGTTGCTATGTCTTTGTCAATAATTTGTAGTGATTCTGCAAATAAAGTAGGGTAATGTAAACTCTAAACACATTGGAAAATAATTTTAAAACCTCAACATTTGGTTATAGGCTATTCGTATAAAATATTCAAAACATATGCATTCAGTAGCACAGTATATAGCCTACCCTATTAAAATTAAATAGCTAATTTAGGTTACAATTTACAATATAAACTTCTTTATGAAATATAATATATTAGTACCTATATTTACTTGTTATCTTCTTTCGATGATTTCTCCATGGATCTTGGCAGCTACGTTGCATTTGTTGGTAATGCATTCCAAACATTTTTTCATGGTGGTAGCATACAGTAGCACTATTTGGGTTGATTACAGTTGCTTTGTTCTCCACAATAGCAGTTTCCTTGTTTCATCTGTCAGCTCATGTAAGGTATACATACCCACCTTCCTGATGAGTCTGTGTTCATGACATGGATCATCCAAGTACATACCAAAGCTGCACTTTGATTCTTGATTAGAATAAGCCATTATTACAGGCAGTAAAATTAAGTTAATTGCTCTAGTTAAATTTTCTGAAAATAAAAGATCATGATCTATAAAATAGGCCTGGACAATGATTAACTATCATGTTTTACATTTATAAGAATATACAAAGCGAAATGAGCTACCCAGAGCCCTTCGAGTCGCTGGTTGTTTTGACAGACATATTAAATTTCTTTTATGTTTTAGACTTATTTACATATTATTACAATTGTAAATCAACTTAATAAGCAATAAAATGGAAGTAAAATTACAATTCAATGTCATAAATAGAAATTTAAAAATTTACAAATTTTGCAAAAATTTGAGATTTTTCACAACAAAAAGCACTTTTTCTTTGAATCACCAAAACTATATGAAGGAGTTGAGTTTAGATCTATTCCTTAATATATGTTTTTTTACACATATGTATCTTTCTTTACTAGAAGAATCAACTCCCTGACTAATTTCGGACACCTTTATATTAAGCCCCAAAGTTGATGTTAATTTTGCAAATTTTGTGAAAATATCAACTTTTGGAAATTTTTAAAAATAGAAATAAATCCTTTTTTGGTTATTTTTTTATTTCACTCATAAATTTACAACCCATAGAGACTATTAGGAGTATTAAAACAGCTGTGATTGATGTAGAACTAAAACTTTTGAAAATGGTAGTCGTAAAAGTGGGAGAAATTGATGCAAGCTTCAAAATGGAGCCATATTTAAGCCCTTGTAACTTAGAAACTATTTGTTCCACAGCCTTTTTGCTTGCAAAATTGAAAAGCCCACCAGAAGTTGTATTGGCATGACAAATTTGAAGTTTCTATTCCTATTAGAAGACACTTTTCAAAGCCTCTCAAAATGAAGGCGTTGGCCGATCAAGCCCAACATGGGCATTTTTTTCGAAGGTGGGGGCCATTTAAGCGACCATAAAATTAAAAGTTTTTGACTGAGGAAGCTAAAATTTTAGATTTAAGCTATTGAATGGTGTATGAATCAACCCTGAAAATTTGAAGAAAATCGGAGATGGTCACCCGACCACCCCTGTACCAATTGAGCTGGAATGACCCTATACCTTCCTTGACAAGCAGAGATTCTGTCGAATATGTTCAGTGGACTAATACAGATAGATCAACATTGGAAACTCATATAGCTTCTCCTGATGAATTTATTGAACACCTTTCAGAAAATATTTTTCCTCTTACTAGGCACCACTACATTGCAAAAAGCCAGTGTCAGTTATTTGAAGACTGAAACAGACTCTTCACTGTGATGAAATACTGTACTTGTGCTAGGAGATTTTGCAGAAAACTCTTCATTCATCACTCAAGATGAACCACAAAATTTTCGCTGGACAAATGACTAGGTGACCCTCCATCCATTTGTGGTGTATCACATGAAGGATGAGGAATTAATTCATACTAGTTCTGTATTATTAGCGATTGTCTTGAGCACTCAACATCAGCAGTTCACACTTTTCAGCAATATTTAATGAAGGATATTAAACATAAATTCCCCAATGTACAAAAAGTAATTTATTTCTCTGATGCGTGTGGAGGCCAATACAAAAACAAATATAATTTCAGCAATCTATGCTATCATGAACAGGATTTTGGTGTGAAGGCGGAGTGGAATTTCTTTGCCACAAGTCATGGGAAAAATGCTTGTGATGGTATTGGAGGAACTACTAAAAGAGTTGTAGCAAAGGCTAGTTTGCAACGTACTGATACTGGTCATATTCTAACACCAAGAGCTTTCTATGATTTTTGCACTGAACACTTTAATTCAATTATTTGTTTGTATGTTACAAAGGAGGAGGTTCATGCGGATAAATTCAATCTTCCGAGTAGGTTTAATGAAGCTTTACCTGTTAAAGGTAGGTACACAGGGTTTCCACAGGTTTGTACCAGAGTCAGAAAACCTAATACAAGCTTATCAGACATTTGATTCTGATAATTGTAAATTGTTTAGAATAAGTACTGTGGCTGAACCAGATAAAGACAGTCACCTAGTTGAAAAAGATGAGTATCAAATTGGCCAGTATGTTGCCTGTAAATATGATGATAAAGTTTGGTTTGGAATTATTTTAGACACTTCAGAAGAATATGGTGATTATAAAATCAGTTTCCTCACCTCATCAGGATCTACCACTCAGTATTATTTTCCGATGAAAGAGATTGTTTGCTGGATAAAACAAAGTGATATGATTTCTATCATGATGACACCAAATATCAAGCCTGGTATTATTTACTCCTTCAATCCAAAGCAAGTTGAAGAACTTAGTGGGAGTTTGAAACCAAAACTAGGATAAAAATCTGTTTAAAATTAACTATATATAAGCTTAGGTAGGTATAGATTATTAGCATTAAGAATTATTGCACCATGTGTAAATTGCAGTGTATTAATTACTTAACAGCTTACATGAATTTGTAAAAATTAGTCTCTTAAGTAAAAGTAGCCATTTTGAAATCTGTAAATACCTATTTTATATGCAAATACACACATTTATTTTCATATATTGATAGAATAAGGTTGAAACTCATTTTTTGTATATATGAAAATTTTAAAAAATCTGTAATTTAGGGGGGCAGGACCCCTTCAAATGGAATAAAGTGTCAACTTTTTTTTCTGTTAATTTTAGTCATTTTTTCTACTTGCTAATTTGTTATATGTGCAATTACCTTTCATAAACACTTTAAATCACTGTTCTATGTCAATTAGGGACTGAATTATGGTGGTTTGAATATTTACAGTTTTCATCCCCCCACCCCACCCCCAAAAAAGGGGGGAGCATAACTTTTGAACCATAACTCCGATTGAGCTGATATTTGAAATTTGGTACTTACTAGCATAGACCATTCTATAAACCAAATTTAAGCAAAATCTATGAGGGTGTGGTTTTGACCACTGCATGATTTGTCATGGAATGACCCGTATCTGTTTTTGTTTCATTGTATCAGGTCATCCCATAAGTAATGTTTTTTTTCACTTTTATTTCAAAATAAAAATACATCAAAATAAATTTTAATCAGTTATATATTTTCCTTCACTTTTTATGACTCTCTGCCACCTCTCTACAAGCATTTCAATTCCATGTTGATAAAATTCATTTGGTTTAGAAGCAAAAAACTTGGAGAGGGCAATGTTGATAGCCTCGAAACTTTCAAGTTATTTCCCATCAAGATAGTTTTGAAGACTTCTGAATAGGTGGTAATCTGATGGTGCAAGGTCTGGTGAATATAGAGGATGTAGAATTTTTTCCCAACCAAGCTGTTCAATTTTTGCAGTGGTGATTCAAGCAGTATGAGGATGTGCATTATCCTGTTGAAACACAACACCCTTGTGATTGGCCAAAGAAGGACATTTTGTTTGCAATGCAACACTCAATCTTTGAAGTTGCAGACAGTAGACTTTGGCTGTAATGGTTTGATTGGGCTGCAACAATTCAAAATAAACCAATCTTTGAATATCCTACCAAATGCACAGCAAAACCTTCCTGGGGTGCAGATGTCCTCTTGCCTCTTGGCTGTGGTGTAGCAGATTCCTCTAACCCACTGCCAATGATGCTTAATATTGTGATAAAGCACCCATTTTTCATTCCCAGTAATGAGTTGATTCAGAAATGGTGCTTGAAGTTGCTGAGAATGCAATGAAGGGCAAATGTTCACACAATCTCTACAGTTGTCTTGTCTAGTGACAATATATGGGGAACCCACTTCCCAAGTTTTGACAGTTCCCAGTCATTGCAGGTGGCAATAAACTGTGGAACTGGTCAAATTCAGTTGCTGGGCAAGTTCTTCAACAGTTACCATACTCCAGGATTTTCTTTAAGTGTAGCTATCAGAAGGTCATCATTGAACTCAACAGGTTGGCCCGAGCTTGCTTCATCAGTTAAGCTACTACCTATAGTCACCAGATTGAAACTTCTGGAACCATAATTGATATTTCCTTACATTTAAAGCTTCCTCCCCATAAATATCCTGAATATTTTTTGTGGCTGCAGTTGCGTTATTTTCTTTTCTACTCACAAAGCATCATATGCCTAATGTGTTCCTCTGACACCTCCATCTTATCCATAAGGGTAAAATAAATGAAGATTGTTGATGCGATTAAACTTCACTTAGACTGAGAAGTAACATGTCTAAACATATGAAAATTTGAGTTTCCCACAAATTATACACAGAAACGTGTGTAAACACTAGGTGAGTTTAGCAATGTAAAAAAAATTACATTACTTATGGAATGACCTGATAATATCTCATCCCATTTCAGAATTATAAATTAGGAGGCATTACTTTTCAGCATTCCCTCATAGATAGGCTAGCTACTGAAAAAATTGAAGTTGTGTAAATAGGGCCCAATGTACTGTACATTTTAAGTTAGCTTAAAATAGATAATTTTAAGCTTTATAAATAGTTTAAGAATAATTAGCAGTCTTGAAATTGATATTTTGTAAGATTTTTTCATAAAATACGGCTTTAGATCATTTATCTGACTTCTTATAGGCCTGTTGGCCAAACATCATTGGTGGAAAGATTCTAGAAGAATTGTAAAGAAGCATATTCAAGAATATTTAGATAATCTTAATCTTTTTTAAAGTTCCAAGTACAGATTTAGATCAGGAAGGTCTTATTTGTCTAACCTCTAGACTGATGATGCAGATGTTATTTATTTGGATATTGGTAGGGTATTTGACAAGGTTCCATGTAGGAGACTACTATTTAAATTAAAAGCTCATGGAGTAAAATTTCACAATCTAGACATAGCTCAGAGACATCCCATAAGCCATGCCCACATTTTAGATCAGTATGTTATAATGGTCACCGTGATTACAGGTGCACCAGATATTGCGAAATATCCGGTATCCGGCAGGATATGGGTCATATCTGGCTGGATATAGGCCAAGACATTAGAAAATTAACACCTGTATGAAAATCTGTCATAATATGATAACAACACATTACAAATAATATTTTATATACAAAAAAAATGGAAAGCCCTCCAGGGCCCACCCCTAAACCAGTCCAGCAACACTTTATATTAAATCAAGACAATACTGATGACAAGAATAAATAAAACATCTGTCTATCCTTAATGATTACAGTTCTATTAATATAATCAGAGCTTTTTATAAAAATGTGTAGGTGTTAAATTTTTTAAAAAGAGTAAAATATTGCTAGACCCCTGCACTTGCTTTCCATTCTTTTTTCTCCTTTTTTTCCTTTATTTTCAAAACAATACAAAACATTACAAGCTTGAGAAATGTAAAACAATACATTACATTGAATACAATATAAAATGCCTGGAATGAAATCAATGAATGGAGGGCAGTATTGTGTAGGTCAGATGCTACCATTCAGCCTGGAGGTCTTCAGAATTAAAAAAACTCGACAACAGTGATTTAGAACTTTTTTCCATTGTGGTGCAGAAACAAGAGCATTTCTCCTCTTTTAGGCAATATTCGGGATTGCCTTGCTTCATAGATGTTTCCATATTCAGAAAACATTCTCTCTGAAAATACAGAGGATGCGGGTGTGCAGAGAAGCTTTGAAACAGTAGTTTTAAGGAGAGGAAATCGGTCCTCCTGCTTCCAAATTTGAACTAGACAGCATTTCCTATCTACAAGAGGTTCAGATGCATATTGGTCTAACTCCCCTGCAATCAGTAGAACAGGAGCAGTCTTTTTTTCAACCTTTCTTCTCTTGTAACTTACTTCCCCAGATTGCTCTCCTTTTGTGATCTCCATAAAACACGCTTCAAGAATGTCCTCTTCATCTTTCCTCTTTCGCATAGGAGAACTGGAATTTGAGCTTCTTTCGCTTCCACTTTCATTACCTTCACTTTCATTTTCATTAGAATCATTCCCACCTTCATCATTTTCAATACCTATGACTTCTTCAATCAGCCAGGATTTAGCCCGTTCTTTTTGATCTTGTTGAAAGAAAGATAACTTATACCGAGGATCTATTGCAGTTGCAGTCACATAAGCCCTGTTTTTCATTATGTTCAAAGACTTCCCATCATTACTCTCTGACAAGAAATGTGCTTGAAGAGAAGTCAGGAGTTCTCTCTTTGTCGTTTGAACACCATGGTCATCATGGCCAATCTTTGAAAGAAATCTTTGTAAAATACAAATGCTTGGGATTACAGAAGACAAAGTTGATTTTTCCGAACTCATTTCCTGAGTTAGTTGGAAGAATGGTTTTAATATTTTAAGGAGATTTCGTATCAGTGTCCACTCGAAGGATGTGATGGTGGGTAATTCACTACAATCAGCCAAATACAGTTGCACTGGAATTTTTAATTTATATAATCTTTCTAGCATCAAATATGCACTGTTCCAACGTGTTGGGACATCTTGAACCAATAGGAGAGGCTCAAGATTTTGCTGCACTTGAATGTGTTTGAAATTGTTACAGGCCAAAGGAGAATGATTAAAGTGAGTTGCAAGGCAGCGACTTTTTGCAAGGATATCAATTACACTTCTCTGAACCATAATTGACTCACTAATAACCAGTTGGAGTAAATGAATGCTGCAGTGTATTGAAGGTATTTCAGCCAGGTCACTACCAAGAGCCACATTACTAGCTCCATCCCTCACTAATAAGTTCCTTTTATTTGCATCAAGATCCCAACTATCCCACATAGAGTGAAACTTTTCAGATATATTCTTGCCAGTATGTGACCCTGAGAAATGAGAGGCATGTAGCACAGCATCGTATCTTTCAAAATCTTTACCTATCCAGTGACCTGATAATGATATAAAACTTTCTTGAGAGGTTGTGCATGTCTATATATCTGAAGAAAAGCTGACATGCTTTACTTCTTCCAGCTTCTGAGCAATTTTAGAGTTGAATTCATTATAAAGACGAGGAATTATAGTATCAGAGAAGTACCTTCCGCTTGGTAAGAGATATCTGGGTTGGAGGTAGGCCATTAGCAGGGCCATTTCTAGCCATTAGGGGGCCCTAAGCAGTATACCCATCTGAGGCTCCACCCCTCCATCCACCAACTCACGCCTTACTACATCACCTCAGCACACACATACAAAAAATGGCTGTGTTAATAAAGAACAATTATGAAACAATTTTATTGAAATATTTATGTCCAAAACAACAAATATGTACTTTCAGAAGACAAACAGAAAAAATACTCTTCATGAAATTCCTGAAAATTAGCTTATACATTATTTAGAATAAATGACACAGAACTATGTATAAAAAAATAATGCAATTATCAACTACCAAACAATTACTAACTCTACAGTGCCCGCGAAAAGTATCCGATCACTCAAGAAAATACAATATTTTCCCTTGATATTCAGAGACACGTAATTCACTTTCTATTTGTTCTAGCGACATCTGGTAACTTTGAGGTTGCTCGCTGATATGAGAGCTATCCAACGCATTCTCAAATTAGTGTTCTGGTAGCCTTCGTTGCGGGTGTCTGTCTCTCAAATTTGTCAGATTTCACTGTTTGTGTAAATTTCTTGATATTTTTTTTTTTTTTACAGAAAGTGGTGTAAATAAAATTTATATATAATGTGTGCTAAAAAACAACTTAAGAGTGATTGTCGAGGTGCTATTGTTGCTTTGCATGCATGTGGGAAATCACAGAGACAGATAGCTAAGGAATTAAACATATCCCAAAGTACCGTTAATTTATGGGTTTCACGGGCTAAGAACAATGGTGGCCTAACCACGCCAGTCCCTAAAAAATGATCTGGCAGACCGAGAAAAACAAATTCGCGAACAGACAAACTTATGAAACGTTTAGTATTGAAAAACCCAACAATAACTGCGAAAGAAATAAAATTTAATATGAATAATTTGTTATCTGGTGTTTCTGAACGAACTATCCAGGAGCGGCTCCAAAAAGAACTCTGATTACCATCTCGCCATGCTGCTAAGAAACCGTTCATTAATGAAAAAATGCGTAAAAAACGTGTCGCATTTTGTAAAAAATACATTCATTGGACTGTTGATGACTGGAAGAAGGTTTTATTTAGCGATGAGTCGACATTTTTGACATTCAGAAGTTGTCCAAAAAAGGTTCGCCGGCCTATTGGCTCAAATAGGATGGACCCTAAATACACCCTAAAGACAATGAAACACCCTCCAAGTGTGATGGTTTGGGGTTGTTTCGGTTACTATGGGCGTGGAAACTTATATTTTCTTCCGAAGAACACAACTATGAATGGTGCACGGTATTTAGCAATGCTACAGGATAAACTTCCAATGGCAATGGCAATCCAAAGGACAAAAACATACATGCATGATGGTGCACCATGTCACAGGGCCAAAATAGTGACAAAATGGATTACTGACAATAAATTTGATATTTTGGATTGGCCTGGTAATAGTCCAGATCTCAATCCGATAGAAAATCTGTGGCTAATAATAAAAAATAAGGTTGAATGCCACGATACTGGCTCAGTCGAAAAATTACAAGAGGCCATCAAAAAGGTATGGTGCAAGGAAATATCAGTGGAAGTTTGTCAAAACTTGATTAAATCCATGCCAAAACGTCTAGAACAAGTCATCCAAACCAAAGGACAGATGACAAAATACTAATATAAGGTTAGTATACATTTAAACATTGTTTTTTATGTAAAAAATACAAATTTCAAGGGTGATCGGATACTTTTCGCGGGCACTGTACAATACAATCGTGTAATAGCTAACAGTTATACAGAATAGTTTGTTTCTTCAACTTTTTGCCTCCTAGATTTTTTCTGGGCGAAATCATCAATAATATCATCATATGAAATCTCCCTGCCAACCTCCTGGTTGATGCTTATGATGCCAAGGCCACTGAGGTGATCCTGCCTCATTGATGATCTGAGGTAGTTCTTGATTAGCTTCATCTTAGAGAAGCTCCTCTCGGCTGATGTCACAGGTAGATTGCAGGCAATTCTTAGTGCAACCCAGAGATTGGGGTATAGTTCCTCCAGTTGCTTCTGATGAATGAAGGAGAGAAGCTCCAATGCAGTCATATTGTGTGAAGGTAAAGTCAGCAAGTTCTTAATTTCAAGGGCCAGTTCTCTTCCATCAATGTCAGAGTCAGCTCCAGAGCTCAGTATCTTAGAGAGCTTTTCACATTTGCAGGACAAGTCTTCCTTGTTCATTGTGGTGAAGTTTAGGAGAACCCCAACTATGTCCCTCACATCATCTAATGTTTTGAATCTCTCATTTATTGACCCAATGGCACAATCCACCACCACATTGAAAAATTTGACTTTCAGCCTCTTTAAGGCTTCTTTCTGTAAATGGTTTGTCAGGAGCTTCGTAAGCAAAGTGCTTTTTTGTGGATCTGAGCCTCTTCTCCTTCAGCACAGCCTCCACATTCATTTCCTCACATATGTCCCTAGCTATGACTTGTGCTGCAACAAAACCTGTTTCTGTAGCTGGTGAGTGAGTCTTTTGTTTTTGTGAGGAGGTTGACTGCCACATCAAACTGTATTGTAGGTGACTGCAGAAGTTTGCTCACATGGTTAACTGCATGAAGAATGTTATACCATACTACTGTGCAAATCTGAAAGTGATAAGACCCTACCTCCTCTGCAAGTGCTTGTGCTTCAGTCCTGGCAATACAATAATGATAATAATAATAATAACAATAATATTAATAATAACTTCACCTATATTCCTATTCTTGCCCACTGAGCTATGACCTTGGAGCCTGTCTAGGGGCCCCCTAGTAGCAGCAGGGCCCTAAGCGGCTGCTTAGTCTGCTTATGCCAGGAAACGGACCTGGCCATTAGATCAATAAAACCATCATCTTCAACTGAAGTAAATGGCTGGTTGTCCAAAGCCATCATCATGCCAATTTTACGGTGAATCATCACAGACCTGGAGTCATTGATGTCCCATATTTTTTTAGATGAAAAGCTTTCCTCTATTGAGATCTGCTTACTCATTTGGTCCATTTTCTTTTCTTTCAGAGTACTACCAGTAGAAGTTGATGGTCTAGCTCGTATTCTATCTATGCCTATTTCCTTTGATTCAGTCGCAGCTATTCTTTTTTTGTCATTTTCATTTTTGGCTTCAGCATACCCTTTTGGTTGATTAATCTTCAAATGATTATGAAGAGGTGTTGTGCTAAAAGAATTTTGGCCACCTTTCCCCATCCCATGTTTGATAATCTTTTGGCAAATATTACACTTTGCAGTGATATCGCTAGGATCATTTATTGTATACAGTGACCACACAAAACTTGTCATGATTAATACTTAATAGTTTAATACAACACAAGAACCTGAAAGAGAACAAAACAATTAAACATTTGAATATATTTAAATTAATTTATCTTATATTGGGGGGGGGGGGGGGGGTGTTTGCCCCCAATGCAAAACAAAACATAGCAATATGAGTGTAAGAGTGTAAAAATAATACGGTACCTAATAATATATATCTGGCCGGATAGATATGGCCATATCCGGCATATCCAGTATCCGGCTGGATATGAAAAATTCATATCTGGTGCACCCCTAATCATGATGTCATTATATCATTATGACATTAGCTCAAGTAATGTACGTACATTACTTCAGTAGCTTTGTAAATAGTTTAAGGATAACATAGGCCTGTGAATGAGAACTTTGTAAGAGTTGTTTTCTTACTAATAACTGATTTTATATAATTCACCTATGCTGATTTTGAATAATGTGTCCATTTTATTCCATTATGTAAGGATATTCTGCAAACTGAAAGGGAAAAAACAACAAAATAAATACTATTTATTTCAATTTACATTAGGTACCTATTTCACTTCGTTATACTAATTACAAATGCAAACAACTTTAAAAAGAAAGAAGACTATTAACATCAATTACATATTCGTCTTTATTTGTTCTGAGTTTTCTTGCAAGATCTATGCCTTTTAGTCTCGAATGTACGTGTTGTTCCTTTTCATTTATGTAATAATTCTGGAGCAGTGCCGGCCTTAGGGGTGTGCGAACCGTGCGGTCGCACAGGGCCCGCAACTTAGGGGGTCCCGAAAATTTCACAGAAATTTATTAAGAATTACTTGCGCTCTTCAATGGTCCAGGACTGGCTGACTGGCTTGGCACTGATATCAGTTGAACATGAAGTTGGACGAACTCTCGACTACAGTGAATTAATAAAAGAATTTGCAGCACAGAAAGCAAGGAAAGTTCCCTTTCTGTGAAGAAGTAACATTATCGTATATATTTGTGTATTAGCTTGATTTTTATTTTCTTCTCAGTCATTTAAAACAGTAGATAGATTTTAATGAAAAGATTTTTGTTACTTATATATACCTGCAATTGGTTTATGTTTATTTTTATTAAATCTAGTTAATTCTTTTATGTTTTAGTATTCTTATATTACAATTGCCAAATATTCATTTGTAGTTGATTAAGTTATTTTCTTTTTTGTATATTTACAAACTTTATTTTCTGTATTTACTTTTGTTGAATATCCTAATTAAATTGAATTATCCTATTCCTAATTAAATATCCTAAGGCCAGCGCTGGTTGAAACCTCTTATGATAGTTTAAATATTTGATGATAAAGTAATAAGTAGTAATAATAGTAAAGGCTGTTGGTCTGTTGGTATTCTGTTACAGGTGCACTTGTATAGTTAAATTTTACTTGTTGTACTTGTTAACAATCTACTAAAATAAAATGATTAGCAATGAAAAACAATTTGACTTGTGTCATGGGGGGCCCGTACAGTATAGACAGTATAGCCTACTCTGCACAGGGCCCGAAATATCCTAAGGCCGGCGCTGTCTGGAGTATCCTCTTTCAACATCCAGCACTAATCAGCCATCATGCTGATGTCCCACCTTCCCTGATATCTCTTCTCCATTTCTTTGATGTCTTGGTGAAACCATTCTCCTTGTTCTTCTCTGAGTGCTTCAAGATTTTCAGGGAAGTAATCCAAGTGTGAATGTAAGAAATGTAATTTTAAACTCTTATTTCAATCCAACTCGTTGGAGTTATTTAGCATGTTGTTCACAATATTTTGGTAATTTGGGTTTTTCTTGTTCCCCAAAAATTTGCTGATATCCTTAAAAGCAATTGACACTTTTTTTCCAAGATTGTTCATTGGTTTTTCAAAGTATTCATCCAAAGTCAGTTTTCTAATCTGGGGACCAACAAAAATTTCTTCTTTCAATTTTGCTTCCGAAAGAGTTGGGAATTTACCACGCAGATACTTAAAACAATCTCCATTTTCATCCAAGGCCTTAACAAATTGCTTCATCAAGCCCAATTTTATGTGAAGTGGAGGTAAAAGGACTGCCTTCATGTCAACCAAACTTTCACGTTGAATATAGAACCAGGTATCAGGTTGACTCTGCATGGCCATTCTTTTTTTACCCAGTGCTGAGTTCTTGCTCAGCTATCCCATTCACACAAAAAACATGGAAACTTTGTATAACCTGGTTGTTGACCTAACAATATACAAATCACTTAAGTCTCCACAAAGTCACCAACTGTGTTCTTTGTACTTAACCTTAGCTAGAAGAAGCTCAAGATTTTCGTACATTTCCTTCAAGTGAACCAAATGAGCTACAGGAATGGATGCATATAAATTACCATTGTGAAGGAGGATGTCTTTTAGACTTCTTTTGGAGGAATCAATGAAAAGTTATTCAGGTCATAGACTGCAGCGCCTAGCTTAAGTATTAGTTCCAATACATTGTTGCAATATATCAGTGAATTTTCTTGAGAAAAATATTGGATGAATTCTTTTTCTCAATTTCTGTACCAGTAAAATGATGTCCCGGGAGAAAGCACGTTCTTTGCACAAAGTCTGGATCCCAAAATCTCTGAAAAATCCTTCGGGAGACACAAATCTCTTGCCAAATCATTAAGTTCACTTTGTGTAAACAATTGGGGTTCACCAGATGTTTCAGTTTGAAAACAATCAATATCATCATTTCTATCATCATCAGACACTGAATCAGATGAAGTTATATCAAGAGTATTTGGTTTAGTGTAGGTACAGGTATACCAGGTCCATGAGCAACAGGTCTTACAGCAGACTGAAAGTTTGGATTAGAAATTTCCTTTTTATTTTTAGTATTGTAGCCTTACACATTACATGAACAAAAATAGCAGTTATTGCTGTGATTTCTAGGCTCATGCCAGACCATTGGAATTCCAAAAGATAAAGAATCCTTTTTACGTTTACTCAACAGTCTAAGTTGTTCAACACAAACACTGCAAACTTTATGTGGAGCCTATGATTTGTCTTGATCCCCAAGTTTCATTCTGAAGTATGCATAGGATGCTTTCTTGATGAAGTCTGTAATATCTCACCTTTGTTTTTTCACAGTAAATTTCCCATAAATGTAACAGAAAATGTTTGGGCTATTTATACACCTTCTGGTTGTTATAGCGACAAATAAGCAAATTTCAAGAGAAATATAGTCACCATGCACCTTTCAATAATAAAGAACTATAACCTCGCATGCACTAGACAGACTGACTCATCTCATGGCTTGTCAATCACTTATATACTAACGGTGCGTTTCTCGAATGTTCTAGAAGATGCTATGATGTCACTTCTGATCTGGAAGCATTTATAGGCAGTAGTTTTTAATAAAAATTTAATTGAGTCAATTTTAATGAAAATTACTTACATATGTAATATGAAATATGACATTTTGTGAAAAATTAATAATATTTTTGGAATCAGCATGCAAAAATTACTATATAAGTGATAAAATATTTCAGGCAACAAAATCATCGCAGGCCTGTGTAATTAGCTGACTTGAAACTGCTATTTTTGCAAAATTTTATCATAAAATACTATATTTTTAGGTTAGATAATTCATATGATTTGAATTACCTCAGTAGGCCAGAATGGGTTCATGGTTTTCAAATGTAATTTATGTTTTGGATTAATCAAGTGATCACTGGTCCTTTTCTGCTACCTGTGCAAAATTTAAATTTTAATGAGCTTTTTGTAGTTTATCAGAATTCTCTGATCAGTGCTACTTATCTTTGGATATAAAATTAATTCTTAAGCTTATTTTTCAGTACCTAGACTTGTGCCATAAAAACAGAAATGAAAGGAAATTTGGATGAAGACATTACACATACAGGATTTTATAAAACACTTTTTTATCACTTGCTCTCTTTATCCAATAAATTTCCAAATGTGAATAAGCAATTTGAAGAAGCTACCTCCAAGCTAGGAATTGTCAGGTAAGTTATCATAGAAATTGTCTCTAGTATTTAGAAATAATATAGTAGTTTGTGCAGCAAATAATCTGAAGAGAAGACAAGCCCTTTCACATCGTTCCTTGACATATACAGAAAGTACACTGAACTGCAAAGGCCAGTGGAATAATATGGCTTCAAAAGAGAGATAATTTCAGAATCCAAACACAGTTTGGAAATAGTCCATAATTACTAGCCTAACCTAGCCCTAGTTTAACCTAATTTAATGTATTGCTCAACTGTTAGGAACTGTCTCTGGATTCTAGAATTTCACTATAAAAGACTGAGGGCCTGTATCATACCATACCATACTCAAGAGTAAAGGGTGTACCAGCACTTGCCTTCCTATCTGTCTGCATTTCATGGCTGTGGTAATAATTAAATGAGATATTTACTTTTTTTTAACATTGATTAACTTTTTGTCTACTCCTGTATCATAATTATAATTTTCAATTTCATTGCAAATTTTGGGAGTTGGTTTGATTCAACCCTTTAAAGGGTGGCTTTTTTTTAAAAGCGTAGTTCCAGGACAGATAAGTCAGTGCTTGACACCCAACCATCACAGATTTTGCTAAGTTTTGGTTAGTTTATACAAGGAATTCATCTCAAAATCTTAGCTCTGTATGACTATTGGCTCAAGAGTTATGAAGGTCTGTAGTGTACACTTCATTGTTTTATTGTTATTTACTTTACTTCATTACTTTCCTTTTATCATTGCTCTTTCTTCTCCTTACACTCACTCTGCTGTACTTTATAAACACTGGTAGTTGTGCCTGCCATTAAAATTTTGAACAATGAAGGGACTGGGGATAAATTACACACTATTATTCACTATTTACTGACTTTATTTATGCTGAAACATTTGAACAAATGGGGGAACACAAGTGTGGACCTATCATTAACCTCTAATCATGGAGAGAGAGAATTAACTATTCTAAATTCACACCAACATATTAATAACAAATCCCTAATGAGGATGCCCACCTGAAGACTGAATTGCCAAAATTTGGCATTTCACTCAGCCTCCAGCTTCGGCATATTTCCATGTTGCCAATTAGTATTTTATATTTTTAATTTCAAACAAAAACACTATTAAATTCTTATAAACAAAACATTAAATTCTTTAGACATTATTATCTTCATTAAAAAAATGCCAATACATGACAGGTCATCAAAATCAAGGTCAAATTGAGATTTTTCAGATGGTCATAGTGAGGTCAATAATTGTCATAGATCCATAAAACTATATATTTTTTAACTCAGAAAGAAGTGTAAAATCCAAAAATGCAATAAAAATAGAGGAAAATTAGAAAAAATTTGACCTTTGTGACCTGATAAGAATTGACTGAATGACCTTCAAGTTCACAGATACAAAAAAAAATTATAAATAAAGCTATAACAATATTCTTTCAATTTATGTGATAAAAGTTTATCTTATTGATGATCTAGATTCTAGACTGTCTTATAGGTTAAACAATGGTGATTTTTGTGGTTTTTAACTTCATTTGATAGCCTAAGTGTTAGGTGTACTCTGAGGATCTTATTTCATTTAATGCAAAAATAAGTGTAGATATCATATTTTCTCATTTGTCATCTCTATTCATAAATTACCAACTTTTGAATTCAATTGAATAACCTTTATTAATAATAAAATAAATACATTGGTTTTACAATTGGGTCATTCCACGACAAGTGGACCTGTGGTCTCCACCTCACCATGTCAGATTTTGTTCTAACTTTGCTCACAGATTCCTTTAAGCCTTAAAGGAAGTTTTGCAATGTTTTAGTTCCATATCTCTTGTGGTTCTGTCACTAGGGCTACCTTTGTCCATCACATTGAGTGCCAAATTATTTGTGCCATTTTTAGCTAGTCAGCATTCCACAGTAACAAATCCTTCTGCTCTGAAAATTTGCTCCTAGGGTCAAAATTTACTGTAGATTTCAAAACTCGCATTACTAGAGCTCTAGAAAGTATAGATTTTCCATAAAATATCCCCAAAGTAGGCTTCAAATTACATTTTGATTCCTGGGAAGCCACTTTTAGAAAATTATAGCTCTGGATCTACTTGACTCTGTGAGCTTTTGTTAGAAACCAAGAAAGTACTGCCCATATGCTACAAAATGTTTCAATCCGGATCTTCCTACCTTTCTAGTTGCTGAGATATAAGGCATCAAAAATGGCCAAAATTAATTTGTGACAAAAACATCCCATCTTTAAAGCTCAAAATGATCATGTGGGATGGCTCGCACCATACTCTAACAAAAACAAATGAAAAGAGCATGTCCTGAAATACTAGGGCCTAGTTTTTTATTTTGGTGTCTTGCTTTTTTGTAGGTATAGTAGAGCTTTGAAATTTTGTTCCGTGTGATGTTTCTAGCATTATATTTGTTGATTTATTTGCACTCCTGCATTGGTCCATGGTGGCTAAGCCACTGCCAATTTCTCTAATTGATAACTATTAAAGATAAAGATAATTTATTAATATAAAGGAGCCTGTTTCAGTTTTTTGAGAAATTGGCAACCCCATCGCTAAGGGGCCATGCCTGATAGCCGTGCAGGTCCAGCCACAGGTCCCACCCACCCACCAACTCATCTTTCCTTGACTTTCTAACTGGATCCAGAACTGTGCAACTCCTTTTCAAAGCTTTCAAACAAATTTTCTATAGTAGACAAGGTATTCCCTGGCAGCATGTACCCTCTTCCCATGGCACTCGGTGTAGGAGCAGGAATAGTTGTGAAGATATGCTGCTCTGGAATCCAATAAGTGTCTTTTCTAGATGGCCACTGAAACTGTTGTGCTGGCCCATGAGGGTGCATAAATGTAATTAATGCATCTTTTTCTTCCTCACAGACTTCACAAATGTTTCTAAGCCACCACAAATCATCATAAATGCATGCCACATATTGGCCTGGTTGCAGTTTCAATTGTCGTTGATCAATGTCACTGTATATTCCAACATTGGCCACAAAATAACATGTAGATCTTGAAACTTGGCTAACTTGAATCTGTTTATCATTTACTGGAACAAAATGGTGATTTTCTCGAGTTCCAGCTACTGTATGCCCATGATTAAATCTTATTTCCTGTGCTTCTATTTCATTAGTTGAAACAAAAAAGAATGTAATTCCGTGCATATCTTTTTGGCAAAATTCAAAGAGATCGGTAGGTGTGAGAATTCGATCAGTTACTGGTCTTTGCAAGCTGGCATGAGCTGCCAATCTTTTCACAGTGCCCCTTACACCATCACCTGCTGATTTTCCATGGCTGGTAGCAAATAAGTTCCATTCTGCTGTTATCCCACAAATATCTTTGCTGTGCCAACAAAGGTTCATGAAATTTTTGTAGTTTTTGTACTGGCCTGCAGCACCATCACTGAAGTAATGAATGTGCTTGATTAACTTCAAAATTTTCTTTCAGAAATCCAATCAACTTCTTCTTCCCTCTCATAAACAAAATACTCAACACAAACATGCACAATAACACCAAAAGGTGGCTGAGCAACTATCTTTCAGGAAGATACTCACATGTCACATTTAATGGCAAGTCATCCAAAAACAAGCTTTTTCCGAATGGGGTCCCTCAAGGCTTTGTTCTCTCACCAACACTTCAACTTATACATGCATGACATTCCAACACCAAGAGATAACAAGCTTACCTTATCATCATAAGCAGATGACATCACTCTAACATCCACCCACAACAACATCAACACCGCTACAAATAACCTACAAACATACATAAACAGTATACAAGACTGGCTCACACACAATAGACTCAAAGTAGTGCCCACAAAATCAACCATCACCTTGCTTACAAGCAACACAAAAGAACACCAGGTAATTCCACAGCTTACACTGAACAACATCAACATTCCACACACTCACAGGACCAAAATACTTGGGGTCACATACAACACATCATTGTCTTTTGCAAACCCATTCAGGACATTAAAAACAAATGTACGTCAAGACTTAACACGCTTAGGGTACTAACAGGCACATACTTTGGACACCAGCAGGAAACAACATCACTCATATACAAACAATATATTTGCTCAGTTATGGACTATGCTAGCCCATGCTGGGCACCCATTATCTCAAACACACACATAAACACCTTATAGACAATACAAAACAACGCACTTTGTATCATTACAGGATGCACTCAAACAACACCAATAGAATACCTGCACACAGAAACAAAAATACTGAAAGTTAGGGAACATTTAGACATGAGGGGAACACAATTCATGGTAGCAGCGACAACTAACCCACAACACCCTTGCCACTACATGTACAATCATGCACCAACACCTTGCACCATTAAGGTAACACCAGAGAGATATTATAACCAAATACTCCATTCCATACCATGCCCCACAGACATCACACAGTACAGAAAACACACACACACACACACCTAAATCACAAAGCTCTGACACAACTCAGTCCGAATGCGGTCCTAGGTGCGAAGCCACCACCCATTAACAGGTCAGAGATCAGCCTGAGCAGATCGGATTGAGTTAACTTAGCACGATTCCGATGTGGACATCACCCCAACTTACGGACATATAAACACAGACTAGACAACTCCATAGACGACACCTGCCACCTGTGCCAGGACACACCACAAACAATTGAACACATTATGACAGACTGTACCACTCTAGCACAACAACAAACACAAACACAACACAACATCACTAGTGCGCTGAACCTCTGGTCCACTCTGGAGAGGGTGATTGGTTACCTGCGTGCTGCTGGCTTGCTTGATCAGGGTGGGCTGATTGGCTAAACAACAACAACAACAACTTCAGAAAGACATGTACTGCAACAGTATCATGCTTCCGAGAGTCACTGATGACACAAAAACATTCACTTCTAATTTCATCTGAAACTTTGTGATACATTACAAAAGGATTCAGTGTTGCTTGGCTGTTGTTCCAGTGAAAACCTTGCGCTGCATCTTGTACCACAAAAGAATAGTTCTCTGCAAAATCCATTAAGATTATTGCTTCTTCAGGTTTTATTTCCTCCTTTAGGGACTTCAGGTGAGCACTTTGGTGATTTGAAACATAATGATGACCACAAGGAAGATAATTTTTGAAGTCAGTTCTGTGATAAAATACTCTACTGACAACTGTTTCATAATCAAGGTGTCCCTGTCAGTGTGAATCCATTGTTTATATTCAGTCATTTCTTGTGGATTCATTTCTGCTTGTTCTGTAAAAATAGCTGAAAGGTGGTGATCTAGTGCTGGTGCTCCAGGGCACAGTTCACACCATTGTAGCATACAGTTTTTTGACTCCAAATTGCAAACACATTTTTGCATCAGCATTTTGTAATCCTCATGAATATCAGCTCCAGCCAACATCAGTTTCACATTTTGGTGAATTGTACATACACAAACACTGTGTACCCCTGCTACACTAGGCCTGTTCAAAAATCAACTTTTTCTTATTTTCATAGGTTTCTGTACATTTTCCCATGCTTTTTGACCCGAAAAAGCCGAAAATCACAACTATTTTGACCTAGGATGTTGGGAAGCATTGCCGCATGGAGCTTTAAATTTTCTGCCTTGAAATCGGCCAAAGCGCCAATTCCGGGGTCCCTTGAATTATGTTTTGCACTTTAACTTTTGATCTAAACAAGATAGAGCAACAAATTAGGTATCAAATGAAAGAGCATAAAATTAATAAATAATAATAATAATAAATAATAATTAATAATAATAATAATAATAATTATCTATCATTTTTCAGGAAACAACAGAAACTCAATCAGAATCTAGAAAACCATCTACAAGTTACAACTTCACAATGGCATTAAGCAAGGAGCTGAGGGAGCTCCGTGGGCGCACAGTTGATATCTCAGAACCTCCACGTACTGTCCACAGGCAGGTGTCAACTGGGCCATCTACCAGATCTCTCGCTGAAACTTTCCTGGTTGGATACCCTTCAGCTTTTATCAGTGGTTCCCAGCTTCCCACCAACAGACAGGCGTTCCAGTATTTCCTTAATCTTCAGAATTTACCGGAAAATGCAGGGAGGCCCATGGTTCAAGACCTTGCATATGAAACAGTTGAATCTATCATCCCATTCTGGCAGATGGCTAGGACCATCAAGACAATGACCAAGTACAATGCAATGAAGCTCTTCATGAAACTACATGAGAAACATCGTGCTCTGGTGAAAAGCAAAGGAAGGGCAAGTAACCCTGGAGGAAAAAGAGGAGCATTTGTGCTGGAATTAGACAGCCTGTTCGATATAGGAGCTCCAGATGCAATCCAGGTAATACAGAACAACAGACTGTTATCCAGAGAGAAGAAAGATGAGGATATCAGGTTCTATGAAGACCAAAAGACTGAGAGGAAAGGTCATATGTCTGGTCATGACAAGATCCCTGCAGCAAGCAGCGAGGAATGAAAGACTGCAGCATAGACAAGAACAAGGTAAAACTAATTACTTTGAACGTTACAAAAAGTTTTAAGTTTTACTCCATTGCGATATTTAGCATGTACTTAACAATTACTGTCTTAACATGTTGTACTATTTTACAGCTGCAGCAGAACAAGAGGCAGTTGTTCATGTGGATGACATTACCTGGGGTGACTCAACTGACAACGACGCTAACACAGAGGACATGGATTACCATCAGCCTCGTCCTGGATGTTCTCACCATCAAGACACTGTGACTAGTGTGACTGACGTTTCCAAGGAAGGTCGTGGAATGTGATGTCATCTGCAATACAGCTGATCGTCTTGGTTTATCAGACAATCAAGTTACTGCCATGGTTTCTGCCACCTTGAAAGCTGGAGGGGCTGATCTGGATAACTTCGTCATCTCAACCTCAACAACACGTCGCAACAGAATGCTGTCCAGGTATAATATCAGCCAGAGTCACATGTCCAAGTTTTGTGAAAAACCCCCACAGTACGCTGCCTTACACTGGGATGGAAAGTTGCTCAAAGATGTCTTGGGCAGTGAACCTGGAAGTACCTCAGAGACTTTAGCTGTGCTAGTGTCTGGTCCACCTTCATACACTGAAGGAAAGTTATTGGGAGTACCTGTCATCGACAATTCTTCTGGCACAGCTCAGGCTGAGGCTTCAATGGATTTACTGGAGACATGGGGAACTTCGGATAATGTTACTGCCCTTGTTTTTTGACACTACATCCAGTAACAGTGAGTTCACAGAGGAGCTGCCAAACTGCTAGAGAAAATGCTGAACAAAAAGGTGTTTTATCTGGCCTGTCGACATCACATCCTGGAAATCCTAGTAGGAGCAGTTTGGGAGAAGCTGTTTGGGAAGGTGAAGGGGCCAGATAATCCCTGGTTTGAGCATCTGAAGGATGTTTGGACGGACTTGTCCAAGGAAAACCCAAAGATGCTGGCTATCAACAGCAAATGGCTGAAGGAAAAGAAGAAGAACAGTGAAGAAATATTCCAAGACATTCTAACAGCAGAAAGACTTCCAAGAGCTGACTACAGGAAAATGGTTGAACTGACAGTCATTGTTCTTGGAGGAACGCCTCCTCGAGGTATTCACTGGAGTCAACCAGGCACCATTCATCAGGCCAGATGGATGGCCAGAAACCTGTACTCCATGAAAATGCTGATGTTTGCAGATCAACTTGAGTACGATGAAGACACTGTATCAAAGCTGGAAAGACTCAACACCTTCCTTGCGCTGTTCTACACTCCTGTATGGATGATGTCAATGTCTGCTGCAGATGCTCCCGTGAATGATCTAAGTCTAATCCAGGACATGTTGAAGTACAAGAAAACTGACTCAGAGCTTGCTGATGCAGTACTTAATAAGATGGAAAACCACAAATGGTACCTGACGCAGGAAGTCGTGCCATTTGCCCTGTTCAGCAGTAGATTGAGTGACACATTGAAGCACGACATTGCTGCCCAGTTACATGCCACTGAGAAGCCAGACAGCTTCAGAACAGGAAAGCCTCTATTCCAGAGAGTCACAGCTAAGACCACCCTGGTTGATCTCATTGGCCCAGAATCACATTTCCTGCTGGACACACTGAACATTGGATCCGAGTGGCTTCTGGAACCTGTCACGTCTTGGCCACAGAATGAGGACTACAGAAAAGTGTTGGATTATGTTAAGAATCTGAAAGCGGTGAATGACATTGCTGAATGTGATGTCAAGATGATGAGCGACTTTGCAAATGTCATAACAACAGATGCCAAGCAAAGGGACTATCTCCTTCAAGCTGTGGAGTTCAACAGACGCTGCTTTGACAGCTTCAAGAAACAAACTCTCAACAACTGACTGTGTAAATGTCATTATGAAATTAATCATCATGTAATGCTTTCACTTCTTGATCGATTAGACTTGTGACAAAATGTTAATCTCAAATTTGTGTCATGAATAAGGCGCCTTGTCTGCCTTGAGTGTGAGAAAACGAATTTTGTGATATTTCTGAAATCTTTGTATGTACCAATGTGCCATTTCTTGTTCCAAGACTATCATAATTGTATAAGTTAGAAAGAGGATTAAAAACACTTTAATTTGGTGCCTATTTTGTTGCTCTATCTTGTTTAGATAAAAAGTTATAGTGCAAAACATGATTCAAGGGACCCCGGAACTGGTGCTTTTGGCCGATTTCAAGGCAGAAAACTTAAAGCTCCATGCGGCAATGCTTCCCAACAACCTAGGTCAAAATGGTTGTGATTTTCGACCTTTTCAGGTCAAAAAGCATGGGAAAAAGTACAGAAACCTATGAAAATAAGAAAAAGTTGATTTTTGAACAGGGCTACTGCTACACCAACTTTGGTCGAAGTTCACAGAACTTAGAGAAGCCAATTTCAGGGCCATTTTGATCTTTGTAAGCAATGTACATTTCTTTCAAATTGCTGAGCAGCAGTCTTTTTTGTTTTTGAAGCTTTTTTCCATCAATCCTGATGGACACAATCTTTCTTCCCTGAACACATCCGGCTGAATTCATCATCTTCATAAAACTTTTGAACTTTTACTACTGCTACTTCCTCAGGCAGTGTTTTTCCTTTCTTTTTTCCTGGTATTGCAAGAATACCTGACTGCTTTCAACTTCCTGGCTGTTTTAACCATTCGAAGGGAAACTCCAAATTCTTCTGCTGTTTGTTGTATAGACCAGCTGTTAGGCTCCAGAGTTAGAAACTGCAGTTTCCGTTCTTTGTCTGATAATTCCATTTGGCTTTTCAATTCTTCCAACAGTATTTCATAATCTTCACAATTTTTGCACCTCTGCTGACTTGTGCTAGCTTCCATTTCACCCACATCAATCCCTGTAAGAGCTGCCATTTTTTGACCAATAACTTCTTGTGCTTGTCTTATCTTTCTTTTGACATATCCTGGTAAATCTCTCTCACTCACTTTTTGTGGCTTTACAGGGGAAATGTCAAGTGCTGAACAGCTGGTGTCTAGTTTCTGCTTTTGTGCTTCTGGTGGATCAAATGATTCACTTGATGATGTTGAACTGATTCTTTGTATTTCAGCCCTCTGTTTCCTGCAATCAGGACAAAGTTTCTGTCCAGGCTTGATGTCTTTGCCAGTTTCTTCCTTCAACAGTTGAGCTGTTGCAATGTCAATTGCCCGAAGTGATTTTTTGGTTAATGTTGATTTATGATATTCAAATGGGTTGCAACAGTGCTTCTGCAGACTCTCATATTTGGTCAAAAGAAGCTGTTTATGGTGCAAGCATATGCATGCATCTTCCTTAAATTGGACTTTTCTATTCCTGTTCAAAGAAAAAGTAGTTGTTTTTCCTGAACTGTCAGCTCTGTGAACAGTTTCAAACCACATTTTCTGGAATATGTTTTCAGGTGACACTCTGTTCCCTCTTTATTTCCAATAGTACAAGCTTCCAGTTTTCTTTGTTTCCATAGGTTCTCCCACATGAACACTACTAGTATCTGATGATTCGGCCATTTTTAGTTTTGATCTGAAAACAATAATAATCATGTATTACATGTTGTTGAACATAAATAAAAAATATTATGTATAGCCTAGCACATAGCACCTAGTCCTGCACTACATAATCGGTAATAAGAACAAAAGAAAAATAAAACATTGTGCCAATGAAATAACAATTATAATGCTAGAAACATCACACGGAACAAAACTTCAAAGCTCTAATAGACCTACAAAAAAGCCAGAGACCAAAATAAAAAACTAGGCCCTAGTATTTCAGGACATGCTCTTTTCATTGGTTTTTGTTAAAGTATGGTGCGAGCTGTCCCACATGATCATTTTGAGCTTTAAAGATTGGATGTTTTTGCCACATAAATTAATTTTGGCCATTTTTGATGCCTTATATCTCAGCAACTAGAACAGGTAGCAAGATCTGGATTGAAACATTTTGTAGCATATGGGCAGTACTTTCTTGGTTTCTAACAAAAGCTCACAGAGTCAAGTAGATCCAGAGCTATAATTTTCTAAAAGTGGCTTCCCAGGAATCAAAATGTAATTTGAAGCCTACTTTGGGGATATTTTATGGAAAATCTATACTTCCTAGAGCTCTAGTAATGTGAGTTTTGAAATCTACAGTAAATTTTGACCCTAGGAGCAAATTTTCAGAGCAGAAGGATTTGTTAGTGTGGAATGCTGACTAGCTAAAAATGGCACAAATAATTTGGCTCTCAATGTGATGGACAAAGTAGCCCATGCTCTTGGAGCCCTAGTGACAGAACCACAAGAGATATGGAACTAACACTTTGCAGAACTTCCTTTAAGGCTTAAAGGAATCTGTGAGCAAAGTTAGAACAAAATCTGACATGGTGAGATGGGGCACTTTTCCAAAATTGGTCCACTTGATGTGGAATGACCCAATTTACAATGACATAAATAATTGTGAAGCTGGACTATTTATTTTATTTAATTTGAGCCTTCAACTTTAGGCTTTACTGGGCTTATTAACAGTTTCAGAAAGTAGTTGAATTAAATCTCATTTACACTTAAATACAATGATCATAAATACACTCAGCTGCACGCATCTCATCATCACTGAAAGCATAGCTACTGAATCCATGTTCCACCAAGCAGTTGTGGAGCTGTCATTGTGTGGATAATATCAGATGGCAGGATCCAACAGAGGTCTGGCCTTGAAGGAAAAGAATGTTTACTACTATGTTCTGATGGATGCAAATTTTTTTTATGCAGGGAGAAGGGACCAAGGGCGAATCCCCCCCCCCCCCCCCCGAAGAAGAAAGCCAAAATCAAGGTCCAGGGTTTTTGATATGCCAAGACACCCTGCGTTTGAAAAATAGGTGGTCATAGAGTGGAGGAAAGATGGATTGAGGAAGATTGTTCCAGAGTTGACCAGTTGAGTAGATGAAAGATTGAAAATACTGAGTAACCCTTGCATTAGAGAGTTGGACAGCAAAGGAATGAGAAAGTGGAGAAAGTCTGGTGTTGCGTGCTCTCCTTAAAGGAGGAGGCATGCAGTTAGAGAGTTCAGAAGAGCAATGTCTGTTATAATAGTGATAGTAAAGAGTGTGTGTGGCAACATTGCAGCAGAGAGAGAGATTTGAAGACAATGAGTAAGAGGCAGTGAATTGATGAGATGAAAGGCCTTTGATTCCACCCATTCAAGTACGGCTGTGTGGGTTGAGCCACCCCACACATGAGAAACACACCATACGGGGGCAAACAAGACCCCTGTACAGAGACAGCAACTGAATGGGGGTGAAGAAACTGTGAAGGTGGTACAGCACACGCAACCTTTTGGAAGCTGTTTTTGAAAGAAAGTGTGTGTGATCTTTCCAGGAAGGATCATGAGAAAAGGAAATGCCAAGAACGTTAAGAGAAGAGGAAGAATTGAGTTGTGTGTTGTTGAAGGTATGGGGATAGTCATGTGGAAGATTGTCACAAGTAGAGAGATTGAGGAACTGAGTTTTTGAGGCATTGAAAGCCACAAGGTTTTCTTAGCCCCAATCAGAGATAACAGAAAGATTAGAGGTCAGGTACTCCATAGCCATCCTATGCTAATCATGGCGTGACTGTTGTGAGGGAAGCTTTGTGAAGTGGGTGGAAAAGTGAAGAGTGGAATCATTGGCATAGGAGTGAATAGGACAGAAAGTGGGGATTAAAAGATCATTAATAAGTAAAAGGAAAAGAGTGGGTGACAGGACAGAACCATGAGAAACACCACTGTTGATAGATAGCTTTAGAAGTAGTGGCCATCTACAACTGCAGCTATAGAATATGTATGTACCGTATGGTTTAAAGTTCTTTTGTGATTTCCATTTGAAGATACCCACTGTTTCATTGACACAAACACTACCAAGATGATGTCATCCATGTGGATATTTTCCTTGGTTTCCTATGCTGGAATTACAGCCAAAATCGATGTGTTTGTCCACACCCCTTCCCTCATTCACATTGGATGCTAAGGACATCACCCACCCTCACCCCTCTCCCAGCACCACAGTAAGTTCAACTCGTTTCACATGGTGCATTTTTCATCAATTTTTTTTTTTTTTTTTGCAAAATATATCCTCAGCTGCTGTACAAGAAATAATTTGGCAAGAACCCTTCTGGCAGTGCCCTACTCCACCAGCAAGCCCATCCCTCAAGCACAACATAGTGTTTTCCCCACTCCTATGAAAAGCATTCTTCAAGCAAACAAGCACACACACACATTAACGCAACTTGGCAACTTACCTATATAGAGCTATGGGTTGATTGCCTGTTATCCTCATCCGTTGGAAATGTCCAGCAGACTTCAGTGGAGAGTGAACGACAAAAGCCCTATATTTTTTCATTAGAGAGTTATGAATATGTAGGTCTTTAAAGGACCTCTTTATATTTAATTGTTTATGGTAATTTTAGCGTCAGGATTTTAGATGCCGATATTAGAATGAAAATAAATTGCCTCACCTTATTTTTGATGGATCTTAGTTTGCTTCGATGCAGGGCATTATGATCTTTTTCGGTGTAGAGCCGCCACGATGGAGTTACGCAATGAGTTAGCCCATATTTATTACAAGAAGTTGTCACAATATAAATACTTTAGGGGATAGGCCTATCCTTATTTTATGTATTAATTTTATTATAAGGAATTCAATCAGAACTAGGGAAGACAAAAACACATCCTCCCTGTTTAAAGCGTTCGCTGTAACATAAACAGCCCTGAAAGCCGTTCCTTGGTTCGCTTGTATTTTAGTATAAATTGCTGATTTGGCAAAGGTTGTTGACTCTTTCTCTCTTGTATTTCACACGAGTCAGCAATGGAAAATTCTGTTCACGTGAAATAAATGTTTTCTCGTGGTTATGCAGACCCGATGCCTACATACGGTTTCTATGTATGTATGGCAATCATTTCATTCCCATTAGGCTATGTCGCCAATCCCGAGCCAATTTTGTATAGATATTTAATTCAATTAATTAATAATTTATATTTAATTATGAAATAAAGGTACCACATATGATACCATGTTGTGAGCGCGTATAGTTTTTCCATAAGCACAGACAACTCATCAAACTGGCTCAGGGTAGCAGTCTCCTGCCTTCTCCACTCTGCTTGCACCATTTTGTGGATTGTTCATCACTTTTCTGCTTGTTTGCATAAATGTTATTTTTTTCTTTTTGTCAGGAGCAAATCTCTGTGATAACTGTCATATGACAGTTCTTGGGCATCTCCTCCTAACTCAATACAGCTTCCCCTGCCCCACTCATCACCTCTTTTTCTCCCCACCTAGCCAACATTCGTATCTTAGCCAACCCCAATTCCCTATGGACCCCTTCTCACTGAGTCCTGCCTCATGCTCCACAGATTCCCCATTCTCCCCATCCACCTGTACTTCTTGCATTTCTGTATGTTTTCTAATTTATATGCTTCATCATTTTTCTTCCTCTTATGTTATAATGTTTCAGACCAACAAAGACCCTAGGATCCACTCATGGCTGGTCTACCTAACTGCGTTTGTAATTGTGTATTGCGCATGTCCTCCGTGGTGGCGGAGGGGATCTACAATTTTACGTGGGTTCTGAACCACAAGAACATGAGAAAGTTTTATAGTGGGCACACTAGGAGCCACTTCGACCCATCGAGGTGGCTCCACTATGTAAAAACTGCCTGTACATTGGCAACAACCAATTTTTACAAAACTAATTAATTCTCAATTAAACAACTAAAGATAGAATCTCTCAATCCAGGGGATCAAATCATAATAGACTACTATCCACATATATGTTACACTCTATATCTATTTATAACCAACATGCAAATATATCAGATCCAAAGAATCCAGTCAATTTCATTACGGTATCCATCACTACCAGTACTTTGCCAACCAAAAATAAGTCATGGTCCATATCAATTGCGGACCAAGTCACAATTTACAACCATATACATTTCCATATATACACTTAGGAGGAAAAGTGTAGGTGTGGCTGTAAAGACTGTACAGTAATGTAGAAATGTGTCTGCACCCATTTTGGGTCTCCCATTTAAAGGTGTTTGTGGGGCAAGTGAAGATCATGAGTTTTTCAATACCTCACAGTACTATGGGGGGCACCACTCGGCAGAGGAATCTCTTTAAATGGGGTGTGTAAGGACAGAGTATCCCCTAACCCAAGATGCTGCCTCCCTATATCCCACAACACTTGTGTTGAGCTGTGGGATCTATCACCACAAAGCCTTAATTTTACTACCTTAAACTATACCCAATCTATCAACATACTGTATGTGTCTAATCGATTTTTAAACATGCTTATAGACGTGCTACTAATTACTTCTACCAGCAAACTGTTCCAGCTATTTACTATTCTATGCGTAAAAAAGTTTTTGCCGACTGTTGTCTTGAACCTTCTACTTGTCAACTTACACCCGTTATTTCTAGTCCTATTATATTGAGATATTTCAAAAAAGCTATCTCTATCTACGTTATCTAACCCATTCATAATTTTGAACACCTGGATTAGATCACCCCTTAGCCTCTGAGTCTCGAGTGTAGTCAATTTTAACTCCTTAAGCCTATCCTCGTACGACTTTGACTTAAGTGATGGAATCATCTTAGTTGTTCATCTTTGAACTCTTTCGATTTTGTCTATATCTTTGTACATCTGCGGATTCCAAAATTGGACTGCGTACTCCAAATGGGGTCTAACTAATGATTTATAAAGAGTAACTATAATATCACGCGATTTGTACTCAAAATTCCAAGCTATAAAACCCAACACTTTGTTCGCCTTATTGACTGCTGCTGTACTTTGTTTCACCACTTTTAAATCACCAGTGACTATAACTCCTAAATCTTTTTCCTGCTCTATGCTTGTTAACTCTTTCCCTGACATACTATACGCAAAATTACCATTATGCAAACCTATATGCAAAATTTTGACGTTAAATTTCATTTGCCATGTGACTGACCAATCGACGATTTTATTCAGATCTTCCTGGATTTTATCTCTATCTTCGTCATTAATCGCCCTACCACCCAGCTTCGTGTCATCTGCAAACTTTGAAACTGTACTGACTAGGCCAACATCTAAATCGTTAATATATATATAAGAAAAAGCAATGGGCCCAATACAGAACCCTGAGGAACGCCACTCGCTACATTAGCCGAACATGACTCCACTCCATCAATGACCACCCTCTGTTTCCTACCTCGCAACCACTCTTCTATCCAATTTATTACTACACCCCTGATTCCATGAGCCGTAGTTATTTCATTGAGTCTTTTGTGCGGCACGGTGTCAAACACTTTTTGAAAATCTAAATACACCACATCAACCGCCTAATGTCTATTGTAAATGTCAACCACACTTTGGAAAAATTCTAAAAGATTAGTTAAGCAAGATTTGTTTTGCCTAAAACCGTGCTGTATTACGTTTTCCCAATTGACGTGTGACAATTTATTTCGAAATTTACAAAAGTCTGTTTGCTGGAAGTTAGGAATTTTAGTTGAGTTAGTTGGTTTTGAGTGACTTACTGAGAGGACAAACTGGTTTGTACTTTCTGCTGGTATCAAGGGTTTCTTTGGGGCCATTTATAATATACAGTGATTCCCTGACATGCACAAATTCAGAGATAGGACAAGGACATTTCACTACCCTTTTTTGATCAGCAAAAATTTCTTAAAATTGTGGTAAATACTAAAAAATGACTTAACACCTTTTCACAAACAATTGTAAGTCCAGAACAAAGGCTCTTAGTGCACGCACTTACCATACTATACATGCCCACATGTGACATACATTACACCACTGCCACACAAAGACCCCAAGTAAATTATGTACTAATTATAACTTCTAATATTAATGTAAAATATATTACATACATAATAAAGTATTATTGTAATTAATGTAATGTTGCTATGGAAACTTTAGTATTGATTTAATACTGAAATAAACTCAGTATGTACAATACTTTGGCATTTGCAGCTAGCAGGAACATGCCCAGTAGTGCATCCCTTGTATGATTGGCTAGTTTATATGAGGCGCTCCATGTGACAGTGATGAGCACACCAAATTTAAGGTTTCCCCAATGAGGGGGCTGTAGCTCCCCCTAGACCCCCACCTGGTGCCACCCTTGCTATACAATGATTTAAAAGCTTTTATTTAGGCAAAAATTACTTTATATATGATTTTTTAAACTTTTATTCCCTTAACCCCATTTATATTATGGGGAGATAGTTCCAACAGGAATGGAACACTTGTGCAGGTTCGGGGATCACTGTACTCAAGCCTGTAAAATCTGGACCACCACCAATCACGGTTAAAAAAAAGTAATCTGACATACACAATTAATTTTCTCATGTGTAATGGTCATAACTCCTTGCAATTGTTTCAACCATCACTCAAATGTTGTGACTGTACACTCATTCATCTCCTTATGTAAAATAGTCATTAGTCAAGGATAAATATTTGTTGTTTTAAGGCATCTATATGGTTAATAAAAAAGGATTCAAAGTTGGGGGGGAAAAAAATTGCAATAGTATGCTTCCTAAAGGCGCCCCCCCCCCCCCCCTATTTGCCATGACAGTTGTAACACTTTGAGTAAGGTTCCTCCTTTGACATTCTGTAAGTAGTGACAGAACTGTCTTTAAGCAAAAAACTGGCCTCTATTGTCTTTACAAAGGATCACTTTCATGGGGAAATTGTAGGAAAAAAAATCACACACACACACAGTAAACCCTCATCCAATGCAGGAGTTAGGGTCCTCGAGAATGGTGCATTAGGCAAATCTGCATTGGACAAACGTAATACCTTATGGGATAAATGGGGATATGTGAATGCAGCTGCGTAAAGTTTCTCAATACTTTGAGACATAGATTTTTTATTCACACATATATGAATTTCCCTACCTATGTAGTATATGAAATAAGAACATAATAAAATCATAAACATAATGATACTTACATATGATAAGTAAAAATATACAGTATTAAATGAAAATAGCACGTATCTTTTCTTCACTCTTTTCGATGGTGTGTATGATAGACTCATTCACATGATATTCACGGCCAAGCAATGTTATGCTTGTACCACCATGCAACTTATCTAGAATCTTTATTTTTTTGGCTATTGTCATAACCTTATGACTTTTCTTCTCTCCACTATCACTTGCAGATGCTTTACATGTTGGTGCCATACTGCTGTCTAAGGGTAATGGCAAAATATGATAAAAACAATCCAACACAACTTCACTGAACTTAACGCAGTAGCAGGACTGAGACAAAGGGAGATGCGGGAGTGTTGGAGAGTGTAGGAGAAAATACTAGTGCGTGCACTGGCATGCATACAGTACTACTGTATTAGAGCATGTTTGGTGGACTGTGTATAATCAAATTTTTCCACTTTTGGCAAATAATTGTTCATATTTATTTTTCCGTGTATAAGCAAATTCATGCTGGACAAACACGTGCAAATATGTGTTGGATGAGGGTTTACTGTATATATATATATAATTAGTGTGGACCAAAAAAATGAAGGTTTAAAAATCTTTGTTCCACATGAGTAATGTTATTCCTTTTGATTACCTTAATCAAATTACAAAATTTGAAACCTCTATGTCAAGTTTTAGGGGTCCCGAGAAAATTGCACTTTTCCTTTTAATGCTGAAAAAATTAGTTTTTCCTCATTTTCATAAGTTCTGCTTTATTTTTTGTTGGAAATTCTTTACGATTCTTGAAAACTGTTTTGAGCAGGTATTGTTTGTCCTCTTCTTTAGTTGTCACTGCTTGATTAAATTTTTCAATCAATGCAACACCCACCCCACTCAGCTGTGTCATTTGTCACTCTAAGGGCACGAACTCTAGCACAGCCTCTTTGGTACTCAGGATCTATTCCCCATGTTGATGCAGAATTTTCAGTGAAGAGAGAATTGAGATGTAGAGCATCAAAAAGAGATTTAGTCCTTGAAGTAACAAAATCAGAAATCCTTTTTTCTTTAAAAGAAGCTAGGGTTACCTTTGCTTCTAAACGTTTCAGTCCCTTATTTCTTGGAGGCATTTTGATATTATTTCGCATTTGCTCCTTTTCTACAAGAGATATGCTTTTGTCAAAGAAGCTTAATCCAACAAGTGTTTCTGAGAGGTACCACAGATGTCATTTAATGGCATTTTGGGCTTGCTTGATAACACTTGATATCAAAGAATTTTCCTCCATTATTGCAAGATCTTGCAAAAATTTAAGATCAACATTTGGGGCTTCCTCTGGTTGAGAAGCTTTTGCCCAAGATTTTGCGTATACCAATGCAACAAATAAAAAAATTTCTGTTATTGCATCAAGTTCTTTTTTAGTCATCTTAAATTGATTTTGGAGAAGAAAAAGCTTAAATGCATAAATTCCTTTTGCCATCCATCTTGTATGATGGTACGCTCCAGGTCTCTTCAAGGGAGTATTAGAAATGCTTTCTTCACCAAAAAACAAGAGAACAAGTTGAAAAAATTCTTTATAATCATCTCTTGGCTGTTTAGAGTTGAGTGCCTCCTTCATGATTAAGACTGTTTGATTTTTTAAATCTTGAACTCTTTCAATTATTCTGCAGCTTTGGGAATCAACAGCAGTTGTGATTTGAGAATGATCCATAAAATCCCATTGAGTTTTGAATCTTTTGAAGATTGGAATATCAGGTTCAGAGGAATGGCCCATAGAAGTCCGGAAGACTTGAGATAGGACAATCTCATAAATATGGTGTCTGCAGGCTAAATATAAAAGCTCTTTTCCAAGTTCTTGTTCAATTTTAGTGCAAGCTCCAGCATGGATTCCGGTATTGGATGCTGTTGTGTCAAATGACAGCCCAATAATTCTCTGGGTCATATCATGTTCTTGCAGGAGAGAATGCAAACACGAGCCATCTCCGTACCCGTGCCAGCAGTGACTTTAGGAATTCCCAGCAATTTCTCTTCACCATTCCCACTGACTAACACTGCAATCCTTTCCATTCTTCCTTCGCCTGCAAGAAAAAGTTAAAATATATAATTTATATATAATTTATATATATTTATTTTTAATATTTTATTTTATATATATTATATATATTTAATATTTTTTTTATTTAATATATTTATATATATTATAATTTATATATATATAATATATAATATTAAACTTGACTTATTTTAAATTAAACTTGACTTATTTTAAATTAAACTTGACTTATTTTAATTAAACTTGACTTATTTTAATTTGAAGGTAAAATGGTGTAGATTGTGAAAACTAGCTTCAGACAGTGAAATGTAACCTAATTAAATAGAAATTTAGCTATCAAAATGTTTAATTAAAACCAACCAGATAATAACACATTGCCTAGGTGTGAAAACCAGACCCACAACTAAGTTTTTCACCTGAGAGATAAAATATAAATATGCTAAATTAATCAGACAAAAAAACTAACCTGATATCTCTGGGAGCATTTTTCCATCCCAATGAAGAACTAAAGGCTCTCCAGGACAAAATGCTTGCTCTTGATATTCTGTTGCCATTTCTTTGCGTAACTTTTGACGAGTTCAAAGCATAGTAGATTTTGACACTGTAATGTTTTCCAAATTATGGCCCAAAGACTGAGCAACAACAGCATAAGATATAGCTGCATCTCGATTGGAAAGATTCATTCTATCATAGGCTGCTACAACATTTTTGTCAATAGGCTTTGACTTTTTAGGAGCCAACATTTTCTTTTTAAATTGCTCTTCAGAGGGACCTTGAAAATTCATTTCAAGGTTGTCGTCATTAGTTGATGATGACGATGTGAAATCATCTCTATTGGCAGGCAAGAATGATCTTTTAGATCGCTTCTGCTCTTTGAGGGCTCTTTCACACTCTAATTCTTCACGATGAAGCCTTCTTTTCTCTCTTTTTGCAAGAATTTGGTCTACTGTACCCATGCTACTTTGTGTAGGATCTTCTTGCTGGCTTAAGTAGAAAAGCTTGTCTTCTTCATTTGACATCATCAAAAGGGCATTAGAGTGACCAATATCAAGAATTTCAGCCTTAATTTCATCTTTAAACATAGCTTCTTCAATACGGCATTTTTCCTCTGGCCTTTTTCTGTTTTTCATCAATTTATCATAACAGCTTATTAAAGAGTCAATCTTTCGAATGGCACTGTCTCTACGCATTGTGGGAATCCTGGCTTTCTCCCAGTAGGTCATCACTTCATCTAAGCAAAGATTAATGGATCTTCTTCATCCCAATTTTTCCTCTTTTTGATGGAAGAAATATTTTTGCAAAACTTGCAGTTTTGTAGGTAAGCGGCAACAAAGTATATCTTTATTTAAATGGCCAATGAGCCAAACTTTAGTTTTAAAACGAGTAGCCATTTTTAGTTTAAAAAATTAAATTTCTGAAATAGTAAAATAAACCAGTTAAATTAGGAGATAAAAAGGATAACTAAAAGGTTCAAGCCAATTAGGCAAAGCCTTTAATTTAGAGTTGACCAATTATGGATAATATATTTTATCCAAAATTTTTGTTTTCCTTATTAATAATTTTCTCTGAAATAATGATCTAAGATTGTTTTTGTACTCTATTAACACCAAAAATTTCTTAAATAAGAAGAAATTTTTTCATAAGTTGCAACTCAAGAGTTGAGTTGATCATTGATGTTCTAAGCACGCCTATTCATTGGAAAATTTTTATAAGTCATTAAATCTCGGGACCCCTAAATATTCTCATATTTGACCAAAATTTTGCTGACATGTCTATCTGGTCCAAAGGAACAAGGGCATTAATGTGGAACAAGGATTTCTTCAACTTTATAATTTACCCCCCATTTTGGTCCACACTAATATATATATATATATAGGGTATCCCATAAGTCCGGCATCATAGGAGAAATTCATATTTTTCTATTTCTACAAACTATAATTCATATTTTTCTCTTTCTACAGGCCATAATTTCTGTGAGCAAGGAAGAACGAATCCAGATAATTCTACTCATAGGAAATTGGAGTCAAAGAGAGGTCACTGCTGAATTTAACAGACTGCATCCAGACCTCGAGCCAATAACACAGAGTTGTGTTAGCAGACTTGTTGCAAAGTTTGAGGAAACAGGATCCATAGAAGATAAACCACGCAGTGGACCTTCAAGGAGGTCCACTGACGATGATACAGCGACTGCTATCCTGGCTCATTTTAACAGAAGTCCCAATAAGTCTCTTCGGTGATTGTCCGCCGAGACAGGAGTGTTGAAAAGTAGCATCCATCGCATTCTTCAGGCTCACAAATGGCATCCATATAAACTTCAGATCCTACAGAAATTAAGTGAAGATGATCCCGACTGGCCGATGGGATTTTGTGAATGGGCCCAGATCTCATGCCACTAGATTTTTATCTCTGGGGCCACTTGAAAGTACTGGTATACGCAGAGAAAATTAGGAGTGTTGAACATTTGCAGCAGCGCATTATTGGGGCATGTAACACCATTACTCCTGACATCATTCACCGTGTGCTTGCTGACTGGGTATCACGTCTGAATTTGTGTATTGAAAACAATGGTGGACATATTGAGCATGTTCTATAAATAAAAGCTTTTGTTTTACCTTTTTTTTATTATTTTTCCTATGATGCCAGACTTATGGGACACCCTATATATATATATATATATATATATATTAGTGATGGGACGATACCAACATTTTTAACGATTCCGATACCACTAAAAAGTCTCAATTCCGATACGATTCTCGATTCCGATTCTCAATATTTTTAAATATAATTCTATATTTGTTTTTCTGGAAATTGTCATATTTTACTCTGGTAAGATTAACTATTTACATTGAGTATGGTAATATAAATTATAAATTATAATAGATTGGTTTAAAAATATAAATCAACTGTAAGTTGTAACAATTCATTTTAATCTTCTTGATTACACATCATGGATATACATGTTTTAATGTATAGCTACAATACAATAAAAATAAAATTTGTTATCCTCTTTCATTTAAATTTTAAAGTTTACATTGCAAAACTGGTTCAATTAAAAGTTAAAGAATCGTTTTAAGATTCAGAAATCATGGTACAATTCTCTCAATTCCGATTCCGATTCCTAAAAAATGCTCGATTCTTCCGATTCTCGATTCCGATTCCGATTAATCGTCCCATCACTAATATATATATATATCAAAGCTATTGACTTCTCCTTAGGGAAACGGAGCTTACAGATGAACAGAAGGATCAACACAACGGCAAACATTTTCATTTATTTGTACTTCAGATGTTTCGACAATTCTTTTGTCATCATCAGTGAATTAAGTCTTAAAACCTTAAAACAAAAGTGAAAAGTGAAAATTACATCAATACAATATTAAAACCATTAAAATTAAAACCTTAAAGCAAAATGAAAATTGCATCAATACAAAATTAAAATCATTTAAGTTTCATCACTATAAAAACTAAAATTAAATTAAATTACCTCAATAGGTAAATACACAATGTTTACATCCACCTCCATACTTGGCAAAGCCTAAGAGAACACTGGATGGTCAGAGGATTAGAAAGGGTATGTCTACGAGAGTCGGTTGGTTAGTTAAAAAAGCTGTAATTTGTAGGATGAGCTATTATTGTTAAGGGAGGGTTTGTTTCTATAGATGTACAAAGATTCTAAAATTCGGAGTTCTGTGAGGTTATTGGATCTAGTTAAAATTTCAAACTGAGTTTTGTGAAGGGGATGGTTGTTTTCATTACTATGGTTTCTAATTGGCTTGGGAACCAATTATTTAAGTTGTATGTTTTATAAATATAAGATTAGTGCTATAGTAACATTATTAACAAGAAGTTACCGTATTTGTTCGGATTACTTTTCGTTAAACGAAGAATTTAAATTTTTAAAACAGTACTTTATTAACAATTACTACCCTTCTCATCTATTCGATAACCAATTAAAGAAATTTTTAAATAACACTTTTAATACTAAACTCCCCATAACTACAGTACAAAAAGAAACCAGATATATTAAATTACCTTTTTATGGTTATTTATCATTGCGTATTCGAGGTGAATTGTCCAAACTGCTCAAGTCTAGTTATCCCCAAATAAATTTTAGATTCGCCTTCGTCAACCCACTTAAATTATCAAATTTTTTGAAGTTCAAAGATGAATTCCCCAAAACTGTATGCCCCAATGTTGTTTACAAATACACGTGCGACAGCTGTAAGGCTGCGTATATTGGCAGCACTCAACTCCAACTGGAGGTGCGCCTTTCTCAACATTTGGGCTTGTCAGTCCGTACCAACCGTCCCCTCAGTAGCCCTCCACAATCCGCAATTAGAAACCATAGTAATGAAAGCAACCATCCCCTTCACAAAACAAAACTCAGTTTGAAATTTTAACTAGATCCAATAACCTCTCAGAACTCCGAATTTTAGAATCTTTGTACATCTATAGAAACAAACCCTCCCTTAACAATAATAGCTCATCCTACAAATTACAGCTTTTTTAACTAACCAACCGACTCTCATAGACATACCCTTTCTAATCCTCTGACCATCCAGTGTTCTCTTAGGCTTTGCCAAGTATGGAGGTGGATGTAAACATTGTGTATTTACCTATTGAGGTAATTTAATTTAATTTTAGTTTTTATAGTGATGAAACTTAAATGATTTTAATTTTGTATTGATGCAATTTTCATTTTGCTTTAAGGTTTTAATTTTAATGGTTTTAATATTGTATTGATGTAATTTTCACTTTTCACTTTTTACTTTTGTTTTAAGGTTTTAAGACTTAATTCACTGATGATGACAAAAGAATTGTCGAAACGTCTGAAGTACAAATAAATGAAAATGTTTGCCGTTGTGTTGATCTTTCTGTTCATATATATATATATATGTTTGAGATACCAGTCTTAAATTTTGCTATTTTTAGTTAAGTCCTAGAAATTTTTCAATTTCACATTTGAATTTCTGAGGTTGCTTTCTTTAAAATGGTATGTCATATGTCTCTATTGGATAAACTTTGAATTATGATGATGAGGTTGACATTAATGTGGAATGGCCCAGGAACAAAAAATTAATTTAGTGGGCTGGGTGGTATATATTCTAACAGTGAGTGATCATTATTATTTAATAACTGAGTGAAGCTTATCAGCATTGAAGTAAAATGGTTACATATTTAGTCTTCAATAGAAGTATCATCTGGAATCTTGAAATTTTTTTTCAGACAACTGGTGGAACTGGATTTTAGAATTCAAATTTTAGAATTCAAGAATCTTGAGGTTGCATTATATTGTTAAATGTTTAGAAGGATTAAGGTACTGAAACTGTCTCATGATTTTGTATGAAGAGTTTTATTTGCAGAAACTTCAATTTGGAAGGACTCAAAGCATTTTGTAGTTTAGTTTTAGTGTTAAATTTTTACATAGACTCTGAAATTTTAATGGGGAGGTGGAGACAAGGGTATATTTTGGCCATACTGCAGGAGGTAGTACCGTAGGGGGTAGGGCCATCTCCCACCTCCACTGTAAATCCTAAATGGCATAGCTCAAAGCTATTTTTAATCAAATCTGTTTTGATATAAATAATTTATATTTTTGGCCTCTTCCTTATTAGCTAACTCCATTTATTCCAGAATTTCAGCTAAAGTATTAATTATCACCATTATTATTTTTTCAGGAAACATTATTCAAATACTGCCATTCTGAATGAAATAATTGGTTTGTGTTTAACATTTCCTTCTTCAAATAAAAGGCCGCTGTCTGAGGGAGAAACTTTACGCATAAAAGTAAGAATTCTTTATTTAAAAAAAATTAATGCCTCGCTTAAAACAGCAAATTCTAAAACTGTTTCATGTAAGCATTTAAGTGCTTTATGCAATGAATTACTTCATGTTACTGTATTGACTTTGAGAATTTAATAGAATTGGCAATGATTTAATCAAAATGATTGTCACTTCATATTTTTACGTAAAAAAATATAATTTTTTAGGAATTTACTTCATTTTTCTTAAGATATAATTACATTTTTTTTTTTATAAATAATTAAGATTAATTTATGATGAGTAAAATAGGGGAGTACTGTAAATAGCTGAGGTTCTTGCGTGCATTTGAATGACACTCTCTCATATCTAAGAGTGGTTTGAGGGGAAACATTGTACAGTAAAATAGCTGGCATTCTTTGTACAGTTCTAGTGTTATGGAGTAAAACATTACAGTATGTATTTAGAGGGTTTGGTTCTTGTTTTAGACAGGGATAACTTAGAAAACCTTGGTGAATTTGATTTATTCCTATGCTTCTTATATTTTTAAATATTGATTTAAGAGGAGATAATTTTACCCTCAGAAGAAAAATCATAAAGTTGAACGAGTGATTATTGGCCTACAATCCATTACATAGAGCCTAATCAGCCTACTAGATCTGCCAAATTTTCAAGTGTTTAACTTTTACTCAAATAATTTAATTCAAAATTATAACTATTTTGGCTACTTGCTCCAAAAGTAAAGAACAGATTGGGGATAGAAGGTTGCCACACTTGTCTTTCTATAAAAATGTTTTGCAAAGATCCACCTGTAAAAGATGCATTCATTATTTTCCTTTTTTTATTTTTTATTTTAGAATGTACAAGGTGTTTGAAAAGTCTGGAATTTTAGGAAATATTTTTAATGCACACACACACACACACACACACACACACACACACACAGCATATATATATATATATATATAGTGATGCAACGTGTCATGACAAGTTGCAAAATTGACATGTCAAGTTGACAAGTTTGACAGGTTGAAATTGGACAGTAATGCTAATAAAAACACTAATTACAAGCTGTTTTTTATTAATCCAATCATTATACATGAATATATCGTGCACTAATCATATGTCCAGAAGGAAAATGTGATGCAGAATAAATTTTTTAAGCAATTTTTATGTGAAATCATTCAAATCAAGTGCTGTAGGGCCTGTACAGTGCCCGCGAAAAGTATCCGATCACTCAAGAAAATACAATATTTTCCCTTGATATTCAGAGACACATAATTCACTTTCTATTTGTTCTAGCGACATCTGGTAACTTTGAGGTTGCTCGCTGATATGAGAGCTATCCAACGCATTCTCAAATTAGTGTTCTGGTAGCCTTCGTTGCGGGTGGCTGTGTCTCAAAGTTGTCAGATTTCACTGTTTGTGTAAATTTCTTGATATTTTGTTATTTTTTACAGAAAGTGGTGTAAATAAAATTTATATATAATGTGTGCTAAAAAACAACTTAAGAGTGATTGTCGAGGTGCTATTGTTGCTTTGCATACATGTGGGAAATCACAGAGACAGATAGCTAAGGAATTAAACATATCCCAAAGTACCGTTAATTTATGGGTTTCACGGGCTAAGAACAATGCCGGCCTAACCACGCCAGTCCCTAAAAAACGATCTGGCAGACCGAGAAAAACAAATTCACGAACAGACAAACTTATGAAACGTTTAGTATTGAAAAACCCAACAATAACTGCGAAAGAAATAAAATTTAATATGAATAATTTGTTATCTGGTGTTTCTGAACGAACTATCCAGGAGCGGCTCCAAAAAGAACTCGGATTACCATCTCGCCATGCTGCTAAGAAACCGTTCATTAATGAAAAAATGCGTAAAAAACGTGTCGCATTTTGTAAAAAATATATTCATTGGACTGTTGATGACTGGAAGAAGGTTTTATTTAGTGATGAGTCGACATTTTTGACATTCAGAAGTTGTCCAAAAAAGGTTCGCCGGCCTATTGGCTCAAATAGGATGGACCCTAAATACACCCTAAAGACAATGAAACACCCTCCAAGTGTGATGGTTTGGGGTTGTTTCGGTTACTATGGGCGTGGAAACCTATATTTTCTTCCGAAGAACACAACTATGAATGGTGCACGGTATTTAGCAATGCTACAGGATAAACTTCCAATGGCAATGGCAATCCAAAGGACAAAAACATACATGCATGATGGTGCACCATGTCACAGGGCCAAAATAGTGACAAAATGGATTACTGACAATAAATTTGATATTTTGGATTGGCCTGGTAATAGTCCAGATCTCAATCCGATAGAAAATCTGTGGCTAATAATAAAAAATAAGGTTGAATGCCACGACACTGGCTCAGTCGAAAAATTACAAGAAGCCATCAAAAAGGTATGGTGCAAGGAAATATCAGTGGAAGTTTGTCAAAACTTGATTAAATCCATGCCAAAACGTCTAGAACAAGTCATCCAAACCAAAGGACAGATGACAAAATACTAATATAAGGTTAGTATACATTTAAACATTGTTTTTTATGTAAAAAATACAAATTTCCAGAGTGATCGGATACTTTTCACGGGCACTGTAGATAACTTATATTAATTACTATTTAGTCATCATTTCATTTTCATCATTTAAATGACCCTCATCTCCTTCAGGATCATCATCTACATAATCTACATGATCATCAAACTCCAACTCTGTTATATCGTCATTTTGTACCATGGGTGTAAGGGGAGCATTCTCATTTTGAGATGGCAATTGTTGGTCTCTTAAAAATATTTGGAGATTATGTTTCACATAAGTTAACTTCATAGCACGATCCACTACCAGCATGTTTCGTTTGATGGTGAGAGTCGTACCAAATGAAGAGAATGTCCTCTCTGTAGCTGCTGATGTTGCTGGAAATTGCAGTAATGCAATGCCAATCTTAGCTAAAGAACTAGAGCTGCATAGTCCTGCCCACCAAATCCAACCCTCGCAATTGGCAACAGCATCCCATACAAACTTTCAACCAAACAGCTGCCCTTGTCCAAGCTTATATTGAGCCAACTCTGCTATAACTTTACCATTATTTATTTGAAGGTGTTTGGCGAGATCATTGATGACTTCCATTGCATCAATTTCTTCTGATGTCTCCAAAGACATGCCTTTGTATTTAGGGTCCAGGAGATTTGCAGCATAGTGAATCGGCCGCAAAGAGAATGACTTTCGATGCTCGACATAATCTTTCACTTTTATTTCTTCACCTTTAAGAAATGGGGAATTTACAAGCAATTCATTTGTCTTTTCTTTAATCTCCTGAAATGCTGCAGGAACATGACTAAGCATGGGAATGTCTTCTTCTAGCTTGGTTATCCATTTGGCAATATATATAACGGGTGCGGCAAAAGTAACGCCCTTTTAATAATTGTATCTTTATAGTTTTATACAGTATAATTTTTTAGTTTTATATTGTATCATTTTGTTATTTTTTAGTTTTTACTGAGAAAGTACTTATTATTTTTCTTAAAATGCTATATTTTTCTTAAAAACCTTATTATTTCTCTTAAAATGCTGTAATTGATTTAGTTCCTTCAATAAAAGAGAATAAACTAAAAAGGGCGTTATATTTGCCGCACCCGTTATATTTATATATATATATATATATTTTAAGTTCGGGAAGAACCGATTTGCCTCTATTTAAAAGGGCATATCTTCGCGGAAAAACAAAGAAAAAGTGAGAGGAAAGAGAAAGGGTGGAGGGAACAGTCGAAGTAGAAAAAGACCAAGGACTGCAAGGTCGAGCCCCATCATCCTTGGGTGCTAGGGCTGGGAGGGCGCACGTGAAACCTCCTGGAACAAGCACGTACAAATGAGCACAAAGAGCACTCAAGCACACGAGCTTAGAACCCCCTTGCGGGGATATATATATATATATATATATATATAAAATATATATATATACAGTGGTGGGCACGCGCAACGATTTTTGTAGCGCCGCAACCGCAACCGCAACTCTGCTGAAATAGTTGCGCCGCACGCGCAAGCGCAACCCTTTTCAAAAAGTTGCGCCGCAAGCGCAAGCGCAACCAAAAATGTTGCGCCGGAAGTTGCGGCGCAACTGCCCACCTTTGCATTTAACGTATATCCCAGTGGTGGGCACGCGCAACGATTTTTGTAGCGCCGCAACCGCAACTCTGCTGAAATAGTTGCGCCGCATGCGCAAGTGCAACCCTTTTCAAAAAGTTGCGCCGCAAGCGCAAGCGCAACCAAAAATGTTGCGCCACAACTTTTTGCGGCGCAACTGCCCACCTTTGTATATATATATATATATATTCTCTGTCCCAGTCTCATGAAATAATAAGGGTCTACTGTAGTTGAAACTTTACAGTGTTAAATTTCATATTAGCTATTGCCTTCAGACCAGTTGTACTAGGGGCACTCAATATATCTTGCCCCACCCTTTTTTCTTAGCTAAATAATAGGCCATGGGTCTGAAATGTCTTTTGGGCCATAAGTTTGAACGTTCTGCACTTCACATAACTGGATTTTTCCAGTTTGAACCTCCCCTCCTTGTATAAAACTGCTTTTAAACGCCCTTTTATAAAACTGCTTTTAAACGTCCTTTTATAAAACCAATGGTTAATGCAGTTTCGAAAATGGTGTCTGACAGTGATGTGCATTGTAAACAGAGAGCTGTTATAGAGTTCTTAACTGCAGAGAAGGAATCTAGCGGGGAATCAGCTGAGGGCGCAAGATCTTGAACGGAGACAGTGTCTTCAAGGCCGTTAGGGAAACGGACATGAGTGAATTGAGGGTTGGCCGTTATTAATTCGACTTCCTGGACGAGCGGTTCATCTTTGGTTCTTCTCTGCCTTCTGAGAAGGACTAGGCCAGGGGTCATTAGCCACGATGGTACACTCTGCCCGCTAGAGGTGTTGCAAGGGAACGCGAAGAGGCGCTCGTGAGGCGTAGCATTAGTCGCAGTACACAAGAGAGAGCGCATCGAATGAAGGGCGTCCAGCAATACAGCTTCCCAATCGCGTCTGTCCAACTTCTTTGTCTCGAGGGTGAGGAGTATCGTCTTCCAGATGATGCCCATATACCATTCACATTGGTCATTTCCGGTCGGATGATAAGGAGTGGATTTACTCGTAGAGATACCGAGATTGAATAGGAATGATCTTAGTTCGCCAGACATAAAAGAGGATCCCAGATCGGAATGGAGGTAGCAGGGAAGACCGAAGATGGAGAAGAGGGTAGTAAGGTAATTAATGACGACAGCAGCTGACATCTCACGACACGGAAAAGCGAAAGGGAAGCGTGAAACTTCGTCGACGATTATTAAAAGACATCTGTTAGGAGTATTGGACAGTAAGGGGCCTTTAAAATCCAGGCTTAATCTATCGAAAGGCCGCATGGCTTGAATGAGGGTACCGGGCTTAGGGCTATGGAATTGAGGTTTTAATCGACGACAGGTCTCGCAGGAAGAGAGGACACTTCTCACCTGGTCGATCAAATAAGGAAGGTTACGCGCCCGTATAAAGTGAAGCAGCCGCGTCACGCCGGGGTGGCAGAGAGAGTCGTGCAAACCCTTAAGGTCAGAGAGACTCGTAGTGGCACAGAACTGTCGGGAGAGGGCATCTGCTGCAGCGTTAAATTTACCCAGTCGATAACGAATTTCAAAAGAGTAGGGCATGAGTTCTATTCGCCATCGTAGTATCTTTTCATTTTTGATTTTGCTTTTATGCTGCTGATTGAACATAAACTCCACCGAACGTTGATCAGTTACTATCGAGAAACGTTTCCCTGACAGAAAGTGGTGCCATTTCCGCACAGATTCAACGATGGCGTAAGCTTCCTTCTCTATCGCACTGTGGTTCTTTTCGGCGCGATTCAGTGAGCGGGAGAAGAATGCGACGGGGCGTCCTTCTTGGTTCAGCGTGGCGCCGATAGCAGAATCACTGGCGTCAGTCTCAATAGTGAACGGTAATTTGTCATCGATTCTGGTCTTTACAGCATCGCATATTGCTTCCTTCAATCCTGAGATGGCAGATAAGGCGTCGATTGATAGGGGGAAGGTAGCCTCTACTAAAGGGCGAATCCGTTCAGAGAACTTAGGAATCCAGCGAGAGTAGTAAGCGAACAGTCCGGTCAACCGAGAAAGGCTTTTCTGTGAAGTAGGGAGAGACATCTGTTTTAGCGATTCAAGCCTGGTAGGACCCGGTCTCAACTCGTTATTATCGATTTCGTACCCCAATAAGCGGATGGTGGATACGGCATAGACACATTTATTTTTATTTAAAGTCATATTGTACTTCTGAGTGACTGAAAAATTTATCTAGATTGCGGTCATGTTCTTCTCGAGTGGAACCACAAATCGTCAGATCGTCGAGGTAAGTGAAGGTGCCTTCCAATCCTTATTGATGTATGATCTCGTCCATGATTCTTTGAAATGCTGCCACCCCGTTCGTGAGGCCGAAACTCAAGCGTTTAAACTGGAAAAGATGACCACAAGCTTCAAAGGTGGTGTAGGGGCGGTCCTCTTCAGAGAGGGGGATTAAGTGATATGCGCTCTTAAGATCGATTGAACTGGATATTTTATAAGATGATATTTTGTTGATGAGATCGTCCAAATTAGGTAGGGGATAAGCATTTAATAGAGTGTATTTATTTATGGTTTGAGAGTAGTCGACAACTAACTGCTTTTTATTTCCCTGGTTGATGACAATGACCTGAGCCCTCCAAGGTGAGTCTCTGCTCTCAATCACATCTTCTGACAGCAGGCGATCGATTTCGCAGCGGATGAGCTCGGCATCCGCTGATCCGAAGCGCCGAGATTTGGTAGCGATAGGCCGGCAATCAGGGGTCAGGTGAGTGAACACCTTAACAGAATGCTCCTTCAGAAAGGGGAGGCCCAGAATAACCTCGGAACAGAGTTCGGGAAGGACGAGGAGACGGACTCGAGGGTAGATGTGGCCTTGCACTTCAAGGGAAGCAGTGCAGCATCTGGTTATTGGCATCTTGAGTGAAGAGGAGGCCATAGATATTATTCCTGAATAATCGGAAACATTTAATTTAAGTTGATGACAGGTGGAGGTCGAGATGAAGTTCTCAGAACTCCCTGTATCGATGAGCGCTTTAGTAGGTAGCCCATCAATTAGCACTTCGATGACAGAACTCTGCAAACCTTCAAATGTGGCCGCTAGAGTGGCAGAGGAGCAGCCACTTGCTTTAGATGATGAAGAGCGGCAAACTTTTGTGAAGTGACCCTTCTTCTCGCATTTCAGACAGATGACATCTCTGGCAGGGCATCGCGTACGAGGATGCCGCAGTCCACCACAGAAGAAGCAGGTCCCCTTCAGAGTAGAGGCTCAAGCTTCCAAATCCTGCTCAGTAAGCCCAGGGTGCTTGGACTCTATGACAGCTACAGGCATCTCACAGTACGTACGGGCATCAGTGGCTGCGATTTCCAATGCCCTGGCGAGATCAAATGCAGCCGTCAATGTCAGAGACCTGTTCTCAAGCAGGCGAGTGCGTATAAGCGAGGATGAGAGGCCAGTGATGAGCGCGTCCCTAATGTAGAGGTCCTGGTGAGCTTCAGCTGAGACACTCTGGAAGTTGCAGTCTGAGCTCAACTTCTGGAGAGCTCTGAGGTAGTCACTGACGGATTCCCCCCTCAATCTGATGACGAGTAGCCAGACAATGACGAGCAACCACCTCGTTTGGAGGCTGGATAAAAGCCGCATTGAGAGCGGTTTCCAAAGTCCGGCATTCCGAGATGACATAAAAGTTCTTGGTTGAAAGGCAGTTGGCCAGGTGTCCGAGTCGTGTAGCGTCAGGCCCGTCGATCGAGCTCGTGAAGTATTCAAACACAAAGAGCCAGTGCTTGAACACCCGAGCAGCATCAGGTGAGGAGGGAGTAACCTCGAGCTTGTCAGGGTGTAGCGTCGGACTCTGATTCATTCTTGTTGAATAAATTGTTATGAGGAAATAAAACTTTGAGACCAAAGCTTTATTCAACAAAAATTCAACACACCTGAAACAACAAAACACCAATTATAATCAGCGATCAAAAACGCAATATTCAGACAAACAACAATTGTAATTAAAACTAATGGAACATTTGTCATCAATATGAATACCCCAATATAAAGATACATTACAATCAGTTAGCATAATTATGAAGAGTAATGGAGCTAGCACTGTTCCTTGTGGTACTGAGCTAAGGACCCCTGACTGATGAAGATATTCCTTGAACTGTAATGACTTGCTGCACCTCACTAAGGAAATTATATATCCATTTTCCTACTTTTCTTGTTATTCCCATATATTTCACTTTAGGCCTATATGCTATGATTCCATGGTCACATTTGTTGAACACCTTGACAAAGTCTGTGTATATTACATCAGAGTTTTCATTATTTTCAAGTGCATCAATAATATTGTTATAGTGTTCATTAGTTTTGATAGGAGTTGCTGTGGTGGCTGAGTAGGCCATCATCCCCCAAGCATTAGCATCTTCAAGCCACCCAGCACCCTTTCAATGCATCACAATTAACAAAAGAAAATTGGAAAACAAATAACAGTTAGTGAGATTCAGCAGAAACACTGTTATTGTGACTGGGATTCCACAAACAAATATGTATGTCCTCTTTACAGTGCGAGGCTGCCCCTGCCAGGAACAGTAAAACATTAAATTACAAAACTACTGTATATATTAATAAATACAAAGCAAATCAAGCTGCCTACAGAAGTTATCATTACCCTGACTTAAACTAGACTTTAACTAAACTTAACATAAACTTAACAAACTTAAACCTACAATATTAAATATTTAAATAATTGGCACTTGCACAAATAGGGGTTTATTTAGAGAGCTTGCGAGAAGTTGCGAGATCTGGCTCCCAACTCTGTCTCCTAAAAAATTTGGAAGAAAATAACTAATAAAACACCACTTACATAAATAACATTTCTCCAATAATAAAAAGCTTAAGTAGATATATATACATTATATATACGGTACATAGAAACCAATTTATAACATACAGCCTACCTCTTTTGCAGAGGACAATTCTTGGATTACTGGTGTTACAGTATGCTGCCTGTGTCCAACCAAATCTAATACAAAAACATTTATGTATCACTCCAAAAGATATCTGAAAATAATTCAATATACACAATATTTTAGGATTTACCAATCATGTACAGCATTAATAACTCACCCAATACAAAAATTTCTTTAAAGGGAAACCTTCGATAACACTGCCCAACAAAAAAAACATTTTTTGCTCCTGATTTAATTCTAAGACCTGTTTCTGGATAATATTGATGTGCTGATTTCAAAAATCACCTTAGATTTTGTCCATCACATCAGGTTTTCGTGCAATGCAATATGCCTATTTTGGGTGATCCATGAAGGGCGCTTATCAAAATTGATGATTTTTGAGACCTGTTAACAGCTGTTTTGCTGTTAAAATTTTATCTGTGGAATACGCAAATCTGTGCATTAAATCTAAAGGTCATGTACAACAAACTTGGGCTTATGAAGCAGTTTGTAAAAGCTTTGAATAAAGAAGGTGATTGCTTTAATTACATAGGTGCAGCCTTTCCAGGTCTTAGTGATGAGAAGCTTAAAGCTGGTATATTCGATGGTCCCCAGATAAGAAAACTGATGAAAGATCCGCAGTTCAGTAACTCAATGACCGAAACGGAGGCAAGAGCTTGGAATGCTTTTGTGGCAGTAGTTAAGAACTTCCTAGGAAACAAAAAGTCTGAAAATTATAAAGATTTTGTAAAGGATTTACTTGTAAACTTTCAGCAGTCGGGTTGCAACATGAGCATTAAAGTTCACTATCTCAACAGTCATCTGGATAAATTTCCAGAAAATCTTGGTGATGTTAGTGAAGAGCAAGGTGAAAGGTTCCACCAAGATATCAAAGTGATGGAAGAACGATACCAAGGAAGATGGGATACCCATATGATGGCTGACTACTGCTGGAGCCTGCAGAGAGATTGTCTTGACATCTCTCATTCTAGGAAGTCCTATAAGAGAAAATTTATCAGCACTGAAAAGTAAGAAAACAAGAAAAAGACAATGTTAAGAAAACTGGTCCCGTGCTTGCTTTAATATGGATTCATTTTTTGCTTATTTAAACACTTTTAATCACTTTGTGTCAATATTACCATTGTATATTAAAGTTCACTCCCTGCACAATTGTTTAGTTTTCCATGCTGATTCTGAGTATGTAAAAACTTATTTTTTGAAAAGAAAAGAAATTGGGCATAACCCTGCCAAAATGCGATATTTCCAAAATATTCGTATTTGATTGCTCGAAAACCTGACATGATAGGCAAAAACTAAGGTGATTTTTGAAATCAGCACACCAAAGTTACCTAAAAACAGGTGTTAGAATTAAATCAGCAAAATTGGTGTTGGGCAGTGTAATATTTGTTTCTGATTTTAAATTTTACACCATTTAATCACCAAAATTTCCACAGTTCAAGACCAGCTGTCCACTTTCAAGCAACCAAAATTCAAAAGTCCAAGTACACACGAAATTCAGCCACATATCACATACCATACAACCAACCACCCAATGGATCATCCAAAAATCACTGTATGCACCCTGTTACAACACAATGGAAAATGAGCGAGAGACAAGCACAGGGAATGATTTTTAAAGAATGTGAAACTTTGTCCCAGCCCAGCTACACTCCAAACTTGACCTGGTGACCTGATTTTTATACAAAGCAATGCCTAGTTAGTCATTTTAGGTTCACAAGCCTTATTCTAGTGGCAGTTAACACAACCTCAATGGACTTTCTAGCTCCAACAAAATTAGATCTACAATCCAACCCTGATGAGTCTGGACCAGTTGTGTTGAGTCCCAACTGGTTCCAATTAGTTGAAATTCTAACTGGTTGCCTAGACAACACAAAATTATTAGTTACATACAGACAATGAACAACAAATAACTGGAATCACAACTTCATAAAAAATCACTGGAAAGAATAAATTACTCGCAAGATAAATATAAATAAATAAAAAATAACAAAAATAAAAGTAATAAATATTAATACCTTTGAACATCATGACAAACGTATCCCACATAATTTAATCAATCAATAAGCAATGCCAAAACAAGCATGGAGAAAAACCAAAGCTCTGGAATAATGTGACTGGTGTTCTATAACAATAATAATATGTGCTGTAGGTAGTTATATGAATGAATAACAAAAGAACAAGATTGGGTTAAAGAAACCCCAGAGCTCAAGCAAGCACTGCAAGCTGGGAAATAACTAAAGTCTGCTTCTTTTTTTTTTATGCTGGAAGAAGGGGAAAAGGGTGAATGCCCGCAAAAGTGCCCCCACACCATAGAAGAAGAAGAAGAAGAACCAAAATCAAGTTACAGGGTTTTTGAGATGCATAGACACTGCATTTAAAAGATTGGAGGCCATAGACAGGGGGAAAGATGGATTGAGGAAGATTGTTCCAGAGTTGACTGGTTGAGTAAATTATGAATACCAATTAACCCTTGCATTAGAGAGTTGGAAAGAAAAGGAATGAGAAAGTGTTGCGAGTCTGGTGCTGCATGCTCTCCTTAAAGAAGGAAGCATGCAGTTAGAGTGTTCAGAAGAGCAGTGTCCATTATAATAATAGTGATAGTAAAGAGAGAGTGAGGCAGCATTGCAGTGAAGGTTGAAGACAGTAAGAGGTCGTGAATTGGAGATGAAAAGCCTTTGATTCCACCTGGTAAAGTAGAGCTGTGTGGGTTGAGCCACCCCATACATGGGCAGACAAAACCCCTGTATAGAGAGAGTGGTACCGCACACCTAACCTCTTAGAAACTGTTTTGGAAAGAAACTCTATGTTCCAGGAAAGACCATAAGTAAAGGAAATGCCAAGAATGTTAAGAGGAGAGGAAAGATTGAGTTTGGTGTTGTTGAAGGTAAGGGGATAGTTGTGTGAAAGATTGTGATGAGTGGACAGATGGAGGAACTGGGTTTTTAAGGCATTGAAAGCCACAAGGTTTTCTCTGCTCCAATCAGATGTAGCAGAAAGATCAGAGGTCAGGTGTTCCATAGCCATCCTACATGAATCATGGAGTGACTGTTGAGAGGGATGCTTTGGAAAGTGGGTGGAGAAGTGAAAAGTGGAATCATCGGCATAGGGGTGAATAGGACAGGAAGTGCGAATTAAAAGATCATTAATAAATAAAAGAAAGAGAGAGTGTGACAGGGCAGAACCCTGAGGAACACCACTGTTAATAACTTTAGGAGAAGAACAGTGGCCATCTACAATCACAGCTATAGATTGGCCAGAATGGAAATTGGGGAAGAAGGCACAGATAGAAGGATAGAAACCAAAGGAGGGTAGTTTGGAAATTAAAGATTTGTGCCAGACTCTATCAAAAAGTTTCAATATGTCTAGCACAATAGCAAAAGTTTAACTGAAATCCTGAAAGGAGGATGACCAAGAGTCAGAGAGATGCAAGAAGATCACCAGTTAAGCATCCCTTGCGGAACTCATACTGATGATCTGAAAGATGATTATGAGAAGAGGTGTTTAAGAATCTTCCTATTAAGGATAGATTAAAAAACTTAAGAAAGGCAAGAAACCAAAGCAATTGGATGATAGTTGGAGGGTTAAGAGTGGTCACCCTTCTTTGGTACATGCTCAATGAAAGCAAAGTTCCAGCAGGAAGGAAAAGTATCAGATGAGAGACAAAGATGAAAGAGTTTGCCTAGGCAAGGTCTCAGCACAGAAGGACAATTCTTAAAAACAACCGGAGGAACACGATCAGGACCATATGCCTTCCTAGAGTTGAGCCCAGATAGGGCAGAAAGAACATCTTTGGAAGAAATTCTAATTTCACATATAATAAAGTCAGAGGGAGGAGGAGATGGAGGAACAGCACTGGAATTGTCCATGGTTGAATTGTAAGCAAAAGTTTGAGTGAAGAGTTGAGCTTTGTCAGAAGAGATGGCAATTGAGCCATCAGAATGGAAAAGAGGAGGGAAAGAAGAGGAAGTAAAGTTGTTGAAGAGGTTCTTAGCTAGATGTCAGAAAGAGCAAGAAGAATTAGAATTGGATACATGGACAGATTTTGCATGATTCCAGGCAGAAATATAAGCTGAGTGAGAGTCAGGAGTTGGATGGTGATGGTATCTTCTGAAAGATTCCTCTTTGTTGTGGACAGGGCTGGCGAGAGCTGAGCTGCCACAGGACCCAGGGAAGGAGTGGTATATGACCCCCCCCCCCCCCCAATGTTTACTCAGTATTTTATTATGAATGTTTTTGTATACATAACAAGCAAACTGATTATATGTCCAAGTCACTATTCAAAACACACAGTATGATAATTATTAGTCTCTATAAAATGTATGTACATTAATTATATTTCCTCTGTTATTTAATCAATTGCTTTATTAATATTTTTAGATTTTATCCCCCCTCTTTCCAGGCCTCCTAGAGGTCTGGGTCCTGGGGATTTAACCCGGCTTCCCCACCCTCTCGGCGGTCCTGGTTGTGGATAGCATTAGAACAAGTAAAATCAAGGTTTTTTTGCATTAGTAGTAGGACAGAATAATTTGCTACTCTGTCAGTATTGTGCCAAGGAGTGGTAACAGCAGGTGATGCAACCTTCAACTACAGTAGGTAGACACCAACTAAAATTGCAAACTATTTTGCAGCTAATAGCAGAGAGCAGTGTTGCCAACTGTTCAGATTGCAATTTCTAATTCTGTAAAATTTATTATCATATCTGAAAAAATGATGTGCCAAAGAATAATTCTGAAGAAATCATGATTACCCCCCCCCCCAGTTGTTAAATTCTCCACCTCCAAAATACATAAATGTTAAAAATATTTTTGGTATGTATCATACACAGATCAATACAACTCCCCAAGTTGTTAAATTCTCCACCTCCAAAATACATAAATGTTAAAAATATTTTTGGTATGTATCATACACAGATCAATACAACTTTCAAATATACAGGCCTTACATTTTGCCAACTTTTATTTTTAAACTCCACCCAAAAAAAATAAAAAATATATATATATACAGTATATATCAGGGAAAGAACAGCACATGAACCTTGTATATCTGGCAGATGAAAGTGGTGCAGGAAAGATTTAAAGAGTGTCTCTAAGTAAAATTTGATTTAAAAAATGGGTCACTGTAAAAACTACCTCTATCTTTGTTAAAATTTTCAACATTTTCAATTAAAAAGGATTCAGTCAGTTTTCTCTTATTTTTGTTTTATGTGCAACTGAAGGTCCAAATTACTAGTATCACTAAAGTGATCTGAGATTGTCTTATGCTGATGTAAGGCTGAATTGAGGTCACCAGTTCTAAGACTGTACTTATGTTTGTAAATTCTGCCAGCAAAATTATTAGTTTCTCTAGTGTAAACTTTGTGACAGTTTCCATATGAAGTTTTATAAACTCCAGCATTATCAGAGGCAAACTTAGACTTGCCATTACAAAGGAAATTGCTAACTACAATTTATCTTAGTAACCAGATTAGTAACCAAATTACAGTCAGTAGGTAAAACTAAAGTACTTTTTGTTTCAGATATTTGCAGAACATTACTGTAAAATCTTTTCTTTGTCTGTTTATAAAGGCAAGGACATAACCCAATTCAGTGAAAGCATCCTTGATAAATTTAACCTCATTATTCAAAAATTGGGGACTAGAAATCCTAAAGGCATGTAGAAACAACCCAATTAAGATACCTCTCTTTGTAGAGACAGAGTGAGAAGAAAACCAGTGTACATATGTGCTTGAATGTGTATTTTTTCTACAAACATTAAATCTAAAATATCTAAAAAAGGAATTTGTGAATTTTGTTCAAGTGTAAATTTAATAGATGGTATAATGTCATTCAGTTTGTTTAAAATTGAGAGAGGATCTAAACTTTTCAGGAGGATAACAAACACATCATCGACATACTGATACCATGTAATTGAGGGATCAATTATACTAGGAAGAAATTTCTGCTCAAAAACTTCCATAAATAAATTGCTCAGAGTGGTAGAGAGAGGAAAACCCATACTGAGGCCCTCCTGCCTATAAAAAGAACCATCAAATGAAAAATGTGAATGTGATAGAGACAAATTTATTAAATCAGTGAAAAGTGAGTTAGGTATACACATTAGGGTTATGACTTTTTAATTTTTTGTCATAAATATTGTTTCCTGTATCATCAATCGATGAACTTTTGCTTGAAAACAATAAAAAAGGGCCTAATTCTTCAGAATTAAAAAAAAATGTCACCCCGAAAGCAAATACAGTATATTAGTATATTTGAGACAGCTGCATTGCACCATTCTAGATTGGTTACCTGATGATTATCATAAATTGTCCAATATCTTGCAACAATGCCAAAAAGCACTAAATACTCTGGAAAATCACTGGAACAGAGACCCATCTGCAATAGCTATACCAAGGAGCAACCAATATTTATTATTTTATTAATTTTTTATTTTTTATTTTGGGGTGAAGTTTTTTCAAAATATATCGAAAAAACTGTTATTTTCATTGTCAGGGGGCAAAAGTTCATCGATTTATGATACAGGAACATGAGGTTATAAAAATGTCATAACCCTAATACACATAGTTATCCATATTTATATGTGCCATATGCAGTATGCAGTTACTTGGATTATTGTTTTACTGTAGAAAAAATCTCACAAGTTATTTTCTACATATACCTCACTACCACACTAGCAATTGGGTGGTACAAATTACAAATTTTTTTGTAAATCATAGAAAATATACAAATATATGCAATAACGTGACTTAAGTGCACTAACCATTCAAATATCCATTTTCCCAAATTCTGGTCTCTAATAAGTTATTAATGTGTTGACTTTTGGCAATAATAAATTAGGTAATAGGTTTGTCCCATATTGTGTTTATTGTGTTCTATTTCTCTACAGGTCTTAAAAGATTTAAAAGAAGCTTTCACCCTAATAGAACTGCAGTCTTACATTCAACCAGCGAGTTACATTGAAGATGTAGTCACTGTACAAATGAATGAGGATAGAGTAAGTGACGCAACACCGAAATTATTTGGCATTGAAAGAAAACCTTTACAAAACAGGGCAAAAGAAATTATCACAGAAAAGCATATGGAAGTATTAAAAGAAGAGATACGTGATCGCTTGTTACAGCAGTACATTCCGATTATTACATTTACCATTCCTGATGGTAAGTTATTCTTATTTCATTTAGGCACAGTAGTCAGTTGTTCCTGGTAAGAGGAAAGTTTCCCCAAAAACATGTTAATAATTCTAAAAATTTGAGTTGTGTCATCTACAGTATAACAGAATAAAGAACCAGATTCAGAACCAGAGAGATAGGCCCAACATTCTAATTTTCATATTTAATGTAAGTACAGTATTATTGATGTGAAATTTAAGGTGAGATTTAAAAACATTGAAAGTCATGTATCTTTGACTATTTGTAAAAAAACTATATATAGGCTTATGTTTGATTGCCATCACCCTCATCCATTGGAAATTTCCAGTAAATATTGGTGGAGAGTTTACAACAAAAGCCCTACGTCTTTTCATTAAGAAGTTGTGTTTGAGGAGGTCTTCAAAAGACCTTGTTAAGTAGTGTTTTTTTTTGGTTAATGTTTAATTTATATGCTTTTGGTATTTACCGCTGCATAAGGGTAAAAAGGAAATTACCATACCTTATTATTTCATTGGGCCTCGCTTCTGGTTGTAGGGTGCATGGCTCTCTTTTGATGTAGGTGATGGAGTTACACAATCAATTTATTTCGTTTAATTAATATAGGCATTCACTACACTTAAATACCTGAATGAATAGGCCTATCCTTTGAGTTATTAGTCTTATATTATGAGGTATTCACTCAGAATGTATAGGAAGATTAAGCGCTTCTCCCTTGCCTAAAGCAACACTCGTGACTAGACAGCTAACAGCTTTGAGGTGAAGTCTTTGTCTTAAAACTTTGCTGACTTTACAAAGTCCCCAGATGTCTAATTTTTGTATTTTCATTATTTCTTTTCTCAAAGTAATTTTCATGCATCAGCAATGGAAAATTGATACAAAATAATAGTTTTTCTCATTATGCGGACCCAATGCCTACATTGGGCTTTATGTATGGCAATTATTTTTATTCCCAATATGCTTTGTCGCCAACCCCGAGGCAATTTTTTAGTTATTTAATTCAATAAATGAATAATTTGTATTTAATTAAGAAATAAAGGTACCATATATGATAACATATTGTAGGCATGTATAGTTTTTTCATACCATTCAAACGTTTACCTTGTATTTGTGGACTTTGTTCCTGTGAGTACACTTTTTTAATTTTTTTCATAATTTTCGTGTATTTTTTAATTTGCCATAGTTTATTTTAGTTAAATTGTTATTGTATGTTGTATTTTAATTATGATTGCATTAAGTAAATGCTATTTTAGGAGTGTGGGAATTTGTAGCTGTTTGAGTGGTGAAGAGTAAAATATATCCTAACAAATAATGGAACTGGTCCAGACCACTGTTTTTAAATTTTTGCAAGTATATACTGTAGTGTGAATTTTAACTAAACTATTTGCTCGCTTTAATGTGTAATATGAATAATGCTTGAAAAAACATGTTTCTGTCACAGTTTCCAACTTACCCTTTAAGGCCATAATTGTTTGTAGGGTTAAGTTGTGTGTATATGTGTATTTGAAGTGCTACCAATTTGTACCAGTTGCCCTGAAAGGTTGAACTGTGTGAAATGAACATATTTGGATTCTGGACTAGTTTGGATCACTATTTTTTAATCTTTACAAGTATATAGTATGAGTTTTAGTCAAACTATTTGCTTGCTTTAATATGAAAAATGAGTAATGCTGGAATAACATATTACTGCTCAATTTGTGACTTAAATATGTGAAATAATCAGTCTATTTAGATTCTGGACTGGTCCAAGGAAAGGATCTTGGGTTGGATCACTAATCTTAACATTTATATGCCATTCTAATTTCTACATTTGACTACCAAAACAAGTTCAGAATTTGGTAGAATAGTTGAAAGTTCTATAATTTGAAGTGTAAGGCAGTCCCCGAGATACGAACATCCGAACAAACTCCCATGAACTGTATTGATTTCTCCTGTCTGACACGTGAATTAAGTGCTTTTTTTTCATTCCATGTTACTTTATTTTGTGTTTTATTAACTATATTTATTTCAGAATACAATATTTATTATATTATTACAGGCAGGTACTGGTATTTACTACAGCTACTTTAACTTCATGCAAATATACAATAATGTATTTCTTTATAATCTGAGTTATGAACAGTTCAACTTATGAATAGGGTTCAAGAATGTAACCCATTCATAAGTCAGGGACTGCCTATATTTGTATCCCATTTTTGTATTGTTTCTTAGTTATTTGTATCAGTATTTGGACTGTTCAGCATTCATTGGGAGTTACTCTGATTATTGTAGATTTAGACAGATGAATATTCTCATGAATCAAAATAAAGTTTTTAAGGAATATTTTAAATATTTTTGTTGGAGGCAATATGTTAGGCATGTGTGTTTAAAATAAGCTGAGAGAATATCAAACCATTATGTTGCAGTTTTCCCTTGTGAAAAACAGGCTTTTATTTAGAGTATCACATCACACATTTCAAAATGAAATGCTTCTTCACTTAATGGAAAAAGGATTAAATTTTGCTGTTTCAGAAGCATTTTCCACAACAAGTGAAGGTTTGACTGCAGTGGTTAGTCATATTTCGAATCTTGGAAGGAATTCTAACACTCAAAGAAGCTTAGTGGCAAAACAGAAGCAGTACAATGGTGGTCTTCTCAAGCTGGTAGGTATCGTTATTGATTAGTTGGGAAAAATCCTTTGGGCAACATCACACTAACATTACTGACTCCAGTAGGTATCATTAAGATAAAAATTTGTCCTCTCCAGGATGATGCTGGCATTTTCTCATTTTGTAGTGGTGGGGAAGATTGCATGCTCTGATGATGATGCATTCTGTACTGGATAAGGCTACTCGTGCCATTTATAGGGCGGGTCGTACTCAGGTGACAACATGAATCTGAAGGAAATCCTACCATCAGGGGTGTCTAAATTATGTGTTTTTACATGGGGAATTCAAATATGAGCTTATTTTTTGGATAGGATAACTCTAACCTACATCATTTTGTATTTCTAAATTGCCAATTTTACCCTTTTGAACCCCTTTATAATATATTAAAAGATATAAGGTAAATCATTTATATTGACAAGGCCAAATCAACTTTACATATATTTATTAATAGGTGAACTGCATGTATATCACTGGATATAATTACAAAGATCATTCTCCTGACATCTTGAACTTTGCCGGGTTGCACAAATCCTGCTTTGACTCAGACTCAGACTTGGACATCAGCTTCCTGCTGGTCTCCTGAGCCCTGATCCCTCCATCCCTCTTTTCCTGTGAGAAGTACTTAGCAGAAGCCTCAGTCACCATCTTAACAACCCTCTCAATGCTTTGTGTGTGGCAAGGCCAGTTGCGCACCTCCATGGGGGTGTTGATGAAGTTTTTCACCTCTGAGGTGCTTAGAGAGCAGGTGAGAGGTGGCTCTGACACACCTTCTGACCAGCTGATCAAGTCACCGATGCTGGAAGCATCACAATTGATGTCAGGTGTCCTTCTGCTCCTAACAGAGGAGTCCCCCAGCTGAGTGTCCGGGTCCCCCTCTCCCCTGATGGCCAGGATTCTCTCCACCCCTTCAATCCTCTCCTTCTGATCCTCAGAGCAGAGTAGTGTTTGGAGGATGACTTCACTGTGGGCATACCAAGCAGATCTTCTCACAGTTGGCATCACAATATCCAGCACCTCCTTTCTCTGGGACTTGAGGCAGTCCAGCTGAAAGAGGATGTGCCTAGGCCCTTCGATCCAGGAGTGCTTGACCTTCACGTTGAACCAACATGGGTAATACACTCCAATGATGAATTCCACAATGAATTGCAGAATCTTCAGGTTCTTTCCTTTAAGTCCGTGCTTTGACACCCAGAGCCTGAGAAGTCTGTTCGCTGTGGTGAGCCAGCGGCTGTGGTTTACTGGTCCTTGGTCCTATCTCTAACAGAGCCAGCCCTGCAGGAAGTACTCCATCCCTGACTGCACAGACAATTTTATAGCCATAGTATTGATCAGTTGAGAGATCTTGAATGACCTTGTCAGGAAGCTTGATCAGTGGAGGGCCAACAGAGATTCGGGTGAAGTTTGGATTGATATCAAAGTCTGTAGCAGAATCAAGGAGCTTTCCTATTGGCCCGGATAATTTTTTGTCTGACAGAGTAGAGCCATCAAGGTCAACAATGAGATGGCGCACGGGAAGTTCAACAGTGTGCAGGTTGCACACCAACCAGACCAGCTTTCTCCCCAGGTGCAGCTCCAGCTTCCGCATTACTCCAGCTTTCACACCAGTGTTGACATTTGTCGAGTCTCCTCCAATGGCCAACAAGGTCTTATCATAACCCCTCTCTTTCAGCCAGGCAAACAGGACCTTAGCAATCTTCTCCGCATGTGACTCCTCTTTAGTTGCTTTCTCTGGGGTAAAGTGGAACAGATAGTAGCTGCCAGGCTCACTAACAACACTATAGTGTTCTTCCTTGATCTTTGCGGGAAAAGATTGGTCACTGCCCTCAGCTTCCATCATCACATTGGTCAGGTCAATCCGCCCATCAAAGAGGATGCAAGAGATCCCCCCCTCCTCCCTGCACTTCTTCTCGAACTGTTCCCCCAGCTCTCTCATCAACTTCTCCTGTGCTCTCTTGACCTTGCTCTTATCAATCACTTTACTTGTATTGTCTTCTGTGATGATTCCTGCGTCAATCAGAGCTGCTGTTGCTATCGCTGCAGTTGGCCTCAGCCCTATGCCATACCTTACACTAGCAAGGGCAATGTTTTGAATCTCATCATAGTTTTTCTGTACCTTTGCCGAAGCTGCTGGCTCAGGGTCAGTTTGAGGGAAGAGCTCAACTTCAGGAACAAACTCATCTTCATCACCACTTCTCTCCATTAGCTTCATAAATCATGAGTCACTTCAAATATTTCACAAAACGTTTTAGAATGTTCTGAAACGTTACATTCTAGCCTCTGAGAAAGGTGGCTCAGAAAATGGCCTTATGCGCGCCAGAAAACCGTCAAAATATTTCATATACCAAACTGTATGATAATTACAATTAAGTGGAATGGCACACCTTTTTATTTGAGTATTTAAATATTATTATTATTATTATATGAATTACATTATATGTGTTTATATGAATTAGTTAGAACAATGCTCTATGAGAGATAACGTGAGCAGCCATGATAGAAAACGTGAGAAGACATATTCTGGGGTAACTACAATAGTAAAATAATCAACAATTTAATAATAATCAACTGCAAAATGATGTAGGTTAGGGTTATCAGAATTAAATAGTTTCTTCAGAATTGTGTTCTATACACCAAAATATGTCATTTGAACACCCCTCTCCATTGATTTAAAAAAAATGCATAGTATGACCCGCCCTATACGTGCCAATCTGTTTTGGGGATGGAACTGAGGAACAGTATCATTGAGCTTCTGTGTTTGCTATATATGGAGACCTTTATATTCTCTGTTTCCTTTCATCTGGGAGTTGAGTCTTCCTGTTGCTGTGAAATTCTGGTGGGGGATAGGGGTAAATGTGGGGCTCATTGTGGCCCCACTGAATCAACTGGCTGGTTTTATGTAGGCTAGGATGAAGTTGGTATTATTAGTGTCATCCCTGGGGCAGCCACAAAAAACTAATGCTAATCTGTGTACCACCTGAGGTCATCAGGGTATCTATACTCAAGGCAGCAGACCTCACCTTGTTGGGCTCCATGGTGTATGAAGTAAAGTTTTCTCCCCATTCTTACTTCCTCTCCCCTGGCTCAAAATGTGACTCTGATACCTGCAAGAGTGCTGCTTCAGTTACCATAACAAAAATGCCAGGGGGACACACTTTAATTCTGACCAGTTCAATTTTACAGATAACAATGGTCTCCTTGTTAGCAAATGGTGCAAGGTACATACATCATCAAATGTAAAGGTTATTGTTTATTTTGTAGGAAAGCAATTAAGTGTGACAACTCAGGATTTTAGCAAATTCTGCAGCATACCCCTGGAAAGAGAGAGAGAAATTGTGCAAGACATTATAGATGGAACACAAATGACTCTTGCACAAACACAAGCTAGTAGTTCCTTGGAGTCTAAATATCTACTGAAAACAAGTAATGCCAAACAAGCAACCTTCACATGTGTATCTGAGAAAGATGGAGCCACCAAAGCGGAGCTAATACATGAAAGTGGTGTTCTCCCACTTTAGTTGTTTCATGCAACAACATTGAAAACATTTTTCAAGCTATCAGGTCATCCCATAAGTAATGTCGTTTTTTAGATCGGAATTTGAAGGACAAAAAAAACTCAACTGAAACTTTTTAATCTAGTATATATTTTCCATCGGAATCAATGACACTCTGCCAACGTCCTGCAAGCTTTTCAATGCCATGTTTATAAAATTTAGGCGGTTTTGAGGCAAAAAACGTACAAAGACTGGTGTGCAGGTCATCTAAAGAAGTATACTGTTTCTCGTCAAAATAGTTTTGCAGACTCCTGAAGAGATGATAATCTGAAGGCGCAAGGTCTGGAGAATATGAAGGATGTGGAAGTTTTCCCACCCAAGCTCCTCAATTTTTGCAGAAGTGATCCCTATTCCCTTTTTTGAACTCGTAAAGCATTATATGCCTGATATGCTCTTCTGATACCGCCATGTTTATGAGGGGTTCACATAAAGCAAAACACACATCTTCACTGGTCAAGGTCTGTAAAGTATGTAGCGAAACACGATAGATCTCCTCTTAGATATAACCTTCGGAAAATTTATGCTTAAACTGAGTAGGACTACTTTAAACTTAATCCATCGTAAAAAACGACATTACTTATGGGATGACCTGATATGTTTGAAGGTGCTGTACATAGAAATTTTTCTTTGCTTCAAAAGTTTCATACATAGTTTCTGAGGTTACAGGACCCTATTTTCATGAAGTCTTGGTAGATGACATTAAACATACTAAATCTCCATTCACCCTGCAGTATGATGAGAACAAATGCCCAGAATCTGAACCAGTTTGATATTCAAGTTTGATATTCAAGTTAGATACTGGTCTGAAAAGCAAAAGCAAATTTAAGTGCATTATTTACAAATTTACAAACATATATGATGGGTTATGTGACAGGAGATTTGTGAGTTGTTGTTGTGTGCAGTTAATGATAATGGCTTGGGCCCCTAAGTATGCTTGAAATGTTGGATATGGTAGTGATGGTCCCAGTGTAAACAAGAAAGTGTGGAATATAATCAGTCAGTCAGTAAAAGAACTTGACAAGCCTGAACTCATTGATAATGGTTCTGTAACCTACATGTTGCTCACACTGGATTTTGCATGGGAATGAAGGCATATAGACTAGGGATGTACCGCACAATATAACCGGATATCTCGCTTTTTATTTTTGCCAGATACCGGATAATCTGGCTGGATACCAAATAATTGCTGGATATTTGGCTGGATCATGTATTCTTAAGGGCATAAAATTTAAAAACTTGCAATTAACTAGTGGTTTAATAAACTTTTATGGTTCCTACTAATTTTACAAAGTCATTATTCTCCTAAAAAAAATGCAGATTAGAAATTTTGTTTATTAAAAAAAAAAAATCCATAAACCAAAAATAAAACATGAACTTTCTTATATATATATATATATTTTTTTTAATTGGGGTTGTTTAACCTCCTTCGCAACATCTAAGGTCATATGACGGAGGGGACCTACAGCTTTACGTGGGATCCGAACCACGGGTCGCTACATAATCTGGGCGCAGAGGACGGTCTCCCATCCAACTACTACCCAGACCCAATGTCGCTTAACTTCGCTGATCTCCGGAAAGCGGTGTTACGGCATCGACCACGACGTAGCCCATATATATATATATATAATATATATATATATATATATACACACGGTCTGTCAAAAAAAACTAAGCCAAATTCAAACCTTTATTAAAACAAAACCATTTATCTAATTAAGTTGAATTTTTTACACAATAAAGTATAGGTAATCACCTATTATCCTTTAAATTTTTATCACGATATCTTCAGAATTGTTAATTTTATTAATGATTAACTAAAAAGTGAGATTCTCCTACTTAACATGAACAATTTTTTTTTTACAATATACTGTAGATAATTTTGTTTAATAAAATTAAAAGAACTGTTCAATATGATTCCCTTGCATTTCTATCACTTTGTCCATGCACTCTTTTAAATGGTTTAAATTGCAGATCAGATTTAATAATCCTTCTTACGCTTGATTCTGATATTTCTAGTTCTTTTGATATTTGAGCAGGTGTCATGTGGCTACCAGGTCGATCCTCTTGACTAAGGATACGTTCCTCCACTTTCTGAATATTTTCATCTACTCTAACTGATTTTGGTCGCCCACTACCAACCTTCCTTTCAATGCTTCCTGTTTCATCGATAGTTCTCAATAAGTAATCTAAACCTGATCTAGTCCATCCTTTATAATCGAATTCAGAAAGTAATTTCCTTGCACTATAACCTTTTTCAACTCTATAATGCTTTATAATTATTTTATCTTCATGTGAGAATGGCATATTTAGAGGTATTCACGAAAAATTTTAAATCTAAACAAATTCTGAAAAAGAGAAAAAAGAAATTACATAATGAGAAAAACTGAAATTTTCGCAATCTGTAGAAATAACCGCATAACTCCTAAAATATTTAAAATAAAGTTAGAAAATTACCACAGATTAATTATTTATGAGCCTTTTATTTATGTAGTGTAAAAAAATATTTGAAATCTCTATCAAATTGTGCATTTTATAGAGATTTCAAATTGGCTTAGTTTTTTTTGACAGACCCTGTATATATACCTCGGTGGTGTAGTGGTTAGCGTCGCTGACTACGAATCCATCGGCCCCGGGTTCGAGACCTGACGGCAGCCGACGCGCAGCAAAACCCAGCTGTTCATCCTTCCACACAATAAAGAAAGTGGTTGGTAGATAAATGGGTATCCTAGGTGGCCAAGTGGTTAAGACGCTCGGCCGCTGATTTGGCGTGGTTCGGATTCCACGTTAAACTGTAGGTCTAAGGTGGAGTAAAAAGCTTGACCTTCGTCAGAATGAGCAATTCGGGCAGAAGCTAGTTAAAGGTATAATATATATAATTTATATATATATATATATAATCACCCAAACCCGCAGGGAAAAATTATAAAACAGTGTTTAAAAAAGCTAATTAATTTCGGCCACCGTTCAGTGTCAGTTACTATTTTGTTGAATGTTGGCGTATTTTTGATAATTGTAGCATTTGTGTAGAAGTAAAAGTAAGATTAAGTTACCATTTGGACATCACTGTAAGTTAATCCATGTGTTATATAAGCATTTGATCACTGGTTTGCTGGATATGCTGAAGATTAAAGAAACGTGTGAAATAAACAACAAAAGTGGCGGCAAGGGCAGCTGTAGGATAGCCGGAGGCTGTGAAATGTTGTATTTTTGAATTTTTGACCCTTGGACTCTACTCTCTAATCTGTGGATCAACATATTCATATAATTAGTGATCTACCTACCAGTGGCGGTTCTTTAGATTTGGCAGGTGAGGCGATGCCTCACCTAATAAAAACAAAATATTCCATCTTATATATATGTAAGTATTAATAAGATAAATTTATATAAATATATAAAAATATTATAAAGTTTTTTCCCATTCATTTTGTACACAAAAAGTCCAATATTTCATGCATAAAATGCTAGCATTCGAAAAGAACTTGCTTTGCCTTGTATTCATGAGGCGAGACAACCAAAACGCTCAGTGTTGCTACGAATATAAACTAGTTGCTATGACGCCGATGAAGTCACTCACACTGCTGAAATATTACTGGCTGAGGCGAAATGAATATTCGCCTCAGCCAGTACTTCATACTATATAAATTTTTTTTTGCCTCACCACTTAAGGAATGCACGAGCTGCTGCTGCTATCTACCCTCTACCTGTGTGTTTCATTGCCTTGAGAGTGTTAATACTGTGAATAGTTCAGTCATGGCCGTAACTGTTGTCATCAGTCGCCAGGTTATTCTGTGGAATGTCTCTTGTGGTGGTACCTCCCATCGACTTCTTTCTGCTTGCTTGCGTGATGCTCAGTTGAATTTCATTTGTAAGTGGCTGATGACCATGGTAGCGACCATTTTCCCATTTGTCTCTCTTCATTTAAGATCCATTCTTGTCTTCATGTCCTTCATTAGTGCTTGGACAAGCCTGGTTGGTTACTATTTTGTGACCTTCCGACAGTGTCTTCAAATGTGAAGGTAGTCCCATTTGTCAATGAAGCTGCGTAATTTTTTACTTTCATTCTTCACTTACCTCGAGCAACTGACCTGGCTTCCTCAGCTCCAGTCCCCTAAGGTTTCGTGCCTCCGAGCACTGGACCTGCTGCAGGTTTTGGCACACACATCTTGGGGTGCTGACTGTACCACTCTTCTTCGCTTGTATTATGCACTGTTAGGTCGAAGCTTCACTATGATTGTGAAATCTATTCCTTGGTGTGCCCGGGATCACTTTAACATATTGCTTCCCGAATGCTTTGGGAAGCAATATGTTAAAGTGATCCAAAACTTTTATGGCTCCACTAATTTGATCTCTCTTGGATGGAAAGAGTAGGCAATTTTAATACCATTCAAGTTATTTGGATTGGACATAGGTTGAATCATTTCGCTTTGTCTTACCCAGCAAATATCTTCCTTCTCTGGAAAATGGTATTTATTAGGGCCTCCTGAAGATGTTAAAAAGCTAATTTGGTAATTAGCAAATTCTTCTGAACTGTCTTTGATTATTCCAAGCCAGATTTTACTCTCATACTTATTCATGAGTTTAAGATTTTGGTGATAGGTACAAACACAAACTGAGTGTGTTCTTCCCCCCAGCAACAACACACCATTTAGGTCTTAAATTTGCAAATGATGAAAAACCAATACTATCATCAGTTTCCTTATATTTTGCATACAGTTCTTTCAAATTACCTAGTAAGAGACATTTTTGTTTGTATTCCTTTTCAACATATTTATTTCTTATACTGACACACTCAGATTTCCTTGCACATATCTGACTTACTTCATCTTCATAGAAAACCTTTACTCTGGATATTGTTTCTTCAGTCAATTTTTTTCTTTTACTGTACTTTGGAACTTTAGGAAGAATACCAAATTGAGCTCTCAAATGTCTGGCTTTGTCAACAGTGTACCTAGTGGCACCATAAAACTATTGGGTTTTAGTAATTGTAAAAGGAGACAGTGTTAAGTATCTGAAGTCTTCGTTGATAGGAAGATGTCGAGTTGAATTCTTCTTTTGAGATCATTCATCAGCATTTCGTACCTGTTTAAAAGAAGAAAAATACATAATATAAATCATTGCAGTTTTTTTTGACAATATTATGAATTGAATAAAATTCAAGAGTTTCGAAGAATATTCTTATAGTATATTAAGTAAGTACTGTTAATTTAATTGCCTTGTATCATATTTAGCTGCATTTGTAGTTTGACTCAGTCTCTTAGAGGTAAGAGACTACTCAGTCTCTTACAGGTAAGAGACTGAGTATTAAAGTAATCTAATTTACATAGTTTCTTACATACCTTGCAATATCTTTCTCCATTTTTTTAAGATCATGTTTATTGGATGGTCCAGCATCATCTTCAACTGTCACAGACATTGAGTCTTCCAATTTCCTTTTTAGAGATGTTGAAGTTCTCTGGTATTTTTTAGATGCCATCTTTCATTTACTGATACTGCTCAGGCCATTTGAAAATTTATGATATTTTAAAGTCTACCATTAGATATACGAGGGTAATTCAATAAGTATCCGCACTTTTTATTTTCACATCTGATAGATTATAAACACATCACTTCTCAACATAGTCTTCCTGTTTCTCAATACACTTAGTCCAGCGATCTATAAGCTTCCTAATGCTATCACAAAAGAATGTTTTTGGCTGTGTGCGTAGCCAGTCATGCACCGCCTCCTTCAGGTCATCATCGCTTTGGAATCGCTGACCTCTCCAAGCGTCTTTTAGTGGTCCAAACATTTGTTCGTTTTCCCTCCTCATCTTATGCGGAACGCTCTTCTACACAAGCGTCGTTTTATATATATATATATATATATATATATATATATATATATATATACACCTCGATTAGGTACTCCGGCTTGCCGGGCCGAGGGGGCTCGTACACCTCGTGGGTTGTTGGGGTTTCCTCAACTCCTCGCGGGGTGTGGGCGAAGAGTTACCTAGTTGCGTTTTTTTTTTTTTTTCTTTTTGCTCCCCTTTTCTTCCGTCTCCCGGAATTTCTTTTGTCTTGACTCGGTCTTGGGCCTCTGTCAATTGTAGTATCCCCCCCCCCCTCTGTTTGTATTTTGCAGTCTTGGGGGTCATCGGGGGCACCCGCCGGGGGGCATCGCTCCGTGGCTGAGCCGTGCTCTGGGGATGGTACGGGCGCCCGGACTGCTGCTGCGTCTGGATTGGGTCTTTGCTAGGCCCTTCACGGACAAATCTCCGTAGAGCCAATCTGTTGTTTTTAAAACAACGGATGGCGCGTTGCCTTGGGTCCGAGGCTGTCTTTCTTGTAAAGCTATTGTTTATGGGTTCAATTTCAAAACTTCAATCCCCTCCTGTTGACGACTCTGGCCCGCCCATGGATTTGGATAAGACTTCTACTTCTGGTCGTTCAGCGGCCTCTGCCTCCGCTGGATTGACCTTAAAGCCGTATGGCCCCCTCTCGTCCTCTGCGGCGTCTGGCTCTCGTGGTGGCCGTAGGGCGGGGTCTTCGCGGCCCTCGTTCTCTCGCCCACTCGGTTACCGTTACACATGGACCTGTCCCTGCTGTCAATTTCTGTCCGGTGGACAGGTTCCTTGTTCTCCGCCCTTCCGCTGGCTCCCTTCCGGGCAACTCGGAACGGGTATTTCAGCGTCTTAAGACGGTGGGGGTTCCCTGTCGTTATGATATCCGCCATCTGAAGGATGGGTCTCTTCTTTTGAAGTCCCGTTCTTCGGGGGTGACTGAGTCCCTTCTACAGTTCAGGATGTTTTGGGTTGCAGAGTTTCTGTGACTCCCCATCCGCAATTGAATAGCTGTCAGGGCACCATTTTCGCTTCCCGTCTGCTGTCAATCCCGGTTGGCGAGTTGCAGGAGGATCTTGCTCCCCAGCGGGTAACGAAGGTCTTCCGCTTTTCGTCGCGCCGGGATGGTGCTCTTACCCGTCCGCTCGTCTGCTCCTGACCTTTGACTCCCTTGTGCCTCCGGCCCAGGTGTTCTGGGGCGTGGGTGATCGCCGGTCGTGAGAGTTTTCGGTGCGACCGTATGTGCCTGACCCGGTTCGCTGCTTTGGCTGCAACCGGTTCGGCCATGTTAGCTCTGCGTGCCGCCGTGAGGGTAAGCTATGTGTCCGCTGCGGTGGGCCTGCGCACTCTACCCCGTGCACGAAGCCCCCGCGGTCCTCGAACTGCTCGGGGGCCCACCCTTCCTCCTCTCGGGACTGCCCCGTTTTCAAGTTTGAATTCGAGGTGCGGTCCTTAAGGACTACCGAATTCCTTAGTGCGCGGGAGGCGCGCGATAGGGTCCGTGACCTGGAGCCGCGGCGGGGGTTGTCCTATGCTGCGGCTCTTGGCCCTGGCGGGTCCTCGGGCCCCTCCCGTGCTACCCCGGCGCCTACCGAAGTGGTGCCCCCCCTGGAGGGTCAGGGGGTTGATGGTCCCCTTGGCGCCGCGGGACCTTCTTGTCCCTCTGCCTCACTTTCAGACATCCCATCTGATTCCCTGCCTACAGGTGCCCCTTCTCCCTCTCCGGCCTTGGGGTCTGGATCCTTGCCTACTCATCTCTCGGGTGGGGAAGGTGATGCCCCGAAGGGGAGGAGGAAGCGTCGCCGTGGTCGGAGTCGGAGTCGGAGTCCTCCAGACCCGATCATGACTGCTGCTCGCCCTGCTTCCCCTTCTTCACCGGAGGGGAAGCGGCGCGCCGCTCCTGATCCGCTCGGGACTCCCCCTCCTATACGGAGGGCTGGTGAGGCGTCACCTCCCGATGCCCCAACTAGTGTCCGGGTGTCGGTTGAGGTACACCGCCCCATGACACCCTCGATTACTGACTCGGTTCCCATGGTGGACCCGGTCGAGAGGAGCCTGGCCCTTCTTCATGGAGTCTCTCTCCCTTCGGCTCCTGCTGAGAGTGGTCGGGTCTCTCTCCTGGATCTACCTCTCACACCTGTGGTGGACCTTTCCTCCTCCCCCCGTCAGCACTTCTCTGGTGTGACGAGCCCTCGAACATCTGGTTCTCCCCGGCCCCCCTCTGGTGGGGAGTCGGGGGTTTCGGCTGGGCCCGTCTCGTCGTCTCCCCCCCTCAGGGGAGCCCCCCTCTGAACTCCCTGTTCCACTTTCCACCTCGTTCTACTACGGATGAAGCAGCTGCGGGGTCGGTGGCCCCTACCCCCCCCCCCTCGTTCGGGGTGAGTCGGGGAAGCCGATTCCGTCCCTGGTTACGGACCCTTGAGTTTGCTGCTCAGCTTGGTCCGTGGCTATTTCTCTGATTTCTCTGCTTCTTATAATGCCACTTCCCCTTACAGTTCCATTTTGCACTGGAACTGTAGGGGGCTTTTAGCTAACTGGGAGAACCTTGCCTCCCTGCTGGAGAGCGAGCGGCCTTCCTGTGTTTGTCTCCAGGAGACTATCCTGGCTGCGCGGGGGCTCCCTCGTCTCTCTGGCTATGTTGGTTTCCCTTGCACCTCGGATGAGCGCACACGCCGGCGGGGTGCGGCGATTTATGTGCATCATTCATTACCCTCGCGAGGTGTGCCTCTTCGTACTTCCTTGCAGGCTGTGGCTGTGCGGCTCTTTTTAGATCGCCAGTACACTGCCTGCTCGATTTATATTCCTCCTCATGACCCTCCTCCTCGCGACGCGGTTCGCGAGTTGGTGTTGCAACTGCCTCGGCCGTTTCTCCTCCTCGGGGACTTTAACAGTCGCGACCCGGCTTGGGGAGATGTCCGGTCGACTAATGTTGCTGGTATGTTGCTCTCCTTAATGGAGGAACTTTCCTTCGCGTGCCTCAATTCCGGTGAACCTACCTACTTCCACGAACCCACGGGTTCATCTACCTGTATTGATCTCTCCTTGGTGTCCCTCGATGCCTTACTCGATTTTTCGTGGAAGGTGTTGGGGACTTATGGCAGTGATCATTACCCAGTCTGTCTTGAGCCGGTCGGACCGCAGCCGGGTGTTTCGTCTCGACCGAGGTGGTGCCTTGCGCGGGCTGACTGGCCATCCTTCAGAGCTCGTTCCGTCATTGCCCGTTTGGTGTTGAGCTTTGGCTCTGTGGATGAGAGCTTGGAGTTCTTCGAGCGGGTGGTGATGGGCGTTGCGGAGGACTGTATTCCTCGATCTTCCGGTAACCCGCGGACGCGTAGTGTCCCGTGGTGGACTCCAGCATGTCACCAGGCGGTGTGTGAGAGGAAGAGGGCAACGCGCCGCTTCTACCGCACCCGACGCGCGGACCACTTGATTGAGATGCGGCGGGCGAAGGCTTTCGCCCGCTGGACTCTCAAGTTGGTCCGTCGGGCCTCTTGGCGTGCTTTTGTGTCCGGCATTTCCTCGTCTATCCCTTCTGCTGCTGTGTGGCGGAAGGTACGTAGTATCGAGGGGAAGCCGGTCCCTGCTAGTCGCCTTGTCCTTCGGGACGGGGACGGCTTCCTTTCGGATCCTGCTGCTGTAGCCGATCGGCTGGCCGGTGCTTTTGCTGCGGTTTCCCGTTCGCCTTCAGCTGCGGATCGTCCTTTGTCGGATGTTACGTTCCCGCCGCCTGGGAACGAGCCCTATAACCGTCTCTTTACGATGCGGGAACTTGGGCTGCCTTGGCAACCCGTCGTTCTTCCGCCCCTGGCCCTGATGACATCCCGTATGACTTTATTTGGAATTTGCACCCGATGGCCCTACACTTCTTGCTGGATCTTTTCAACCGGGTGTGGGTTGAGGGGTCGTTCCCTTCCCGTTGGAGGGAGGCGATTGTGGTCCCGATACCTAAGCCGGGGAAGGATCCGGCGGAGGTGGCGGGCTATCGGCCTATTGCCTTGACGAGCTGCTTATGCAAGCTCCTTGAAAAGATAGTGGCCGTCCGACTTTCCTTTACACTGGAGTCGCTTGGGTTATACCCCCCGACCCAGTATGGCTTTCGTCGATTTCGGGTTACTCTGGACCCCCTTCTCCTCCTTGGTCATGATGTACGGGAGGCCTTTTCTCGCCGGAATTTTGTTCTGGCCGTCTTTTTCGACGTCCAAAAGGCCTATGACTCGACCCATCGGGGAGTTGTCATGGACCGTTTGAAGTCTCTTGGTTTTGTGGGCTTTTTGCCCACATTTCTTCGTAGCTTCCTCTGCCGTCGCACTTTCCGAGTCCGTAATGGGGGGCCCTATCTGACCTGTATGTTCAGGAGGAGGGGGTGCCGCAGGGGTGTGTCTTGAGCGTCTCCTGCTTCAATCTGGTCATGTCTGCGCTACCGGGAGCCCTTCCGCCCTCGGTGCGCTGTTCCATCTATGCCGACGATCTGGCCGTCTATGCCGCGGGGACGAGTCCCCCTCTCGTGGAGAGGCAAGTCCAACTTGCGGTCAATCGGATTGAGCGCTGGGCGTCGTCGGTGGGCCTTACGCTGTCTTCCCCGAAGACTTCGTGTGTGGCCTTCCTTCCTTCGAGGAGACGGGGATCCGGCGCCGTCCCGGCCTTTAATCTTACACTCGGAGGTCAGCCTCTGGCCCTCGTTCAATCAGTACGTTTCCTGGGTATGGTTTTCGACAGCCGTTTGAGCTGGGTTCCCCACCTTCGCCGGCTGCGCGAGTCTGCAAGACGTACCCTGGATTTGCTGGGACATCTGTCGCATACTACATGGGGCGCGGATAGGCGGACACTCCTCCGTTTGTACGTGTCGCTGGTACAGTCCAAATTAGACTATGGGAGTGTGGTGTACGGCTCCGCCTCCCGTACGGCCCTTCGGATACTGGATCCGGTCCTCTCTAGAGGACTGCGCATGTCATCTGGCGCCTTCCGCTCCTCTCCGGTTGATAGCCTGCAGGTTGAGTGCGACATCCCTCCCTTGGAGGATCGGAGGTCGTTCCTCATTGCCAAGCATTATCTCCGGATTCTCCGTCCTCCCAACTCTCCTCTGTTCCAGGTGGTTGAGAGGGCGTTCTGCCGGGATGGGGGTTGGTATTTCACCGACACGGTGACCTCCCTCCTCGATGGTATGGGCACTCCTCCATCCGTTATACCGGTCTCTTTCAGGGGTGTTGCACCTTGGGAGAGCACCCCTGTTGCGTGCTGTAGGGCGTTGCGCCCCGTTCGCAGGGCCGATTCTGACTCTGCCTTGCTTCGGTCTCTGTTCCTTCAGCATGCAGCGTGTCACTCTGCATGTGTTGCGGTCTTCACAGATGGCTCGAGGTCATCGGGGGGGCGTTGGGGCTGCGGCTGCGCTGTTCCCCAGTCGTCTGCCCTTGCTCCCCGATGTACCCGTCTCCCTGATGAGGCTTCCGTTTTCACGGCTGAGCTCTATGCCATTCTGAGCGCTCTGGAGGTGGTGCGGGAGCATCCGGATGGGTCGTTTGTCATCTATTCGGATGGCCTGGAGTGTTTTGACCCTGTCCACCCACTGGTCCGACGAATCCAGCTACTGTGCCATATCCTTGTCGCTTTTGGTTGCAAGGAGGTGGTATTTTGCTGGGTCCCTGCACATGTTAACGTGGCTGGAAATGAGGCTGCCGATCGAGCTGCCCGTTCCGCGTGCCGACTACAGGTTTCACCCATGTCCCTCCCCTTTTCCGATTATATCCCTGGCTTCCGTAGGTTTTTGCGCTCCCGGTGGCAGAGTCGCTGGGATGGCGCTACAAATAACAAACTCTGCAAGATTAACCCAAATTGGGATGTTGGGCCTCTTCCTTCCATCGGTCGCGCCATAAGGAGGTGGCTCTGGCCCGCCTCCGTATTGGCCACACCCACCTGACCCATGGCTATTTGATGGCCGGGGATCGGGTGCCCCGATGTCCCAATTGTAACGTCTCACAGTTGCCCACCTCCTGGTGGAGTGTCCGCTTTACTCTGCACTGCGCGCAGAGTATTTTCCATTTTTGGAGAGCGTCGGGCCTTGTGATAGGCTTGGCGCTATTCTATCTGAAGGTCCCTACTTTTCGGTAACCGGGTTGTTCTCCTTCCTCTTTCGCTCCCGACTTCTTTACCGGCTGTGACTCCGCTATGATCTTTCTACCCTCCCTTCCCCCCCCTCCCTCCTCCTCCTCCCCGTCTATTGTTCATTTCCGTTAGCTGTTCCATAGTCTTCGTCCTGTGTTCGCTCTGCTATCCACCTTTCTTTTGGTGGCCATGAGCGGTCATACTTTGAAACAAAAAAAAACAAAAAAAAATATATATATATATATAGTATTCTATATATATAGAACTATAGAATGTATACTTGCATAATTTTATTGGAGTGACATCACGCTGTTCAAGAGTCTTGTTTAGCTGCTCTCTTTCAAAGTATGCTTCTTCAACATCCAATTTAGGATGGAGTGAAAAAATCAAATGTGCCAGGATCAAAATTGAGGGGGTCTAGGTAGTTGTCTTTTGTCCAGGATTGAACTTTAAAACCAATTTTGGGTGGTTGCATATAAAACTGTGACTGCTACTGGCCAATTTATACAAATTGTGTGTGTGCACGACCAAAATTTGAACCCAGTGACCTATCTCAGGTTTTGGACATGATAGAAAGACAATTTAAAGACTGCTTATGATGTATTTTTTACCTCTGAAACAGATTAAAACATTTGCAGAGGGCTGCAGGCTCAATAATGCATCAAAAAAATCCATATTTCATCAGTTTTGCTTAAAAAAAAAAAATGCAAGTTTTCAGCTCTTTTTTCTCCAAATATTTTGTTTTTTATTTGAAATTATATTTTGTATTTTTCTTTTCAGGTTAAATTTATAGAATTGATAAATACATGTATTTTGATAACCTTATTGCCAAAAAATACTGCATAGTAGGATGTTAAGATGCAGTGACACAGTTAAAATTCTTGATGGAGGTCACAGATTTTCAAGCACAAACTCATTCCCCAATGGAAAGCTTCCTCTTGGTAAAGATGTCATCCAATGTGTAATGGCAAAAGAGAACTGGACAACCAGACAAGCAGCTGATATGGTTGCACTAAGTCCGATTGAACACTGGATTTAGTACAATGTCTATCCAATTTCACACCCCAGTGTCATCAGCAAGATTCAGGATCTAGTCAAAGAATTTTGAAGGTAAGACTCAAATTTTCAGTCCTGTATAAAAAGATTTAAACTATGTCATACTTTTGTAAATTTTGTAGTTACATTTATTTGTTTGTGACAGTAATTTTATTAACATAATCATGTGATTCAATGATTTGTAAATCATAAGAATGATCGGTAATAAATTCTGTTTTGACTAGAACTTAACTTAGGGTTTATAATTGAAATTTGCATTCACAACATTAAAGTTTTGGTAATTTTGTAGGTTTGATAGATATCCAAAAAAGAAACGTGGTGACAAGTTCTGGAGTGATCTTTCTTCCTTCATTGAAAAAACTTCCAAGTTGTTTGACATCTTCTGCGAGGACTCAAATCGGAGAAGAGATTTGGAACATTTGTATCAACTCAAAATGACAGAAGAGAACTATACTTTCTATGAGAACCAGAAAACAGCTAGAATAGGACGATGCATTAGTTTTAAGGAACGCCTTACATCGGCAGACATCAGATACAAAAGGAGAGTAGTACAGCAGGAGCAAGCAGAAGAAAAGAATCGGTGAGTTTGATCTATATAAATTTAAAAACGTTTGATTAATGGCCACCGAAAATCTGGGTTTCTTGAAATAATTGCTACAAATTATGAAATTTTATTTTTGCGTTTTTCGTAAACTATCTTGTATCATAATCATATTGTATTTTATTATCCCCAGGGAAGAGCTCAGAAGAGTTTTTCAAGTTGTTCCATCAAGCTCAGCAGCAATACATGACAGTGATCTCGACACTCTCTCGAGTCAGGGCAGCCCGGAATCACATGATGAAACAGCTGGTGTCAGTGAACAACAGGAATCCAGGACAGAACAAAATAGGAAGAGTCTACCAAACCTCGCTCGGCAGTGTGACAGGTATACTGTATAGTTTAAAATATGAGTATGCTTTGAACACTTGTTGCTCTGTTGACAATACTTTTGAAAAAATTATTTGTAATCCATGTAACGTTGCTCATAGTTAGTCCAAATCTTGGACACTGGTGTCCAATGAACATCTTGTTAGAATATTAACTTGATATAAATGTCTTTTACCAGGTATCAAGTAAGTGACAGAGCCGGAGCAGCAGTTGCATCAACAGTTTGAGGATTATGGAATTATCACTACTACTGATAAGATGAACGTAATTGACAGGTAACAGTTCAATTATCTCGTACATTAGTATCTGATTCAAATCAAGTATTTCACAAAAAGGCATACATTTCAAACAAGTTTAAATTTAAATATTGTTAGTCAAAACCTATGGAGCTTGCTTAAATAACTGTCTTTAAAATTGAGTAAATTTGCACTATGAACTTTGCAGGAACAAGCTGAGAAGAGCGTGAAAAATATCGTGAAGCCATAAGAAAAGAGGAGGGTAAGTTATTTGAATTGGTGGATGCTATTTATGTGGATGGTCGCAAAGATGCAACAATGGTGTCAGTTGAAGTGAATGGCAAATATTACAGAAGAACTGAGCTAGAAGAGCACTACCGTATGTAATTGTAGGAGAACCTGCTGAGATTTAAAATTTTGATCTTTAGTTTGCATTTTGTAACAGATATTACTCAAAATATTTATTAAGATGAATTTTGGATGTAGAAATTGGGAAATAGTTATAAACCCTGAAATATCTGAAAAATTGTCTCTAATTTCTGAATACTATTTCAGGTGATTTCTACCTCTCACATGTGACTCCAAGTAATGGCAAGGGGTCGACTATTGCAACAGAGATATACAAGGCCCTCAAAGATACTGAATTACAAACCAAACTTGCCATGATAGGATCTGATGAGACTAATACAATGACTGGTTCAAATGGTGGAACTATCAGATGCCTGGAAGAACTGCTTGATAGACCTTTGCAGTAGAGCATTTACCTACACTGTAATGATGTAATGAGCTCCCCCTTCGTCACGTCTTTGTTACTCTGGATGGAACAACGAAGAGCCCAGACTCATTTTCAGGAAAGATAAGGGTTGAACTTGGTGGAAGTGTATCTCAGTGGGATGTGATTTCATTCAAGCCAATTAGGAATTCAAAATCTGTCATTCAAGGTGGTTGACTCTGGCATGTAGAATCCTCAGATTTTATACATCTCAAAAGAAGCCTTCCAAAGTTCTGGTCAGAGTTTTGTATCTTGGTCTATTTTCCAAGTTAGTTCCAGATCAAGGAAGAGTATCGATGCACAGATAGTGCTAAGAACTTTTATGATATGCTCCAAAGGATCCTGAAATTTCCTTACAAAGAAGTCAGGGAGATAGCCCTAAAAACCCTCTACCGAAATGCATACTATGTTCCCCCTTAGAACTTATTAATTGCCATGCTTGCTGATTCAGACCCACAAATCCGCAACATCGCAGTTAACAAGGTACTTTTGGTCAGAGGGAATGAATCAGTTGAAACAGTGATAGACAATGACTTCAAAGGTGGTGACCTGGTAATTGATTCAGATGAGGATATTGAAGTCCCAGAGTTACAGCCTGACTCGAGTGTTGTGAGAGATGGTAGTGTCAAGAGATTCATGGTGCCTAAAATCGATAACGAAGCTCGAGGGTATCTCAAAATGATAAACTTAAATTCACCTTACATTCATGAGCCCCCTATCATAGCATCTCTAACCAATGAATAACTCAAACGTAAGAAGGGAAGCACTGAAATTCAACCAGCCTTGTCATGATCAGGCTGTAGAGAGGCACATTAAACTTTTAACAGAGGCTTTCTCAACTGGTAGGATTTGAACGTCGTGATGGCATTATTCGACAAAAGTTAAAATCAAGAAAACTGACTAGTGTTCAATACAAAAATACAATATTCTGAAGCTGTTTAGATGATTATTTTTTATTACTTTGTTTAATGAGTGATAGATTGAATGTGTGTTATATGTGTTATATGAATGTGTAATAATGAAAATTGCAATTTTTGGCCAAAAATAATAAAAATATGGATTTTTTGATGCATTATTGAGCCTACAGCCATCTCCAAATGTTTTAATCTGCTTCAGAGGTGAAAAGTACATCATAAACAGTTTTTAAATTGTCTTTTTATCATGTTCAGAACCTGAGATAGGTCACTGGATTAAAATTTTGGTCGCTCGCACATACAATTTGTATAAATTGGCCAGTAGCAGTCACAGTTTTGTATGCAACCACCCAAAATTGGTTTTAAAGTTTAATCCTGGACAAAAGATAACTATCTAGACCCCATCAATTTTGATCCCGGCACTTTTGATTTTTTCCCTCCACACTAACATTCATGCACTTAGATGAAGATTTTTGTGGTGAAGGTTCAGGTGTACAAGTATCACTTCCTGAACTTAATTTCTTGCTGAATAACTGTTGTATTTCATAATTTTTATTGATTTCCTTCAAACAGTTTGTACAAACTTTTCATGAATGACTTGAAGCCATGTACAGGATCACTATTTTCAATAACATCATTTGGGAGTAATCTCAAAGCACTTGCAATAACTTTTTTTGTGCGTTTTGAATGGGTTACAGCAATGATAGGTATAGTCTTTACATTTAGTTGCTATTTTCTATTAAGTACTGTACGTAGCTATGTACTGTGAATTTCTGAAAAGAAAAATATATCCTCATTATATGCCTCTATAAGCTAATTATTTCGCACATGTACACAATAAACAAGAGAACAGAACACTTTGCTTCCTAAGCGCACTTCCTTTGATTATTCAATAGTATTTAACACTAGTTGCGTTAGCTTTTAATTCAGGCTATCTTTATTAATTAATGTAGGTATTTTTAAATAGCTTTTGAATAGACTATTAGGGTGTGTCAATTTGGGAGGTGAAAATTAATTTTTGCCAATTCCTTCACTGAGGGGTTTTAAAAATATGTGTTTGGATGTGAAGAATTCAAATCTGCTATTATTTTTGTGATTGCTCAACACTTAGCTTGGTAAATCTACGTTTGATTAAAAAGCACATAAATTGCTCTCGGAAAACAACATTTATTAATTTTAGCTTCTCAAAATGTCAGGTAATGCTATAAAAATTTTAGTTTCTCTGCATAAAACATATCCTAGTAATCATAAAACATATCCTTGTAATCATAAAACAACATTAGAAAGTAATGACATCAGTAAAAAAAAATATTTAAACAAGTTTCATCAAGTCTTGCTTTGATTCATTCTTGGACATCAGCCGCCGACTTGCTTCTTGGCCTCTGATATAGCCCTCATGTTTCTCATGTGTATACACCCTGCCTGCTGCCTCTGTGACTTGTTTCACACACCTCTCTATTGACTGAGCATGACAGGGCCACTGTGGAACTTGCAAAGGCTTGTCAAAGAACTTCTTTACTTCCACTGTAGTCAGTTTACATGTCAAAGGAGGTTCAAATACCCCGTCAGACCAGTCTGTCAGCTCCAACATGGAAGAAGCACTGGGGTTGATGGAAGGTGTCTTCCTGGGACGTACAGAAAGATCTCCAAGTGTGTCATCATCTCCACCCCTCATGTCAACAATCTTTTGGACACCAGCTCTCCTCTCCTCACTGTCATCTGAGCACAAGAGTGTCTGGATTATCATTTCGCTGAATGCATACCATGCTGAGCACTTGATGGTTGGCAAAACAGCATCCACTACAGCCTTCTTTTGCAGCCTAACTAGCCGCAGCTGAAACAAGATGTGGCGTGGGCCTTCCACCCAAGAGTGTTTTACTTTGATGTTGAACCAACAGGGGTAGTACACACCAACAATGTATTCCACTATCAGTCTTAAGTTGTTGAGGGTTTTGCCTTTAAGGCCATGTTTTGAAACCCATATGCGACAAAGCCTGTTTGCTGTTGTCAACCACCTTGAATGGCTCACTGGACCAATTTCAAGAAGGGCCAGATCTGTGGGAAGTTCTCCTGTCCTTATAGCCTGTGTGATCCTATACCCGTACGCTTGATCAGTAGAGAGATCCTTTACGACATTGTCACTCAGTGAAGTAAGAGGCTCTCCAATTGAGAGTTTGGTGAATGAAGGATCAATTTCAAGTTCGGTTGCAGTGTCTAGCATCTTGCCAATGTTACCTGTTCACTTGTTGTTAGACAAGGTCTTCCCATCCAGTGCTGTGATCAAGTGTCGCAGGGGTAACTCGTTAGTGTGGAGGGCACAAACCAACCAGATCAGCTTACGGCAAAGCTTGACCTCTACCCAATGCATGGAACCACCCTCCCAGCCAGTGTTAACATTTGTAGAATCACCTCCAATGGCCTGCAGGCTTTTATCAATGCCCTTCTTCTTCATGAAATCTACAAGATTATCAGCAATAACTTCAGTAGGTTTTTTTCTCATTGAGCCTTTCTCAGGAGTGAAGTGGTAGAGATATCTTCCACCTGGCTCACTGCACACAGAATAATGCTCTTCTTTGATGATGCTGGGGAACTGATGATCTGAATTGTCTGCTTTCAGCATAACTTTAGTTGTATCTTGACGGCCGTCAAAGAAAATGCAGTCAATTTCACCCTTCTTACAAAGATCATCAAATTCCTGATCCAGGGATCTCATAACTTTTTCTTGGGTCCTCTTGACTTTATTGTGATCAACTACAAGTCTCTTGTCTTCTTCAGTGATCAAGCCAGCATCCTAAAGGCAGCAGTGGTGATGGCAGCTGTGGCACGCAGGCCAACACCATATCTGATGCTATGCATAGCAACATTAGGTATTTCTAATGTGTTGTACTCTGGCTTTTTATTGGAAGTTGAAGACGTGCTTGGTATTTCTAATGTCACTTCATAACTTCCATCCTTTCCATCTTGAGCATCAGCTATTTGTTTTTCATTTTCATCATCAGAGAAAATTATTTCATTTGATGGCATTGAAACATCCTGCTTGCTTGTCTGCTTATATTCAGCAAGCCTTCTTCTTTCGTCTTCTTGCCGCTTCTGCTTTTTGACTTGTCTGTTGTGCTCAGGTTGATCTGGCAAGCCAATCTGATGTGGTCCAATAGAACCAGACTTGTCTCTCTGACCTTTAATGAAAGCAAGTTCCTTCACAGGGATCTTCATCTCCCTAGGGCATGTACAGTTAATGTGAGTTTCGTTTTTGCAACCAGCATCTGCAAGGCAGCCAAATTCAGAGCAGAGAACAATTTTACACTTGCAACTGAGGATGTCAAAAAGCTTGTCAAGTTTTGCAATGAAAGCCTCTTTGACATGTAGCTTTCCTCTCCCAAGAGATATGTTTTTGGCCTGCTCCCAGCTCTCTTGGATCTTGTTTAAGATTGAGACTCGTGAATTTACAACGGGGGCTACAAAAGAACTGTTTGCTCGTTCCCACTTTTCAAGCACTTTAGGGTAAATGTCCTTTGCAAGACTGGCTGCTGGGTAGTTTCTCACATCCTCACCACTTTGTTCTCTTAGCAGTAGCCCATATTTCAGAATGTCTCGCAGAGTTGGGAGTTCAGAGGGCAACAACTCTCTACCAGTTCCAATTAGGTTGCTCATATGTGTGAATGTCCCCAGTCTTGTCCTCCTTTTAGAAGCCATTGTAGGTCAATTCCCACTGGTTAGGATGGTAGCACTGACGGACAAGTAATCTTCAGCACACTGATGAATATGTTTCAACCTGTGAAATAAGCAAAAACAGCAGTGCATTATATATACAGCATATAACTTATAATTATTAATATAATAATTATTATATAATTCCACAAAAAAGTCAAAAAAGTCACTATTTTTATGTAGCTTCTTACCAAGCAAAGCTAAATTATATTAAATTAACAAAAATATCTTTAGAATTCCTAAGTCATGCTGCAACTTTTTAGCACCCCTCATATTTGGAATTTGAAAGTTGAAAAATTCGACACACCCTAATAGACTATCTCTACTTACTTATATATTTTGTATCCTTTATATACTTACATAGACATATGTATAAAATACATTGCTGCATAGTAGAATAAGAAAGAGTAAAATAATTTTATATTTGACAATTTGCAAAAAATTATATTTTCAGTAAAGTTATCACTATTCAAATCTCAAAATACATAGTTTACATCTAAATACACAGCAATTTCTTAAATGTCACTTATACAGGTAGACTTTGGGCTTAATCTGATTATGAAAATTTTTTAAAAATCCATTGAGGTGTGGGTGTAAAACCCCCCTTTAATAATAATAACCCCCCTTTAATAATATTTTACAGGTGTTAATTCAGATATACCTGTTGATTGATGGACTTCGTCTTATATTCTTGGAACATTCATACATCTAGTAGACTCGGTTCCAATTTTTACCAACGACTTGAAGTCTGCTGTTGTTGCATCGGATTTGCGGTCATCTTTCTTACTTTTACCCGCAGTGGCAGCTTTTAACATTCTTAGCAACTCCAAGAGTGCACTCCAGACTTTGGAGTCTTTTGCTTCCCTCTGCTTTGTAGTTTGACTTTTTAAAGTGGTTCCTTTTAATTGGTAGTTGTGTGAGGACCACTTTGCTGTTTGATACCTGCTCACATACCTATCGTGGTGAGTGAAGATGCAAACCAGTCTGCAGAATTCGCTATTTTCCTTCCCTCTGCGGCTCCCCGCACTCTTCATTAAGGGGGCTTGCTTCTAGTGATTCGGGCTGCAGTCTCCCCAACAAAGTGCGTGTGATCACGTCTACGGTCTGCTCTTGGAGGTAGAAACTGCCCATTTCCCCCTTCAAATTTTCCACACCCCGGGTATGTGACAAAGAGGGGCTTTCACCATTGCGACGACTGTCTGGTTCCCTTGATAGTACATCACTTGCTGGTTATGGGACCTATGTCAGCTCCATTTTGCAGAGCACCATAAAGAGTATGGTACTTCCTCCTCTCTTAGGCGCTTGATCCTGATGCTTGCCAACCTAGCATTCGGTTTTCGGTTTTGAGTTTAAGGTAGTTGACCTACTCTTGAAATTATTTTAACCATTTTTTCTTTTTTGTACTCTTTCTTTCTCCATTCATTCTTTCACTTGTCATTCATCTCATAGTTTTATGCTATTTCGTTTTTTACTTCATTAATTATGTATTTGGGCGTCAGTGACCTCAGTGCTACGATGCCAGAGAGAGAGAGAGATCAATTAGTCAATCTCTTTAGGCTGCGATAGATTAGTAGACAGCATAATTGCGTCTCTTGCAAAATAGTGCTGTCATAGATCCCATCTCTATTCTAAATGTCTTAAGAACGTAGTTACGTGTGTTAGTACAGTGCATGAAAAGTAATGAATTAACATTCTCCAAGATGTAAATAGCCTCTCAAAAACTTGCCAGTCTTTACAAATTTGGGACAAATAAGTTTGAATGAATTTTACTGTACTCTCATTGGAGTAGTTATTGGTTTGATGATCTACAGATCTACAGAAGCTAAGGCTAACAAAGACCCTAAGATCCACTCTAAGGTTAACCCGAGAGAAAGAAGAGAGTAGGGGGTTAAAAGAAGAGAATAAGGGGTTAAGTAAGTAGCAAAACCTATCATTCGTAGGTTAACATTCATTCAGAAAAAGAGAGAAAGACTCACCATCATCATCCGCCGGCCAGTGCCGACAAGTCAGAAAAATAGTCGAAGAGAATAGGAAAGGTGTGAAAGATGAAAAGAAGTAAAATAAGAACGCTTACAAACCATGCAAACACAATCTTAACTCAAACACTGTCATACCATATAAACTACAGACATGCAAGTAAAGAGAGGATAAAAAAAGATTAAAAAAAAAAAGTATGAAGAGTATAACAAAAAGTGGGTTAGTTTACGCTACCAGCAATAATGGGTCTAGCATGTCTAAGTTTGTCTTTTTTTTTTTTTTTTTTTTTTTTTTTTGCTGGCATATCACACGCTGGTATGTCACAAGCTGGCATTACTCGTAAACAGACTCAAACCTCGACCATTACCCCCAGAGCTCCTGTTGCTAATTGTTTTATTTTAAACGACGTTAATATTTTTAAAATGCCTATCTAAACGGTTTTTAAACATATTAACGCTGGTAGAGTTCGCGACGGACGCGGGAAGATTATTCCATTTATTAATTACTTTAAACATAAAGTTTTTAGCGATGTTAGTAATGAAACGTCTGCCACGTAATTTAATTCCGTTATTACGAATATTGCTATTATCGAAAACGAATAATTTGTCAAAATTTACGTTATCGTTTTTATTAACGATTTTGAAAACTTCGATAAGCTCCCCCTTTAATATCCTAGTTTCGAGTGAATGCAAGTCTAACTCTTTAATCCTATCTTCGTAAGACTTGTTGCGTAGTGACGAAATTAGTTTCGTGGCGCGTCGCTGAACCCTTTCTAACCTATCAATATCCTCACGCAAATATTGGCACCAAAACTGAACGGCATATTCTAAGTGAGGCCTGACTAGGGACTTGTAAAGGGGCAATATTATCATCATCGATTTAAATTTAAATTACCCGCTATGAAGCCTAACATCCTATTAGCTTTTGCGCAACACTTTTATTTTTTTATTTTTTTATTGGGGTTGTTTAACCTTCTTCGCAACATCTAAGGTCATATGACGGAGGGGATCTACAGCTTTACGTGGGATCCGAACCACGGGTCGCTACATAGTCTGGGCGCGGAGGACGGTCTCCCATCCAACTACTACCCAGACCCAATGTCGTTTAACTTCGCTGATCTCCGGGAAGCGGTGTTACGACATTGTCCACAACGTAGCCCTTTGCGCAAGACTCGAGGCACTGGTTCCTAACTTTAAATCCTTAGATACGCGTAATTGGTAGTGTACGGCTGTGATTGAGGTTTACAGCAAATATCCATATAACGTCGATTAACCTGGGCTTTGCTTCCGTCTGAATTGTTCATTCTGACGAAGGTCAAGCTTGTCACTCCACCTTAGACCTACAGTTTTTAACGTGGAATCTGAACCACGACCCACCAGCAGCAGCCCAGCGTCTTAACCTTGTGTGGAAGGATGAACAGCTGGGTTTTGCTGCGCGCCATCTGCCGTCAGTGGGTCTCGATTCCGGGGCCGATGGATTCGTAGTCAGCAACGCTAACCACTACACCACCGACTAAATGGTTTATTAAGTTTGTTTACTCAGTGTATAGTTTCAAAACTATAATAATGGTTACTGATTTCTGCATATGGGATATGCGTTTTCGCATCACTAACGTAAATATTTGAAAAATATTTAAAACTGCAAAAATGTTTGTTTTTAATAGTCTGTGCAGTGAACCACCTCCTAGGGTTGTTAACGGTAATTTAAGGTAATCTTTATTTTTTTTTTAAGAGTGATGCAGTATAAACGTTCCTTCAGGTTTTTCAGCAATTAATTGAATATGAAAATGCTATGGAGTCGTTAGTGAAGAAGTTCCGTTTTTCATCACAGCCACTTCCTCACTTGGGTTTCGTTTCCATTTCATTGAAAGCCTATTTATTGAAGCTAAGGTAGGAACTCATAATTTGTTCATATTTGATAGTTTTACTTCCAGTACTAATCTGCCGTTTCTTTTAAGATTAGTTTTTCTTTGCAAAAATTGCTAAAAGGTTTTCTTTCCTATAATACGGGGTGTTATTCTATTCTAAGTCCAAGTCTGAGAAAATGGTTGGAAAATTCTCAAGACATTAAAATCTCGCGGGTTTTAACCCACTGCTCTGCTTTGTTAAATGAAAGTAGATAGACGATATAATTCTTGCTTTGTTATTAGCTGAATAGCAATTAACATTACATGTACATTTTAATAGGGTGGATCACTTTTCACTTTTTTTAAAAAATTATAGCTGGTCAAAGTTTTTCCCATGATTTGGTTCAGTGGAAGTACACTGACACCATTTTTACCAAAATCGATCAATATTTAGGGGTCGCGCATCGACCTTGAAAATTTCAATTTTGGAAATTTGGCCAAATTGACAATTTTTTACTGAATAAAGATAAATCATCAAATGACCATATTTTCTGAATCCTCTCAGTGAAAGAAATCCTCTCAGATACTTACCAAGTTGATAGGACAAGTGGTTTAGAAGTTATACTCACCTTGAGATAGCATTAAAATTTAAAATATCGTATTTGTCCCCGTACCTCCATATGCTGTCTGCCATTGTCTGCTTTTTAGGATAAGATAAAACGAATAAGGAAAGATCAAATGTATTTTGTATTAAAACGGTTTACCGATATCACTAAAGGCACTTACTCCGGTGCCCCTAACTAGGTTCAAAAACTGTATGAATCGTGGTTAGAACACACGTCATCTTAAGGCGTGCGCCATGTACTCTCTCTGCTAACTCCCTTTCCCTCTGCGCTACGTCATCTTGGCAAGTGACGACTTCTTGAAGTCACCGAGTTCTTTCCGGCTCTTTTCCACGAGCTGAAGAAGACCCTGCAGCTGTGACTCGTCTTTTGTGACAGTGTTCGCGTAATCTTCTATCAGTTTTATCCCTCTCTCTGCCACGTCGTTGGTAACTTTCAGATGCGAGATGACATTCTTCAGATCACAGTAGTTCTTATCTTGATCCCACTTATTCACCGGCAGAGTGAGCCACGTAGACGCGCGCACCTGCAGGCCTGTGAACACGAACCACGATGACTCATCGATCAGGTCCGGAAGGCGCGTCGTGTCATCAACCGAGACGTTGTCATACGTGAAGTCCTCGGGCACAGCGAGGCGGCACAGCTTCTTTGCCATCTCGTGCTTCACAGTGTCTTCCACTTTGTCACTGCAGAGGGCGAAAACGACGGTCTGAGGCCTCAGATACCACAAGTGCCGCCTGATCACTGCCAGTGAAGCCTCTGCAATCTCGCGATCCACAGCCCTGTACTGCAGAAGACGCTGGTACAACACAAGGTCATTCAGCGGGGCATCAGCTGCGACAGGAGCCGCCAGCCAGGCAGGTGCGTAGAGGAGTGCAGTAAATAGTACCACTCTCTGAAGTTTCTGTACCAGCTCGTCGTCGAACTCCAGCTGACCGCTGAACATCAGGAGCTTCGTGTAGTAGATGATCTGAAACGAATACGCACTGTGATGTATAAATACCGATACCACTCCATATAAGTTTGTTTAATGGTAAATTATTTATCTTATTTTTTTCTGGTAGGGACTTCAAATGGCTGTTTGCAGAAGGCAATACAATATTTAACTTCTAATTCAAAATACCAACCTTGGCCATCCACCTCGCATGATGGTAGGCTCCTGGGCGCATGAAGTGTGTGCCACGACGTGGCTGGGCCCCGAGTACCAGGAGTGTAATCTCCGCCACTTCTCGGTAGTCTTCTCTGACAAGACCAGAAGCGGTGCCGAGGAACTTGACTGCCTCATCTCGGAGCTCCATCAGCCACGTCACCTCCGCCAAATGCTCGATCTCCAGCTCGCGATAAGTCGAGAGGTCGAGCTTGTCCCACCTGAAAGGGGAGTTATGAAAATATTGCATGAAAACGACTGAAGTTTCCCTTTTCGACTGCTATTAACATCATTAGTAGAAGGACGCTGATATCTCAATTGCTCTGAAGGCAAAAAATCATTGGAGAAAACAAATGCGCCTTAGACTTGAAATTCACCTTCTCCTCAGATACTGGAACAAAGGTTCAGTTGGTGCTGTGGTTCTTCCAAACGCGGTGATGACCACTGCCCCCACGATGAGCTCCATAACGTGATGGCGACAGCCCAGCTGGAAGAGCGGTTTACCAAGCATGTTCTCCAGCCGGACCACCGCACCCTGCACCCTCCCCGTATTGGAGGAAGTTGTGTCGAAGCACAGTCCAATCACGTTGTTCTCGCATCCCCAGTCTTTGAGAGCACGAAAGGTCGCCTGGGCCTGGGACAGACCGGTGCCGTCAGCAACAGTCGGAACGGCCAGCAACTTTCCTTCTGTGCATTGGGGAGCTCCGGAGATGAGAATCGCCTGGCGGTGCTCCAATGATCCAAGAGAGTCCTGAAACGTATGTCATACATGCCAATCCATTATCGTCCACTGGAATATGTCAATCCACTGTCGTCACTGGAACATGTTAATTCACTGTCGTCCACGGTGAGGGCAAAACTGACCTTGATTACTTTACCGTCCCAGTGGACGACAGCATGCCTCGGAGATACGAAGGATTTCTGCACAGCTGTCGACACTTCACAACGATGTGCCACTCTTCCACGGCGAGACGTGTCCTTCGAGATACTGAATTTGTCCAGGTCTGCGGGCGGATCTGCCGAACGTAGGACTGCCGCCACGACACTTGCCACCTATGTGCGAAATTGAAAGGAAATTGACAAGGATGCGTATGGTTTTTATGTGACAAAATAATCACTAAATTTTCCGTCGTTACGTCTATTATATCTTTGTCAAGGAAAGATCATTACTGATATATACACCTGATTATTGGACATCCGGAAGCGATCAGCCACTTCAATAACAGCCGGTGCATTGAGGATGCGGTGAGGAAGGCTGATTGATACAGTTGATTCTCTCGGCTGTCGGTATGGTGGTTCTAGCTGTGATTCGGAGTTGCTCGATGATCTGCTTTCTATAGATTCATCGTCGCTCTCAGCTTCGGTTCCTAATTTCGTTTTTGAGGTGCCTGGCTCATCACGAGATTGTTGTCTTGAGAGTTGCCGTTTTCTCTTGACAACGAACACTATCATTCCCACTCATTGTTGCCTGGCGCAGGCCCCGTTGATCCTCATAAAATTTAATATCTTCTTGTTTGTTGTTGTCTGAGAGCAGTCGACTTTTCTGTATCTCTTCAATAGCATCGGGAGCTCCGATGTCCCAGAGCTTGTTCAGATTTTCTGAAAACTTCTCCCTGCCTTTTCCCGCGTCACTGTCTCTCATCTTGCTCTTCTGCAGCGAGCGCCACTCTTCCCACAGTAACTCCAGTTTTCTTTCGCAGTTACGCCTCGTGATCGTCTTTATACGTGCCATGTTCCAAAATGCCAGAACATTGGCCACCGTGTCTTTTACGGCGGCCTTCCTGTCAGTAGTTTCCTGCTTGGCATAGAAGAAGTACTGGAGAACTTGATGGGTGGTTGGCAATTTGGCACCACCGATCGAGGAAGATGGCTGACCTTAGAGAAGGTGGTGCTGTTGTGCTGCTTTCTCTTTTCCAGAATAAGTAACTTTCAGAGTCTTCCCACTCCTGGTTGTTAACAGTTTATCCATTGTACTAAAGTCTAGACTTATCAAACAAGAATCAATTGACACAGTTGATCTGTAAAAAGCAAACTGTGATTAGTAAAAATATTGGTCATAGACATAGCGTGTGTGTGTAATTGGGATTTTAGGATGCGCCAGCTACTGATGCTATGATTACGTCCATAACGGGGGACAAATACGGTATTTTAAATTTTAATGTTATTTCTAGGTGAGTGTAACTTCTAAACCACTTGTCCGATCAACTTGGTAAGTATCTGAGAGGATTTCTTTCACTGAGAGGATTCAGAAAATATGGTAATTTGATGATTTATCTTTATTCAGTAAAACATTGTCAATTTGGCCAAATTTCCAAAATTGAAATTTTCAAGGTCGATGCGCGACCCCTAAATATTGATCGATTTTGGTAAAAATGGTGTCAGTGTACTTCCACTGAACCAAATCATGGGAAAAACTTTGACCAGCTATAATTTTAAAAAAAAAGTGAAAAGTGATCCACCCTAAATTGTACAATGACCGATGTCGATATTTTAGTTTAAGTTCCAACATAATTACGGTATACATTTTGAAGTACTGTACTGTATTTCAGAAAATTAACGCTTTTAACTTTTTGGTAGCCTTACTAGTATGGAGGCATCTGGAAGGACGGAGAATTTCGTCGTTTCAACATTTGCAGTTCACCTCTCCTGCAACCCCTCCCTTGAGCTACTTTGTGGCCATGTCATTACACTGCTCCCTGTAGATCAGCGAAGTTAAGCAGTATTGGGTATGGGTAGTAGCTGCATGATTGATCATCTCCTTCGTCCAGATGATGTAGCGTCCTATGATTTGGATTCCACATTTCCACATATGTTAAGAAAACTTATTATTGTTATCCTTAATTCATTCGCCGATTCATCCAGAAGCAAGACGACATCAGCATAATATTAGATGCGACAGTTGGCACTCATTTTCTTCCAAATTTAGATTACTTCTCTCACGAGCATTCTTGTTTTCATCTCTCGCATTACTTCATACATATACATGAACAGTCATGGCAACATCACACAGCCCTGTCATAATACAACATTAATACCGGACCAGTCACTCAACTCGTCCCTAACTCTTACATAAGCACTACTACCCCCAAAATCTTCTCGCTGCATTTAACAGTTTACCAAGCACTATACTTTCTAAGCACTTGGCACAAGGCTATTCACTTCATACGCTTTCAGCAAATACATAAATGCCATATACAGCTCTTTCCTTTACAATTTAGTTTTTCGGTCCGATGTCTCACTGCCAAGATTTGATTAGCACATCCTCTACCTTCCCTGAATGTGTTTAGTTCATCCCCAACTGAAGCATCTGTGGTCTTTTTTACTGTATTTATCAACACTTTTCTATATACTTTTCTACCTACACTTGAAAAGGTTAGATCCTATAATTTTTAAATTTAATTTTCCCTTCTTTATTTTCATAGGGTGGTACAATTACAGCTTAACAGTTTCCTTACATTCTTTGTACAACGCGTTACATCCCCTTTAATCACTGCCAAGTTGCGTTTTTAACATTTTCAAAATTCTCTCTCTCTTTCACTATACTGAACTCTTCAGTAAGCATGCCACCCACAAATTCTGTACCTCCATTTGTTCATTTGTTTCTCCAAGGGATTGCTTTTTTTTTTATCTACAGTATACTCTGTCATCATTTCTGTGGAACTTAGCCTTTCAGCTTTAATTCTTTGTCTACCCACTCTCTTTTTATACCAAACAAACAGCATCCAACTTAACTGCACACAATACATTCATATGGTTTGACAGATTTCCACTCAACCCCTGAAAATATTTTGTATCACATACATACCTCAACCCTTTGCTTTGTCCGGAGCGATAGGGCGCGTCCCTCTGTAGCGAATGTGGGAATACACCTTTCTTCGGTGTAAGGGCTTTCTCTGCCCTCGTGGACCATTGGACCCGTTTGGGGACCCGGCTGATCTCTTGCTTCTTTTTCTGTCTTTCTCCTTTCACCCATTCTTTCTGGCTTCTCTCTCTTTTTTGGCGTTGTTCTTTGGACCTTGATTTTGACCCCTTCCTAGGCCCTTGGGTGTGGGAGTTGGTTGTCCTGCACCCTTGTCGCTTTTCAACCAAACCCAAGCCCTGTCCCTGCCACTTTTCACCGCGCGTTGGATGAGAGTGGCCGCCTTTCAGGCAGGGACTGGGTACGGGTGTATCTCCCCTGCGTGACATCTATTGGCGGTGGGACCAAGTGTGCCCACGATTCGCCTTTCCCTTGTTGGAGTCGGTGGTGGCTGGATGCGCGCGGGAGATGAAGTTCTCTCTTGTTCGCTATGGATACTTCTCCCCCTCGGCTTACGACTACTGCTTCTCATTCACCGACTACTCCTTCTCTCAACACTCGGGTGGTGGGAAACCAGGCCCTCGAGTCCTCTACCACTGGAAGACCGCAACCTGATGGGGTTGACCCCCCTGTGGAAGCGGAACGCTTGCACTCTCCTTTTCCGTTGCCGACCCCAGTCCGTCGCTCGACTATGCCCTTGGACCTACACTCTCTGGAGCGGGGGTCTCGCCCAAGCCCACCTCAGCCACCTTCGGGCAAGTCAAGTTCCACCCAGGACTTTCCCCCACAACCCGGCTTCTTGCTCTCCCCATATGCCCCCCTCACCCGCCGTCAGCCCACCTCCCCACGGAGAGAGCCCCGCGGCGGACGGGGGAGCCGGCATTCACGGCCGTCCTATCGACCGTTGAATATCCCAGTCCACTTCGACTCTACAGCCTCCCTCTCCCTTCCAAGTATCCACAAATTCCTGGTGATTCGGCCTACATCTGGGTCCCTCCCGACCAACTCTGAACGGACGTTCCAGGCGATCCGAACCCACAGCAACTCCAGCCGCTATGACGTACGCCCACAGAGGGATGGCTCCCTCCTCGTAAAATCACGCTCAGCCGCAGAGACAAAAGCCCTACTCTCCGTCACTGAGGTCCTTGGATGCTCGATGTCCGTTTCCCCACACCCTCGCCTGAACCAACCAGAGTCAGGGCACTATTTAGTATTTACGCCACCCGCCTATTGTCGATCGCAGTGAACGAGCTCCTGGAGGACCTCGCACCCCAAGGAGTCACTAAGATTTATCGCTTCACATCCCGACAGGGAGGCACCCCCTTCCCCACCCCACGTCTGCTCCTTACTTTCAATACCTTAATCCCCCCCCCACCGCATTGTATCGGGTATGGGAGACCGCGCGTCATGCGAGTTTTCTATCCGCCCATACATCCTAGACCCGACCCGTTGCTTTAAATGCAATAAGTTTGGACACGTTAGCTCCGTTTGTCGGCAGCCGCATTAACTGTGTGTTCACTGTGGACAACTCGCTCACCCTGACAGGTGCCCCAATACACCCAAATGCTCCAACCGTGAAGGCGCACACCCCTGTTCACCCCGCGAATGCCTTTTCTTCAAGTTCGAGAAGGAGGTCCGAGGCCTACAAGTAACGGACTTCCTTAGCCCCCGTGAGGCACGAGACAGGGTGCGGAGTCGGGAGGTGAGGCCGGGGGTCTTATGCCGCTGCTCTCGGCTCTATCATCTCGGCACGCCGCCCTGGCCTGCCGCCGAAACCCCCCCAAAGAAAATCCTCGCAGGACCCGACGGTCTCCTGTCCCCCCACCATCCCTCCTCTTCCCGCACCTCACCTGCCACGAACCCCCCCAGGAGTCTGGGACCAGGACACCCAGGCCCCATCTACCTCAAACCCTGCCTTCCCAGTACTCTCTGCACACGCCCGAACATGCCGCCCGGAGCAAGCCGTCGAGGCGGAGACGCCGGAGTGAGTCGCCAGACCCTCCGGCCTTCCAACGTCTCTCCCTCTTCCCCTAGAACCAAGAAGACGGCTCGGACCCTCACACCGCCCACTACGTCTACTATGTCCATCTCTCCCCACCGCAGAAGTCCCACCACTCTACCCCCACAGACTCTGACAATAGTAGCTGAAATCCATGACCCGCCCCCTACGACGAGACCCAATCTGAACAATATCCTCTCCCCCGAGGATCCAGTGGATGCGGCCCTGGCGCAGCTGCACGGTGTGACCGAGGGGAGCTCGGCCACGCCCACGAGTCTCATGGATCTGCCCTTGCCTCCTGGTGCCATTTTCTCCACCCCTCCACGAGCAGGGTTTCGGAGCCGGTAAAAAAACTTCTGGCTCCGACTCCGGCTCCGGAGCAGAAATTTTTTACAGTCTGGCTCCGGCTCTTTTATAGTAAATTCTGTTAATTATAAAATAAATATCTAGATTTATATAACTAATTGTCCAATTTAAAATATTGCACAAAAATATTTTATTATTAAATCACTTTAATACTCAAAATTTAAATTTCTTATGATTTTAAATTAGGCAAATATAATGATAGAATGAAGTTATTTAAATAACTAAAGGAAAATGATGAAAACTAAATGATATTAAATATTTATTAACAATGGTAGCTTATATAAATTAGAGAAACTTGCCTCCTAATTAGTTCAAAGTTCAAACTTAAGAATTCTCGTATGGAAAATAGTAACAATCAATCTTTCTGAGATAATATATGCATCTTTTTTTAAGTGTTGAAACTTGAAAGCTTCATGAAAGCCAACTTGGCTTGAAAAAGAGCTGAATATTTCAAAAAATTCAGTTTTAAATTTTTAATAGGTTATATTATTTACTTAAAAAGAGATTTTCTTTTAGTCAAAAAGTTTTGTAATTTAATTAACAAAAGCAATTCAACTAAAAGTCAAAAGTTCAAACTACTAATACATATTATAAAAGAAAATTTACAAAATCATTTACCCTACGCTTATAAAATCAATACTACTCCTTGGATTAACAAATGAAAACTAATGCAAAATTTTTTTTATTCTACTAAGGTATAATCAAACTAATTTTAAACATAAAATCAAGATATTCTTCTTGTAAATCTGTTTCCTTAAAATAATTGAAAATGAAAATTACTAAGTTTATTTATAATTTTTTTTTTTAAAACAAGATGGCCTCAATTATATTTTTTTTAAGTGTAACCTTAAATCAGACTTTATCTTTAAAGTTCAAACTACATATTAAAAAATTAAAAAGTTTGCAAATTCAATGATACATTTACAGTATCATAAATCATAATACTCCTTGTATTAAAAAATGAAAGCAAAATAATAACTTTTGCAGAAATTTTTACTAATGTAGCTAAGGTAGGAAACTAATTTTTAAACATAAAATCAAGATATTCTCCTTGTAAATCTGTTTCCATAAAAAAAATTATGAATTAAATTATTTATCTAAGTTTACTTATAAACATTTGTTCTTAAAATAACATAGCCTCAACAATATCTTCTTTCATACGTGCCCTTAAATCAGATTTTAAAATTTTCAGTGCTGAAAATAGCCGTTCAACACTGACTTGTGTTGAAGGCATAGCTACTAGAAGATTTGCAACATCTCTTATAACTTTAGGATACCTTTCTATTACTTGTTCAAAAGACAGTTTTGACGAACGGTCAAATTTTTCAATCTCAGGAAAAGATTCCTCAACTTGCAATTTGAGGGTACACATTGGACTGAGAGGTGGTATTAGTTCACTTTCTAAACGAGGACGTTTTGATTTCTTAGCATGTTGAATATCAATAATTTTTTCAAAATCAAACTCGCTGACATCAGAAGTGGTGGAAGGAGATGATGAATTTGATGATGATGCAATAATCTCGGTTCCACATTCCTCTTAATAGAGAGACTTTATTTGAAAGGTCTAGGTTACTTTTCATTCTGATTGCTATATTGCATAGGGCATCCTTGGCTTTAACTACCTGTTCAGATGTTAATAAGCATCTATATCTAGGATCTATATAAACAGCAGCAAGCAATACTTCATTATCAAGTAAAATATTTTCTCTCCTTTCCATGGAACTTTTAATGTCATCAGCTATGGTGCCTTCTATCTTGGAAAGAAAATACATCAAAGATTTCCACTCTTTCAAAAATTGACCAAGAGTCAAATCTTCACTTTGAATTTTTTTTGTTACTATATATGGCTGGTACAGTACTCTTTCCAATCTTCTTGCTTGTTCCCACATTATTTTCTGAAATTCACATTTGAATTTGCCATGTCCAAGAGTACAGGTTTTAATTCTAATAAGCGCTCTATCATTAATAAGTGCTGCCCCATCGAGTAGGTTGATCTAAAATAGCAACCTTGCCTGCACGTCTTTTAATTATTTCTTCCACTTTTGGGTTTCTTGCTGCTACTACAACCTGTCTCAACTTACCTATGAGAGAGGTAGCATGTTTATCTCTCATCCATCACAAATAGCAAGTTGCAAGGTATGTGCACCACAACGCATGTGGTTGATTCTGGAGAAGTGTGAAATTTCAGATACAATACTGTCAATTTCTTCTACACAAGATGCCACTTCCTGAGTGTCTGTTGAATCATCATCATGTTCACCAAATGTTTTGTATATCATCTTCTGAAGTTGCCTCTTGATTATCATTCAACTTTTCAACAGTTTTAATCATATTTGATGCATTATCACTGACAATGCAGAGCACAAATTCTTTCGGTATGCCGTACTCTTCCAGAGTTCTCATAATTAGATCATGCAGGTAGTCACTAGTTTGCTGAGCATGTGTATCTTTTACTGCTATAGTGGGGTGAGGATTTTATTATCATCATCAATAAATCGGACATTGATGGCAAAATAATGTGTCCGTATTCGTGTGCAACCATCAACTTTTAAATATATGAAGCGCCCTTTTAATTGCTCTTTGAGAGCAAATTTTTCTTCTTTTGATTTTTCTATCACTAAATGACGGATATTGTCTTTATCTAAACTAATCTTGAATTTCTGAGCCATTTCTTCTAGTAGACTGCGCATAGCTGGCTTTTCAAACATAGATAGAGGCATAGAATCTTTAACAACTAACTCAATTATGCTATTTTTAAAATTATCTGTAGTCATTGAGATAGTGACTTTTTGAGACATCAAAAATTTAGTAATGTTTTGCTGGTTTGCTTTAGTTTTTGAACTGGCAGAAGTACTGGTCTTGAAAGCTCAAGCATTTGCTTCTTTTCTTCCATCATTTTTGATATTTCAGGATGTAATCGACTCAAGTGTCTTTTCAAATTATATGCTCTTGAGGAGACATCAGGCTTTTTGCTTTGAGGCTTGGTAATTTTAGTTCCACACGTTGAAATATTTCCCGAAGCATCAGAAACTTCACAAATATAAACATAGTGTTTCTTATCTGAACTTTCAGTAAAATACTTGAATATATCAGACTTCTTTATTGAATCTCTATCCATTATGAAGGGTCATAGACTGATAATTATAATTAAAGAATCAAGTACAAATTACAAAGAATCTGAAAAAAGAAATTTAGCAATACAAGATAATTGACCTAAAAATAAAAATAGTTCAATCCAAGTCAGAAGGACCAACCTTACTAGGTATGTATCTAGGTAGTTACCTACTTAGATAAATAGTTAGTACCTACCTACCTAAGGTCTCCACCGCCATAAAAAAAATTTTACCTATATAATTAAGTGTTGTTAAGACAAATCTTCCCAAATATTTAATGGTTAAAAAATGGAAATTTGCAGATTATTCCTGCAACTCCCACCTCCATAAAATCCAAGAATCCTATGGTACCATTTTTCGTAATATATTACAAGAATTAATTTGCAACTAAACCTATATTTAACAAATAACAATTTAGGTAGCAATATATCGCCCGGAGCCAGACCATGGAGCCGTATTTTCAAGGTTTCTGGCTCTGGCTCCGGCTCCGGCTCCAGGTAAGCAAAATTCACTGGCTCCACCGACTCCGGCTCCGAAACCCTGTCCACGAGACCACTCTGGTTCACCTCCTTCCACCCCCATAGTACCTACCCCCCCCCCGACATCCCGGCCCCCTCCTTGTCAGCCACCCTGAGTACGCCCTCCCACCCGCCCGGTCCTTCTGGTACCCCCTGTCACCACCTAGGGTTCGCCGTGAGACCCCGGGGAGGCGCCACTTTTGGGGGTAAAGTGCCCCCTCCTGGCCCGACCACAGAAGCCCGCCAAAACACTTCTGACACTCTCAGCCCACGATGTTCCTCTGTCTGCCGTGATCCACGCCTCCGGTCTCGCTCGGCCGACTCGACCCCGCAACCTCTGCGGGGTTCGACAGGCCGACCGATTCCTTCCCTGATGAACGGTAGATAGCCAGCCATGCTCCCGACCCATCCTTCAATTTCGCGAACTCTAGATCTCCCTTCACACTCCAAGCACCTACACCTTTACCCATCCCCCTTCATCAATTAATGGATGCCCCGAAAACCACAATAGTCCACTGGAACTGTAGAGGAATATTCGCGAACTATGAAGGCCTTAACTCCTTGATTGCTACTTCCCGTCCGGTGTGTGTCTGTCTCCAGGAGCTAATCCTGGGGACCAGGCCCATGCCCTGCCCTACTGGTTATTCTTGCATCGCCACCCACCCCGCCTCCTACCTGCACTCGAAGGGGAGCTGCCATCTCGTACACCACGCAGTCCCCTTCCACAATCTCCCATCCGGTCCCCGCTACAGGTGATGCCGCCGGCTCTCCCTGGATAGACAGTACACCGTCTGCTCAATCTACCTCCCCCCCACGCTCAAGTCTCCCGCGACGACCTGGTGGAAGTCGTACAACAACTCCCCAGGCCCTTCCTACTACTGGGCGATTTCAATAGTCGCCACCCCTTGTGGGGCGACACACACTCCACCTATATGGCCCCAACCCTGATATCTCTCATGACCGAGCTCTCCTTCGAGTGCCTCAATGATGGCTCTCCTACATTCTACCATGCCACCACCTGCACTCCATCCTGTATAGACCTGTCCCTCGTTTCAACTGATGCCCTCCTAGATTCACGTGGCAAGTCCTCCGAGAGGACCATGGAAGTGACCATTCCCCATTCAACTCACGCTCAATCGACCCGACCAGACTGTTCGGGTACCGGTAAGGTGGGTTACTACCAACGCGAATTGGGCCCGCTTCCGCGACAACACGTATACACCCTTACAACTGCCCACTTCCCATCCATCGACGAGTGCATCGCATACTTCGAGTCCGTCGTTCTAGCGGCTGCAAGCACTAGCGTACCACATCCTCCGCCTACCCCCGCGCCCGACGGGTGCCTTGGTGGACCCCGGAGTGCGCGGAGGCCGTGCGCGCCAAGAAGAAGGCAACTCGGCGCTTCTACCGGACGCGACTCCCCATCCATCGCACGGAGATGCAGCGGGCAGGGCCATCGCCCGCCGCACAATGAAGACAGCGCGCCGAGCCTCTTGGCGTGCCTTTGTGTCCGGCATCACCGCCACCACCTTCGGCTACCATCTGGAAGAAGGTACGGGGTGTCGAGAGGCGACATGTCCCCTCCCGACCCCCGGTCCTCCGGACTAACGACGGACTCCTATGTGAGCCCAAGTCGGTGGCAAACCACCTCGCTTCTACCTTCGCCGCCGTTTCTTCCTCTGCAGCCATTCCGTACCCGCCCCTGACGATAGCCCCTCTCCACCGTCCATAGACAGCACCTACAACCGATTGTTTACCATGCGTGAACTACAGGCGGCACTGGCCTCTCGACGATCCCCTTGTCCCGGTCCGGACGGTATTCCGTACGGCATGATCCAGCACATCCACACTACCTTACAATTTTCCTGCTAGACCTATACAATCGCATATGGATAGAGGGCGCCTTCCCCTCTAGGTGGAAGGAGGCCCACGTCATCCCTATCCCCAAACCCGGCAAAGATTCCTGGACCCCACAAACTACAGACCAATCGCCCTGACGTGTTGTGCCTGCAAATCCTCGAAAAAATGGTCGCTACGCGATTATCGTTCGTCCTTGAAATAGCAATTCCTTCCCGTCTACCCAGTCCGGCTTCAGACAATTCCGCTCCACCAGATCCCCTCCTGCTTCTCAGCCGAGACATACAGGATGCCTTCGACAATGGACAGTTCGTACTGTCAATTTTTTTCGACATCCAGAAGGCCTATGACACCACCCGTCGAGCAATGATCCTCGGTCAGCTCCGACATCTGGGCCTCGTCGGAGCCATGCCGACCTTCATCAGGGGCTTCCTTTCTCCCGGACCTTTAAAGTCCGGGTGGGCTCAGTCCTCTCTGACACCTTCGTGCAGGAGGACGGGGTCCCACAGGGAAGCATCCTCAGTGTTCTCTGCTTCTCCGTCGTGATGAACACGGTCTCAAATGCCTTCCACCCACCATCCGCTCTTCCATTTACGCGGATGACCTTGCGATCTACTTCGCAGGGCGAGAACCGTCTGTCGTTCAACGACAAATGCAGCTCGCCATCTACCGGGTGGAAAGGTGGGCGACGTCGGTGGGTTTCCGCCTCTCCATCCCTAAGTCCAAGTGTATGGTCTTCAGTAGAAGAAGACCCACAACCCTTCCTCTACCCTCTGTCACATTATACGGCAGTCCTCTTGAGGTGGTACCCTCCACGCGTTTTCTGGGCATGACCCTAGACCGACGGCTCAATTGGGTTCCCCATCTCAAGCACCTAAAGCAATCCCTTCGACGCCCCCTCGCTCTCCTGGATCACCTCTCCACACCACATGGGGTGCAGATCGACGCTCTCTTCTTCGCCTTTACACTTCCATAGTACAGTCGAAGCTGGACTATGGTAGTGCAGTTTACGGTTCAGCCTCCAACGCCCGCCTCCGTATCCTGGACCCGGTACTTAATAGAGGCCTCCGCCTCGCCACCGGTGCTTTCCGCTCCTCCCCAGCCTCCAGCCTCCATGTGGAATGCGATCATCTCCCTCTCGCCCTCCGACGGGGTCTACTCCTCATGAGGACATACCTCCGTGCACAGAGGCTACCTTCTTCGCTTCTGGGCACGGCGGTTTCAGAACTACCACCTCAGGGACGGAGCTGGCACTTCACTGAAGTGGTCCGCTCTTTCCTTGATCTTTTCAACATGCCCGCCCCCTCAGTTATCCCCATTTCATTCAGCATCTACCCCCCTGGATCCTCACCCCTATCAAGTTTTGCAGATCTGTGTGCCCTACCGAAGACTACCACGAGCGCCATGATATACAGGTCACTCTTCCGCGAACACGCAACCCAACACCCGGACGCAGTCGCCATTTACACAGATGGTTCCCGCTCGGAAGCTGGTGTGGCCTCCTCAGCGGTGATTCTGTCCCAGCCGCTTTCCCGGGGCGTCGGCCTGCCCCGCGAGGCCTCCGTTTTTTCGGCGGAACTTTTCGCCATTACGGAGGCCCTCGATATTGTGCGCACCCACTCTGCCAGCTCTTTCGTCATTTATTCATTCCCAAAGTGCACTTCTCTCCCTAGAAAGATTTAACTCCTCACCCGCTCGTCTGTACCATCCAGCAAACCTTCCACTTTTTAACGGCCTTCCAACACAAGACAGTCGCTTTCTGCTGGGTCCCAGCTCATGTCGGCATCCAGGGTAACGAGGAGGCGGACCGCACGGCAAAGACGGCCTGCTCACTGCCGGCCTCCTCCCGACCCCTCCCCTTCTCCGACTTCTTCCCGATTTTCCGCTCTCACTTCCACTCCATATGGCAGCGGGAATGGGATCAAGCCACACAAAATAAACTCCACATGATCAAGCCACAAATAGGATACTGGGCCTCCTCATTCCACCGGTCCCGCCATAAAGAAGTAATTCTAGCCCGTCTCCGCCTAGGCCACACCCGTATCACCCACGGACACCTTATGGCGAAATCGCCAGCCCCGCTTTGCCCTACCTGCCATACCCCTATCACTGTCATACACCTCCTGGTAAAATGCCCAAAGTTGCCCGCTCTTCGTCGCAGGTGTTTCCCTCTCTCGGCCAAAAATCCCATACCCGACCGTCTACGATCCATACTTTTCAACGGAAGCGATTTTCTTCTTCCTTACTCCCATCTGCTCCATCGCATCTAAAACCATACTCCTCCTACTCACTCCCCTAGTCTACCACCCCCAGCACAGTAACACCACCCACCCACTGCCTCGCCGAGATATGTACCGCTTTCTATAGGTACGAATCGGCGGTAAATTAGAGAAAGAAAAAAAAATACTAGTTTCCTCTTCCCTTTTTTTGAAATAATATACACAACACAACACAATAAATAAATACATAATTACATCTAGAGGAAAACTATGATGATGATGATTTCTAATTGGAGAATATGATCTTGCCTATTTAACTAGTTTTATAGATGTCATTATAATTGTAATAATAATTATAATTGTGACTAGCGGAGTCGAAGTAATTATAATTATAATTGTAAGTCAGTATTTCTAAAACGTAATTGCAATTATCCTCAAAAAATGTAATTTTTCCAAGTCTGGTTTTAACCAGACTTGAAGGACTTTATCCTACGCATTTTGTATGGAAAGATTCGATGTTCGTCCTTGTGAGAGACCTCCCTTCGTGCAGCAGTGACAAGAATTCTGTTACGGACATTTCTCACGCTCCGACAAAACTAGAATTGAATTATTATTATTATTATTATTATTAATGAAGTAAATGTAAAGTTTAGTAATTTCATAATTTAATATACTGTATTGCCGTTAAGTGACATTGGATGTGATAGTCCTCTGCGTCCAGATTATGTAGCAATCCGTGGTTCAGATGCTACGTAAAGATGTAGGGCCCCTCCGTCATGACTGCAGATGTTGCGAAGGAGGTTAAACAACCTCATCAACCAACTAATATACAGGGTGTCCCATAAGTCTGGTCTCGTAGGAAAATTTTCTCCGGCGGTGGCCACCTTGTCGTGGTGGGTGGGCCCCCGTGTTCTGACCCAGTGAGCTACGTCAGCGGAAGCTTAGCCCCCGGAAGGGTCACCCATGCCGGACAGGCTACTGGGGAGACGGGGCTAAGAGCCACCAAGGTCCTTGGCTCCCAGTACTGGTCTCCAGAGCTGTCCTCCGGAGGTGGCGCCCTTAGGACGTCACTGCGTTGGCTGGTTGGGTGTCCGGGCCGGTGGGATTCGGAGGCTGGGGTCTTTGCGCCGTTAGGGGCAAACTTTCGCATCAACGGGACCCCGTTTTTAAATTCACGGTCCCCCCCCCTGGGACGAAGTACCCCGCCCCCCGCGGTTTGCGCTCGGTACTCCCTGCTCAAAAGTCACAGTTCCATTCCTCTGCCCTCCGTCAGTTATTTCTATCCCACTCCTCTTCCTATTCTGATTCTATTCCCGCGTTCAGCGACGGCTCTCGCTCGCCACTCGGAGTGGGTTGTGCTGCATGCAGCCTTTCCGCCGGTAGTCCAATCGTTATCCCTTACCTCAGCGGTTTCCATTTTCACGCGGAACTCTCGGCTATCCTCTTGGTCCTTCGATTCCTCTCTCAACTCTCATTTACATCTTTCATCACGAAAAAGGCAAAGCTTAAATAAGTTAAGTTGTCCATAAATTTACATTTTCTCTAACTAGCTAATCTCTAAATATTATAAACTAATGTAATCTCGTACTCTATATTAAGTTGTACGTTATAATTTATATACTAAACCATATTATTATGTTGACTTTATTTTAATAACTTTATAAACCCAAATTTTATATCCATGTTTTTAATTCAAATTGGCCGCTAGGGACTTGAAATTTTAATAAAAAAAAATTTTTTTGTGGTTTATATTTGTTGAAGAAAGAAAGTACCTTCAACATAAAGAAAAACAATTACTTAGTTTAATATTGGTATTCAATTTATGAAACTAAAATAAAATTTTATCATTTTACTGAGTAATAACTTTTTAACATCATTTTAGCTTTGGTGTGTGTATATATATATATATATATAATATATATATATATATATATATATATATATAAGTAACAAATTCTGGGACTGTATATTGTGGAGTGAGCTAAAAAAAAATATTTAAACAAATTTGAAATGTAAAATATGAAAATTGAAAATTTTCGCATTAAAATTAATAAAATTTATGAAGGGAATTGATTTTTTAAAATATAGGCAAAGAATCGGCATCGGCTAAATTTTGGAATCAGTACATCACTAATTAGAACTAAAACATACGTTCAAATTGATGTCTTGTTTTGTGACTTTTTTTTGTTGGGGGTACAATAACACGCAATACCCGATATGGAAGCGAGTTGCGCTGGTGAGGAAAAGGCCTCCGCCTTTTCCTCAGGAGTGTAACTCCCTTCCATATTAGCCAGTGCGTGTTGTTCTACCTGTAACCAAAAGAAAAAAGTTCCAAAACAAGACATCAATTTGGACATTTGTTTTAGTTCTAAAATATTACTTTCATAAATTTAATTTAAAATAAATTTTCTTCCGAGACCGGAATGATGGGACACCCTGTATAGTGCAGATTAAAAGTACCCATTCTTTTCTTTCGAGGCATTTTGTTTGTATATCGGGTTTTTGGATTTCTGTTTCAGTGAAGTATGTATTTAACCAGGATTTGAAGGCTTTTCCTCTTCTAACGAGATGTATTATTATTATTTCATTATTACCGTAACAGTATTTTCATATTCGTAACTTTCATCGACGAGACATTTTAATTTGACCGCAAAAGTCCTACCATAGTTACTTTGCTGATATCTTAGATATACTCATCCACGGAAATAATTAAACCCTGGGTGTAGTTCCCTTTTACCTGTTACTTTGTACGGTCCTCTCGTTCATTTTGTCAGGATTAAAACTGTCGTATTTCAGGTGTCTGGAAAGGGAGGTTTTGACTTTCGTCTATTCAAGAGGTTCCGTTCCGGTTTTGAAACGCATGAATGAAGACCTCGGTCGAACCCAAGCGGATGTCACCAAATTGCTTATTCAAGCTGAACACAAACTCTCCACTTACGAAGGCTTGAATCCAGATTTCTACGAACTGTTGCGAGAGTTTTCGAACCTCCAAAAAGATATTAAGTTCTTCAGAGCCTAAAGGAACTCCCGAACATCTCTTCTCCGGAAAGAAATTTAATTCTGTCGATAAATTCTTACTTTTTGTATTAATGTTATGTACTTTTGTAAAATTGCCATGTATCTTTAAAAATATTAAATGTTATATCTTTTTATTATAAAACCTTCTGCATAGCTAACAAAATTAGGTTTAAGAAAATGCGTATGTGAACATAATTTATTTTGTTAAACCATGCTTTCATATGAGCGTACAGTCACAATAACGTTTTCAACATTATACGCACAAGTCAGTATCATCAGAGTTAATCTAAATACTTTAGTGTACGAGTGAATATGGAAGTAGTTGATTAAATAACTTAAATAATCTAATTTGAATTCGTTTTGAACATAATAAGGATACTGATCTCTATACAGAAATGTTTATAATCATAATGAGCTTGAGTCCTTGATTTAGGATTAAATTTAAATTCTACTGAACAAATTATCTATACACAAAGCACGATAGTTAACTCTGATATTCTAATCGTAACCCCTAAGGGCTAATGTTCATATTTTAGGTAATAATGCAAGCGAAATTAATTTCAGCTTTTATGCTTGTGAAGCGCGAAAGAAGTCACTCGTAAAAGAGCTAAACAGTATTGCCATTTTGACTCGTTAAACTTGATCTGTGAAAGCGAAGAAAATTAAAAGTAATAGAATTGAGAAGGCTCAAAGGATGAGTCATGGATGGACGAGATGAATGTTGGATGGAATGAGAAAAGTTGGTACTAAGCCTCACTCGTTTTACTTTTAAAACAGCAAAACAAAGAGGTGTTCACTGCTTCACGTGGATTCAGTTCCATTGTTTTTAATGAAATGAAAAGTAAACGCTTCAGATTATGCGAAGATTTATTGCGACTTCTTTTACTCCAAACAAGTTTCAAGCTCCAAATAAGAGTTGAAGAAACGACAACTTTTTACAATATAATTTCTATGTTACAAGGTTTACAATTTAAAAGAGCTACCTAAAATTACTCACTATCGTTAATTGTGACTTATTTAAAACTCTGGCATGAATGTCATGATGCGATGCTGATGAGTTTACGGTTGGAATATACAACACAATTTTAAAAAAAAACTTCACTAAAACTATTTCCAAATAATTTACTCAACTGTTTCATGTACTCTAGGAACAAAACCTGCAAAAATGATTCCACGTGTTAACTGGAAAGAAAGGCATTTTAAATAATATCGAACATAATTTTTTTCTAAGTCAAATACTTGTAAGTAATATTTGCTAACTTTCCACAATAAATAAGTAAAAAGTGTACTTAAAAAATAAAATTCAACACTAACTGAACATAGTTATTAAATCAGGTACAAAGTAAAATTTCAATTTGTTCAAAAAATAAATAGAATTAAGAAATTTATCTGAAATGTCGAAGAAACTATTTACAAATTGCAAATTAAGTCCTAATAATACCGCACATTGTTGACACGATAAAAATGAAATAAAAACTGGTGCCAAAAGACAATAAAATAAAGATCAGGCAGTGACAATGACTAAAATGTATGACACAGGCAGTGACTAAAATAAGTAATACTAGAATTTAAATTTGAAGCATAAAAAAATTGAGAAAGAAGTTAAATTAAATATTAGATACGAAAGAGAACCTTTCAGTCTTTGGCATAACAACGTCTCCAGCACCTACACAACAAAGTGGAAAGATGTTCCTAGATTAAAATCAAAGAAGTAACGGCTGATAAATTAAGATTTAATGAGGAACAAAACTTGATCTTAATCCTACCTTCTTAATTCATCACACCACTCCACTCTGGAGTGACAGGGAACGCGAGTACGGTACAGTATTTGGTATTTTTAAACTTTTAATGCCCAAAGGTGAAGTACTCGTGTGAATAGAAAGTTCCTCGAACGAAAGTTAGATTTTCATTACACCTAACAACGTTATTTAACACTTTTGGTTCAAAAATTAAAATATATTCTAAATACATAACATTAAGTCACGTTATTATAATAACTTCCGATATTTGATTAATTCATGTTACTGTATTTAATTTTACGAATGGAACATGATTTTCAATAAAACTATAAAACAACAAAACATCTCAGTGAGTACATTTTTAAAGCTTAAAGTCCATGAGTATAAAATTAGTAACATAAGTAACTTCCTTACTTTAATTCTACTTCAATTTATGTTTTTATAAGACTAGGACTAGGCCTACCAACTTACACAAAAATAAGTGTCATTGCAAGAAAATAAGATTTCCTAAACACAAATAGTAATATAAATATTATTTGAGCTTTATATACAGTTACACCTTTTATTTTGTAAAATCCTAAAGCTTCAGTTAAGGTGGCAAATTTTTATGTATACACGTTTTTCATCATGTATATTTTCATTATATATATATATATATATATATATATACAGAAGAAATGGGGAGTATAATGCCAAAATATTTGAGAACAGGGTGGTGGCGGAGGAATCAGAGGACTGAGGGCTTGCTAACACAGATCTGAATTGTTTAAGCTTTCACTTCCCATTTCCTCCCAAATCATAGACAGAGCGTCAAAAATATCACATAAAAGGGCAGGCCTAAAAAACTCCTACAATACAAAGTTTCTGAGAAATTCAAACAGTGATCTGATAATAATATATAAAATTCAACAACTTTCCCAGACTTTTACTTTGAGATTAGTTTTATTTTGTCAATTTAAGGGATTTGAAGTTTTAACTTCCTCTGTTTTTTTTTTCTTTTTTCCTACTTTTTAAAAGTAAAAGTGAGATCATTTTGGATTATCATTATGCAGAGGAGGTTTGGAACATCCCTATTAATACTTATTTATTTGTTCTAAAACAAAAAAGGACCCTCGTCACTTCACTGCTACACTCATTAAAAACTTTTTAGCCACACAGTCTCTCGTAGCAAAATTTTTATAAAATGTAAAAAATTATTTCATCTGTTCGACGTTTGGGAGGTAACTTAAGTGAATTAGCAAACACTTTCCCGTTCTCTGTTACTTCTTCTTTTCGCTTGACGCTGCCGATACTCGTGAAATTCTTGCTTCATCGCCGCCACCCTTGCTTCCATCGATTCATGGGCCTCCTTTCGCCTCCCGCCGGAGCCGTAGATTTCCGAGTCGCTTAAGCCACGCTCCCCCGAGAGAGTGCGCGACCTCGACCAGGAGTCGTCCTCCGCCCCCGAAGTTGGACTGAGCAAAGTGTCAAATTCGTAGTGGTCGTCGACGCTTATATCCAAAGAGGGAGGCTGAGTTAATTGTACAGAACGCAAATGAGGAGGGTGTTTGAAGACACCCGGAGAACCTTCACCCGCTTTGGATGTGCTAAGTGTTAAGGGTTCTGTACCACCAACTGGCTTCAGTGATTCCGAATCTCTCGATCGGCGAAACCCTGCAGAAGCGTCACTGAAACTATCTAACTCTGCGTCGACTACATTTTGATAAAGAGGAGATGGTATTGTTGCAGTTGGAGGGCGTAATCTGCCTGATGGCGGGCCTTGTGCGGAGGGTTGATAGAGTCGAGAGGGACCCGGTCTGGGCACTCCCATTAAGAGAGTATAGGATCCTCCCGCAAACTTAGACCCATCCAAAGGGACGCGAAACTGAGGCAAAACTTGTCGGGAAAGCCATTGGTCATATGAAGGCGGATGAACTTTTGGGGAGGTTTGTTTACCGACAGTTGTACGAGGAGTATAATGCGGGTCAGATTTTTCCCATTCTGAAACGTTAAAAGAAGATCTGACCGATTCTAGTGCTTCAAATCGAGAAGTATCAAGACCCAAAGCTGATGCAGATTGGCCAGATTGTGAAGAACTCTGTTGCTGTGATGTATTTTTGCTGCCGAAACCACTAGAGGAATTTGGGCTTTGTTCATGAGAAACTTCATCGGATTTCTCTTGAAAAACATCCTCGATGGGTGCTGTACCCTCTTGGCCTTTCTTAACTTTAACGTAAAGTCTTTTATTTGAATCGAAAAAGCTGCTTGTCCGACCTGCGGAACTGAGGTTAGGAGCGCTGTGCGGCCTCCCGTTGGTTCTGAGAACTCCGCTCCGTACCCGTCCGATGGCTTTTTGAAGGCGGTCCCTCGTGTAGGCGGCGGGTTGGTCGCTGCTCGAATCGCTCTCACCGAGTGTATCTGTGTTCGTTTGGAGCGTTGTTTTGGATTTAGTCTTTGTGTCAGGTTTTGTACTTGGCTGAATCATTCTGGAATCATGCGTTTGGATATGTGAATTCTGAGGCTGAACTCGTGAACGAGGCGGTGAGCTTGTGGCCAAGGGTTTCGGGTTCTCCGAGGCGGAAGGCTTGAGCAAATAGTAAGGGTCTCGCCCTAGAATTCGTTGATAAAAGGTTCCCTGTCTCGGAGGAACATTAACGTAATGGTGAGGAATGGCATGCGATTTAGGAACATAGACAAAGGGTTCTCTATAAGGAGGGTGAAACAGGGGAGAGCGTGGCCCCCTGTGCCGAACGTGGGGAGGGGGAGGCCTGTGACTGTGAGTAACGACCGACGGCCTACGAGGAGTCATCCAAGAAGAGAAATGTTCAGGGTAGCATAATCTCCCAGTGGCATGATGGATGAATGGCTGAGGAGGATGGTAAGAGGCATGGACCTGAGCACCTACTGAATGAGTATTTCTAAAGTCTTGCCTCTGAGGCATAACTGGTAAATTTTGGAGTTCTTGTTGTCTTAGCATTAGTTTGTTTTGTTGCAACAAAATTTCCTGCTCTCGAATAATTCTGTCGTTTTCATGGAGTAATGAAGCCGCGTTCAGGGGCGTTCCATGCATGGAAGGCGTTCTTTGGGCAGAATTTTGGAAAGAGGAAAGGACGGTTGATGGAAAGGACCGTTCTACACTTGATGGTTGCCTTACAGAACTCACTTCATCACTAAAAGATACAAGTTGAGCCAGTTGATTCCACTCATCTACATAAGGCCTGGGAGACGAAGAGCGAACTCTTCTTTGCTTTATGAAAGGCGTTGCGCTGCCCGGACTCTTGACAATGACATGGCGGCCGAACTCGGGAGAACTCAGAGACTGGAATGGGTACTGCACTTCCCACACCTCTCTAGGGTCTACTTCATGAAAATCATAGCGAGGACCTCCCAATTCCTCTGTTCGGAGACTCAGCCTTGGAGAAACGTGAGTATGTTGAACCAAAGAATGAGTTGTTCCTGCTTTTACGTCATACACTCCCCCTTCAACTTTTGAAGGCAAATTCCTGAACTGATTCATACAATAATCTCTGCCTCTATTCACCCATTTGATGAAAGGTTTAGGTTGTCGAGAATAAGATGAAAGTGAAGACTTTTTCTTTGTAAGACTACGGATAGGTTTTCTAGGAGAAGTGAAGCCCCCTTCTTCACTATCCTTATCGAGAACAAATTTTCCCTCCATTGTTCTTGAGATGGAAGCGAGAGGTTTTCCTAAAGAATCATAAGGTCCTGCGCTGAAGCCTGGGTCCTCACTTAACTCTCCTAAATGTGGAAAATGAGTTGTCCTTTGACTATCATAGGATGAATGCAAAGGCCGACTGTCCGTTGTGTCCATGAATTCTTCCCCATGCAACCACAGGCACACTCTCCTCCACAGCCAGCTTAAACCTGATATTCTGCCCCGTAGTAAGCTGCAAAATAAATTAAAAACAAATAAATACAAAGTTTCATTCTTATGAATAATTTAAACTAAATTAAAATATTCCAGTTGCTGTAGTAAAATCAGCAATACATATAAATTATATTGAATAAAAAGACAAAATTCAGATATATATCCAGTATTTCCCCACACAGAATATTTAATAATTTAGAAATTGTGCATCCAAAGAGAAAACTTTGTATCTTTTGAAGTTGATGTTTTCTTTGTATTCTCTTAGGTAAGATTTAACAAACATAATTAGAAATTATGAAAGTTAATTTTTATATATCATCGCCGAAACCGAAAACTTTTATGAGCACCGAAATCAAACTTTTATGGAAGAAATTAAAGAAATAATAAAATCCATTCACATTTTATGATTAAGTTTTAAAAACGAGTGAATCCTTTTTAAATTAGAGCGAATATCTTCAAGGTAGAAATTAATTTGAAATTGAATTCTACTGAAATAAATAACATTTTAAGGTAAAATTAGTCGATTCACGAGGTATAAAGATACATATACAGTATTTCGTTATAATCCCATAGTTATTTAACTTCCAAATTCGATGAAAGTTAAATACAAATGTTCTTAAGTTTAAAGAATAATAATATCTGAGAGAGAACTTTAAAGAAAGTCACTTAAGTGATAATAGCGTAATCATATTCCTCCTATTTCTTCACCGACGTTTCATTAAACAAAATGTAACGCAAATTCAGAAATAATTTAGAACATTTAAATTCTTTCGCCAACTTGTTGCTCCGGCACTTTAAGTTAACAGCGATGATATATTAAATATATGTTGAATTTCAAATAATACATGCGTAGAATATTAAAAATTAGAATAAAATTGATGGTTACAACATAAAGTGCTTCAGTAATCAACATGAGAAAAAAGAAGAATGTGTATGAAATTGCGGTTAATATTTATTTTCTATGCAAAGAAAAATAAAAAATATCCAGTCAACAAACCTGTTGTTATCTACATGAATGAATAAAAGTACAAAATGTACTGGATGGAATTAACAAAATATACACAAATATAATCTTTTCCCTTTCCATGTTCATCAGCACTGGTTTTCATTATATATCTAAGATTATCATTTCTCCGTGCAATCAATCTGTGAACCTAAACAAATAATTAATGGTATCTTCCTTCACGTCTCTCATCTGATCCTCAGTGTTGGACATTAGGAGTTGAAAGAGAGGTTAGAGTACAGTATAATGTAGTTGCCCTTGCCCATCCAAAAATACAGCATTTTCAGTGTTTCGGACGCGTTATGTAAAATGTCAGTTATTGGTTGACGCACGACGCAACTCCCCAATAAGAAAACATTATATATATATATATATATATATATATATATATATATATATATATATATATATATATATATAATATAATAATTGGTAAATCGCATCATGCATCAACCAATCACTAACATCCTACAGAACATGTTTGAAACACTAGAAACGCTGTATTGTCGGGTGGGCAAGGGCAATTGCATTACACTGTACATCTAACGCGAAATGTTAAGACCAAGTAAAGGACTGAGTAAATGCAATGCCATCAGCTTTTAAACAGTATTCCTCCTAATTCAAACTATCATCTCTGGTTTCCAAACCAAATCTAAGGAGCTCAATAATTTATTATTGTGAGGGGGAATTTTTTGCAAAAAAAAAAACGCTTTTAATGACCGAAAACTAAAACTGTAACGGGGGATTTTAATTTAATTATTGGTTTCGCCAAACAAAAGCTCAGCTTTCTAATTCTAATTCTAACAATCATCTTACAAACTACGGCAAATTTTGAGATTTTCTTTTCTATCTTTTAATTTTTTTCTTTGTATGCAATCTGTTTATTTATCGTTAAAAGGACTTGGAAAAACGTTTAATTTTCTGATGAGTTAAAGTAAACACGTAATTTTATTCATATTTTAAAATAATTACATCGATTATACAGTAAAATAATTAAATTTATTTTCACCATGTTTGAATGCATGTTGAAATAATATATAATTAAATATAAAAAAGGCCAATGGAGAAAGTTACATAAATCTCTTATTTTGAAATCGTGAAAAAGGTACGTTTCATGTCCAGTAGTGAAATTTGTCGCGCAGTCTCCCTCCTCTCTCTCTCTCTCTCTCTCTCTCCAGGAAAATAAAATAACGTGAATTCTTCCGTTTTGTATAATTAATATTTATATCAAAGTGACACGATGACGCGTAATATTAAAATTAACATTGTAACAATTTATAACGAAACTGGTTTACAAATCTGAAACCAGAAATTGAAATGCTTGAGTGTTCCTTACAAGAAGAAAATTTGAGATTGCAAATTTCTCCAATTGGGCTAAAATGGGATGACTGAGTGGACTTTTTTGCATTTATTTACTTATTAAAAGGAAGCAAGAAGTGTGGTGATGATGGTGAGTAATTAAATCTGCTCAGTGGCTATGGCTTCACCTGCCAACTCCTTTCTTCTACACGGCAGACACCACACCAGAGAAGGGCCAAAGAGGTATCCATTGGGGAATGGTAAGCGAATGGGGAGAGAAAACAATATAATGGTTAGTTGTTCAAACCAGCAAAGCGAAGCATCTAAAAAGCATTAATTATAAGTTGTCAGATGCTTAAACTAAGTTAGTAAAAATATTTTCACATGCTACAATTCTGTACTCGGATATACCAAATACGAAGCAATTTACACCTCAACACATGGCAGAAAATATATATATATATATATATATATGTGTGTGTGTGTGTGTGTGTGTGTGTGTGTGTGTGTGTGTGTGTGTATGTGTGAAAATGATTTCACGAAAGTAACACGTGAATAATATTTATGATGAAAATAACCACGAAGGAAAAAGGAAACATCCTCAGGAACACTGAGGATGTCATTAGACGAAAGCGCTTGAGCACCATTTTGTTTCCTTTTTCCTTCGTGATTATTTTCATCATGTATATATACAGGGCGTCCCAAAAAAATGTATACACACTTTAAATACCTAGAAAGGCAGTGTTTATTAAAATACATTTCATTTTCAAAATGTAATAGAATCTAGACATTATTTAATTGTTTTGTCAACGCCTTTTTTCAAACTGACGTCCGTTCTGGTTCAGGCACTGCTGATAACGCGAAGCAATGGAATCGCAAACATCACGAAACATTTCGTTTGGTATTTGTGTGCATTCTCGTTCAATGGCTGCTCTCAATTCAGCGACTGTTGCAGGTTTTATAGCGTAGACTTTGTCTTTTAAGTATCCCCATAAAAAAAAGTCTAGTGGTGTGAGGTCTGGTGAACGCGGGGGGTATTCTACGAAACCCCTTCGTCCAATCCACATCCACATCGTGCCAAGTACCACTCGCAATACCCCACTCTTCGGTCCGGATCATCTTCATTAATAGCATGGACTAATCTTGGAATGTAACTTTTCCATTGACAGCGCTTCAAAATGCGTTGGACAGACGATTCTGAAATTCCTACCTCACGACTCGCTTGCCGCACAGATTTTCTTGGACTTTGGTGATACGTTTCCAGTACTCTTTCTTGCTTTGTGGGGCTTGTCGATGTCCGTGGTCTTCCGGAACGCTTCTTGTGGACATTCTGAACAGTTCCATCGGCTTCAAACGTATCTCTAATTCGAGTGATGGTAAGTCGCGTTGGTGGATCTGTTTGAAACTCCCTCCTAAACTGTCTTTGCACTTCAACTGCGTTTTCACACTTCCAGTAGCATTTTAGAATGAATTTCCTTTGTTCAAAGCTTAGTCTGACTGCCATTATTAATTCTAATGGGTTTAACTTGGAAAGAAAGGAACATCAATTGAGCTATCAGCTGTTAAAGTGTGTATAAATTTTTTTGGGACGCCCTGTATATATATTGTTGTTATTGTTTTTTGTTTTTCTAGCTAGTAATCCCTACTTCAAAAATTAATCAAGTTTAAACTTTCCCTTTAATTTTATATATGTAAGAAGTGTCTCCAAATTACATCAAAGTATTAAAACTCTCACTGAGAATTTATAAATGAATTCAGCAACAAAATGCAGAATATATTTTATTTTGAGAGCGATCCTTTTTAAAAGCATATACAATCTATAAGTATGGTTTGTCGTTAAACCTAAAAACCTTTCACCATTTTAGAGATCAACGCTAAAATGTTCAAATACGACCTTAGTGTAAATTATATTTGCTTTTAATAATTAAAATAAACATGATAATACAGTGCGTTCGAAAAGTCTCTCCGCAGTGCTATGTTAAACGGGTAGGAAATTGAAAAAGTACAATGTTTTCATTCAACCATGATTTAGTGATTTTATTACGTAACCTTTTGATTTTACAGCATGTGTTGAAAGTGTCTTCCACCATTTTGCAGGCACAGAGCAACTCGTCTACACTTGTTGTCAAACACTTTTTTTAAAGTGTTGGTTGACTGCGGAGAGACTTTTCGAACGCGCTATATTTCGTCATTGTCTGCAGAGTAACTAAGGAGTGAGCTTTCGAGAATATTTATATTTGGAATGATACGAAAAGGATAGAAATGATCCTATGACAAGTATAAAATATTGCTCACAGCTGCACCTGTACCAATAATGATGTTGAAAGTTTGGAGTAATGTACAGTCATCTACGGGGATGGAACATTTGAAATATTGCTATATCATGAAAGATCTCAGGCCAAATTCGGATGTAGCAGTATTAATAATTATTCAATGTCTTATTTATACATGTACAAAGAACATACAAATGGGAGTAATAAGCAATATATAAAAATGGATCAGTAAAAGGTTTTCTATACATAGCACAGAGCTGCCATTTGCGAGCAAATTATGGGCTTCATCGCCAGAATGGGGTTATTTGACAAATCTCTTTTGATAGCGCAGAACACCGAGATTATTTACACTAAGTTAAAAGGGGAAAAGTAAAGTAATGATGAGTTAACAAAGGATGTTGTACGAGACAGCATATAAACCTGTACATGTAATTGGAGAACACGTATATTTAAATATAACATATGGATTTGAGCTAAAATTACACATTTTTTTTTATAATAATAATAATAGTAATAATAATAATAATAATAATAATAATAATAATAAAAATAATAATAATATAAAGTCTAATATATGTATAATATTAAATAACCTTGACTTTGTACAGAAAGTAATATTCAGCACCTTGATCTTATACAAAGATTTTATACCAAAGAGTGGAGAGAACAGTACAAGAAGTTGGAACGCAGAGGTAGGCGACAGAATAAAAATATGGTTTGTAAGATTTGATGACTTTTTCTTTTATTTTTCTCTGGAAACTCGTTAGATTGTTGTTAGAAGCGTGTTAGATTTTTTGTCTCTCGATCAAGATTGTTCCAAAGGATGGGGTCCAATATAGCGTAAAAACTTAGTAGCACAGAGTGTGATTTGGTTTTCTGATGTACATTTTCGAAAGGGTGTTGGGTTTGGGAAGCTAATATTTTGTTATGGATGATTTCGGCCAGTTTTATTGACAGTTTCATACATATAAGAGGCAATGTCTAGCTTGTAAATATCTTCTAGTTTTAGAATTTTTAAATCGCGGAACATTATGTACGCACTTTCGTTATGCTTGTTCCATTTATAAATTTCTCTAATTATTCGTTTTTGCACGACCACCAATGACTGAATTAAATACAGTATTGTCTTGTACTACCGTAAGAGCTAATGCGGTACTGTAGATGTAGGTACACTACAGTGTAGTATATGGATCTGAGGACTTATGGGAGCGCAGCACCTGCTTTTGAGATTATGCATGCGACTTTGGTTAATTTTTTGCATAGGTCTTCAGTGTGTTCTTTGATGACAAGTTTGCGTCGAGGGCATTTCCCAGAAGGTAATGTCAAAGGCTTTAGCCAGATCAAGTAGGATGATTATTGACAGTTTTTTGTCGTTCAAATTACAATAAAGTTCTTCTAAAATGGCGGTTATTGCGTTATTGGTCGTGTGTATTTGTGGGGAGCAAAAATGTTGTTTGTGTATTATTTTGTTTTAGTATAAATTTTATTATTTGATTATATATTACTTGTACAGGTTAGTGATGAATGGAACGACGGAAATGGATCTTTAGTCTGAGGGGGAAAAATTATCACGTGGTTTAAAAATAGGGTATACTCGTCTTTTAAAAACAATCTGAGAAGATACCGCTTTGAATGAAAAGGTTAGTGAACTTTACGAGCTTGGGCATAATTAAATTCGCGCATTCTTTATAAATTCTGTTTGGTATTGTGTCTAGCGTACGGTTTTTATTTTTTAATTGTCTCATAGCTCTTGTTAAAGTGTATGTGGTAGTAGGTGACAAGCAAGAGAGAATGTGTTCGGGAAGGTCGTGGGATGCGGCATGGGTGGGATGTTGGACGCGAGTTTAGCTCCCACTTTAGTGAAAAATTCGTTGAAAGTATTTAAAATATTTGTCGCGTCTGTAATGGGCTCGTTATCAATTATTAGTTCATCTGGTGTAAAGGATTTTGTTTTTATCACTCGCTCCGTTAATGAAGTTCCAGTATTGTTTGGGATCGCCCTTATATTCTTTGAATTTACATTTATAGTAATTAGCTTTTGCTTTGATGATTATTATTGAGTTATGTTCGTTTCGATAATGAGTGCAGACTTCTTTACTTCTGTATATTTTGCGATTTTGTTTAATGGATGCTTTTAAACCGAGCATGAATCAGCGATTGTGCATTCTAAAAGTAGGTATATTTTTATTAATAATTATTAATAATGATGAGACAAGACTCATTAAAAGCTGACGACTGCGGCGCATAATTTCGTCTTAAATTTATTTAGCTGAGTTACTTCGTGAATTTTGTTTGATTGTGATAAGTTTGGGAAGTGATGATTTATTCCAGCAAGAAGTATTCCTCTGTCACGCGTATCGTGGGTCATACCCGTCCATACGTGATCGATGAGAGATAATTTGGTTAGGTCAAATAGAGGGGCGTGTAGGTCTGGTTACATAGATCCTGTAGACTTGGCTAATCATCGTGTTCTATAAAGATTTGACGATACAGCTCGTCCCTGCTTACGTTAAACCTAAATTAAAATCCCAAGTGATGAAAGTGCTCGAGTTCTTTACAGATTGATGTTTGATTAGATTATACAAGGTGCTTATATAGTTATTTAAGTTTCCGTTAGGTAGTCTGTATGTTGCCAATATGTTGAGTGGTTGCGTCGAAAGTAAGATTTATCGCGCATTTCGATGCGAGGTTTCATAATATAAACCGAGTCAATTTTTGGGTATTTGATGGTAATATTTTGCATAAATTTGAATGCCACCTCCTCTCGTATCTGTACGGAAAATGTTTAAAAAAAGTTATCGTCTTCTAAGGGAAAGAGATGTTTGTAGGGGTCCTTCCTGTACGAATGTTTTTGTGAGTATAATTAGACAAAAATCTCTTTTATTTGAAATGTCTTTAAGGTCTTCATGATGTTTAACGAGGGCCTTCGTCAGGCTTTGCATTGAGGTCGCTCAGAGGTAAGCAATGGGAATCTTTATCAACAAAATTCATGTTCATAAAATCAGGTGGCCCACGAGGATGGGCACGTGTAAGATTTAGAGGAACGTGGGCAGAAAATGGGTATTTCAAAAAATGAAATCATGGCGAGGAAAGCGGAAAACGTGAACTTAAGTGTGATATATATATATATATATTATATATATATATATATATATATATATATATATCTCTCTCTCTCTCAAACTAAATTTAGATATATATATAGAGAAAGAACAATTATTAAATTTAAAGCCAAATAAAGAGGCTGCATTATACGAGGACTCAATGGGTACAGTGCATGCAAGAACGTTAAATTTCTGAGTAGATAAGTAAGTGCGTGGAAGGAAAACAAAATGAAGTTATTAAGAGAGACTCGTATATCTAGATATACATATATTTGTACATATAGTTAAGTAAATGTATTTACATAACGCAAACAAGTGTAAAGGATAAGACACGAAGCGAAGATAAAGTTAATCTTAAACAAATAATACGAAGTGAACAAAATTTGCCTCTATATAATTAGCGAGTGTTCGTCAAAATATTCGCGTGCGAGTTTGGAAAAAGGTTCTGAAATGAGATGTTTAATGACAAATTAAATAATATAAATAGCTCCTAAAGAGATCATTATAACAAAGCAAGGATGCACACACGTAAATAACTATAATTATAAATGTACAAACCAGAATGAATTTAATTATTTTGCATTTTATTATAAATACTATTATTATTATTATTATTATTATTATTATTATTATTCCTTCTTATATCTTTTTTCAATTTGAACATCATACCCTTGACAGAATTCCAACGAGGAAAGTGTTGATAGAATGAACGAGACAAATTTTGTTGGAGAAAACTCCTCCTTTTTTGAGGAAATTAAACTGATAATTGCTCCTGTTGTTGTCGACTGCAAGAACGACGATCTTAAAACTGTCTTCAAATATTCCTCGTTAGAATTTCAAATATGTACACTACAAGGATTTGTTATTGAAGCAGGAAATTTAAAAATTAAAACGAGCTCAAGTAAGAAAATATATGGAAAAAATAATATATTGGACGACATAAAGTAACAAAAGAATGGAATTTATCTACGTGCATTATTAAAGTACGGGAGTAGTACCTAGTTGCTATAGTAAAAAAAAAAAAAAATTTGACTAAGATTTAATGAATTTTGACAAATTTAACAGGACTGGGGAATATAGTGAGGTAAGGGAGACTATTCACGTAAGAGTATGTTGTCAATCTGTGGTTCTTCAAAATTCATAGCACTTCACTATATTGTGTTTGCTGTCTCGGGTTTATAAAACTGAAGTACAGATAATGAAGTTGGTAAGTTTGCGAATATTAATTGAGGGAGAGATGCTCGAGAATAATACCGCCTAAAAATAAGAAAACTCATATTTTACATGGATGTTAAAATCTAAATTCATACCATTTATCAAGACATACTAATAACAATTGTAATAATAATAATAATAATAATAATAATAATAATAATAATAATAATAATAAACAAAAGATAATAATAACAATAAACAATAATTATAACGATGAAATAATATTAATAATAATATTAATAATAATAATAATAATAATTAAAAAAATTATACTAACATGTGTTGTTATTAATTTAACCTTTGTTATTACCACTAACATCAATTATTATAGAAATAAATTCATGCCGTATATTGTATACGAATTGCAACCACAATGGTGATTTATATTGATTAAGAGGGCATTAGTTTTATGGGATTATGAAGAAAGTTACCTGAATTAGGTAGGGGGCAGACCCATACTTCACGGAAGTAGTTGTTTAGGTCTGATTCACTATTAATCTCTCTCCGTTGACCCGTTTGCGGTTTTTTTTCACATAAATAACACCATTAGGCACATAACACAAGTTTTTTTTTTAACTTTAGAACTTTTTAAAATAGATTTCGGTTAAATTAGGTAAGATATTCGTTCACGTACACATTCGGTTTTCTTTTCATACACTGTGACACTATTTCATTCTTTATTTCGGCGTTTATTAAGTGGAATTTGATCGGCCTTTTTGTTGAAGTTTGACTCGGATACCCTAATCTGGTTGCTTCTGTGATAACATCGTAGTTGATGGAGTAGTCGAGCTGGGATTGCAAGGTCCTAATTACTACTCTCTTGCAATCTTCGTCCGCAGTTTCAGCGGGAAGTTCAGGACCACTGATGACCATTATATTTTCGTATTTGCCCTGAAGGAGATACTCGAGTTTCGATTTGTGATCGTTTAGTTTTGCTTCTAAAAGATCAACTTTTTGTCTTAATTCATTGACCTCCTGTTTAAGTTGGGAGATCTCTTCATCCTTCTTCCTGAGGGCATCGCTGATTGTACCATTTTCGAGGATTGCCTTCAGAAGTTTAACGATTGCCTTTCCTTCGGTGCTGAGGGAGTTGAATACTTCCTGCTGTTCCTCAACAAAATGGAAGCCATTTGAATTGCTTCCCGAAGATACGGTAGAGACGATGCTGCTTTCCTGGGAGATGTCTCTAGCCCCGTTATCCCTTCTTCTGGGGATATGTTCATAATAATAATAATAATGATAATAATAATAATAATAATAATAATAATAATAATAATAATATCTGGGGTTGTTTAACCTCGTTCGTAACGTGGTGACCTTAGATACTACGGAGATTAAACAAAGCCAATCCTTATTATTTATTATTGGTACATCCGAATTTGTGGTTGGATCTTTGAGAATCGTATGTTTAGGGTGTAGTATCCGCATCTGATATGGAATACTTCAAAATTTTGTGCATTCTTTAATCTTAAAGAAGAAACGTTATTGCAATGAAATCGGAGATGACGACTATGATCTTGTATAACTAAATAATTTGGTCTGTCAATTTCTGGGGACCGTTTGGAGTATGGTGTAACGTGCAAGGGCACACTAAAAAGATTTGGACTACCTTGTAAACGGCGAAATTCTGGTTAGTGGAAAATTACTTTGTATTTATTCAGCCCTGGTATTCTAAACCTGAGGAAATAAAGTGCTCTTAACCCTAGAAAGCCAGCGTGGCCTATTACAATAAAAGTAGATTTCTTTTTCCGGAAATGTTGTCTTTTACCGTACGTGAGTTAATTTTTATTATTGTTTAGGAACAACAAATTGTTGAATTTAACCTATAAATGTAATTTTCATTATGGGGTTACGTAGACCCCACACTAGTCGCTATGTGTGCGGTCCCACACTGGCCTTCTCGAGTTAACGTATCCGATTTAAGTTTATTGAAGGTAAAAATTTTAATTGTTTTATGTTTATACAATAATTACAAATTTATCTTCTCAAATTTTATTCTATTAAGCAACTTTGGTTAGATTATAACTGTCCTAAAAGCAGTGCTGTGACGTAACTACTTAAAAGTAATTAGTTAATCAGTAATCGTTACTTTTTTAGTAACTGTAACGGTAACTAGTTACATTTGCCAGCCCAGTAACTGTAACTAGTTACAAAAAATCATGAATATTTGTAACTTGTACCAGTTATTTTTTTCTGAGAGGACAAAGTGTTAGTAGCTACTTTTTTCACAAGCCTTGCTCGATGTATATACTATTGTGCACAGTGCAAGTTCATTGACACCCTGTATATCTAATGCAATTATGATAAAATATTATTTATTCGTTAAATCACAATCAATTTGAAACACATAAACAATCTTGGCAAGTATCACTTGTCACGAAAAGTACTTTTGTCAACATCAGATGCTCGCTAAAAACAGGAAAAAATGTTGAAAGTAACTTTCGAAGTAACTAGTTACTTTTTTGGAAACAGCATCTAGTAACCAGTTACTTTTTGGAGGCAGTAACTAATGACTGTAACAAACTACTTATACGCGGCAGTAACTAGTAACTGTAATTAGTTACGGAAAAAAGTGTCACAACACTGCCTAAAAGTGATCTGTGATGTGTAACAAGACTTATAATAATATTTTCATGTTTACAAAATGTATGGTTATATTGAGCAGTTAAAAAATACATTACAGTACTTAAGACGAGTTATTCGGCTTTTGAAGTCAAAATGTTTTGTAACAAAACTATTTTATCTCCAAATAAATCCCTATTTTCTTTTTATTCTTCCGAATGAAATCGGTAGAAAATCTGTGGATGAACGAAATTTAGTTCAGTCGTGGAACAATTTATCGTAGGAAATTTTGCTTCACTTTTAAAATACAATTAAGAACTAGGTGTCATTCTTTTTCACATCCACCGACTATCAGGATTACAACATTTGATCGACGAGTATATCGTAGGTTGGGTTGGGTTAAGTTAGTTTTTTAGTGTCGATAATATGGTCTTGTTGATACGATAGGGAGAGGTCCCGTCCCGACTATTACTGATTTTAGAAGCAAAAATTTTAACTGTAATGTAAGTAGAAATATGTGAAACAGTCATATTGCCCAATTACCACTTCACATGAAACACCATAATACAGAAACGTTAGCATAATTCACACACAATGAATCGCTATTCAGTACTGTTGGAATTACCACAGTTAATTCATTTTTTATAGATAATTACGTACTTTTTAACTGAACAAGTTAAAAATCAGTTAAAAATGTACTGTGAATAATTAGGAGAAATAAAAAAAAACCCTTCTAAAACTTAATCATAATTGGCCTCCGTACCTAAATTTGGGTGGGAGAAATTAATAACAGTGCGTGAAAATGTAGGAAAAGTTTGGTTTGATTGAATACACGAGAATGAAATAACGAAATTAAAAAGAAATAGAATTAAACCCGACTCAGAATGTGGAGTGAAGATGATAAATAAAAAGATGCGGCTAATGAAAGCGTGAAGGTTGCATAACTGTGACAATGAAGTAGGTTACTGATGGATAAATCCTATACAGGGAATGAAAATGTTGGTGTTTTCCCGTGACCGATCAAGAGAGACGTTCCATTTGTACGTTACTTTTGACAATACAGTACGAATACTATACTTTCGAAAGAGAGATTCTCATAGGACCAATTAGGATTGCGTAACGTCTCTTTGGTCGGAAAAATGATTAAATAACTCACTCATGTATTACATTGAGATTTCTAATCCGTCAATAGAGGTATAAGAGTTTTTAATGTTTAACGCAAATTTGCTTTGAATTTGAAAGTAGAAGAAAAAGTAGCTATTAAAAATGTAAGACCAAGATTAATAGCCGGTTAGTGGCGTTAAGAAACTACCAAAATGTGTTTTTAAGAGAACAGAAAACCCACATTAAGTGATGCAAGAACCAAACTTCCAACTGATTAGTTCGTAACGGAAAATGCCACAGTCACGCACGCCCCAAAAATCCTATTCATTTTACGGAAGGAAGCCACGCCACTCAATCCTTTTCCACACGCAGAAAGTCAGCAAACCGAATGAAAAAAAGTCTTCATATTCATTTTTAAAAAAATCTGATGTGAACTTTGCTTTATTTGGTGCATTATTTTTTTTAGATCAGCCATTTTGAGGGGTTGGACATGCGTTCTTACGTGAGCACATCCAAATTAAATCATTCCTACCTTTTTACTCTAAAAAGAAGACTACACATCTTGCCATTCTAGATTTGCAAGTTGAGTTAATTCACGATTCCTTACTTCCTCCACTCTTTTAGTATAAAATTAAATTATTTTTTTAAATACATTATCATCTCATACAAAATTACACTTAATCAATCAAGTTACGCTAAAACTCGACGAAAAAAATAAAATTAAAAAAACCGCCAAAATTATTAGTTATTAGTAACTTTAAAAAAAAAACGAAAAATATTAATTATTAATCTGGGAGGGGAGGAACCTTTCGAAATTTTAAATATTAGTTATTAATTTGGGGAGGCCTTTCGAAATTTTAATTTTTTCGGCGAACATTTTTCCTCAGCTGTACATGGCAGTAAATGAACAATCATCATTGTATATGGACGTGCGCCACCTGCAGAATTCAAAGACAACAAATCATACATATAAATATATTTTCCCTTTTCTAACTGCATATCAATACAGAAAATTAGAGTCTGCAACAATCTGTTGAAGGGCAAATGCCTTAATTAATCTTATTTCATTTATTTATAAAGTAGGTAAATATCTATGAACGGGTTTCACTCTAACGACTGACTAAAATCAATTTAATCCCCACTGCATCCTCCCCTTCCTGACGAACAGAAAATACCGTTGCCAGAGATTCTTCAGTTAAACTAAAGATTTGAACAATTCTGTCGACAAGACAACTTTTTGGGGGAGTTAGATTAAGTAAGGTTAGGTTAGGTTAGCATAGGTTAAGCTAAGTTAGAATGCTGATGAAATTTTCAAGTAGCGAAATGCGAATAGGTTCGATTTCGATTCTCTGGTGTATATTCCCTCGAGCCAGTATCATCCTATTCCACGATGATTTCTACTTCAAAAAGGCTACGTAGTGGACGGTGTCGTAACACCGCTTCCGTCGATCAGCGAAGTTAAGCGACGACACTGGGTCTGAATTATGGAACGTCCAGATTATTATGTAGCGACCCGTGGTTCGGATCCTACGTAAAGCTATAGGTCCCCTCCGTCGTATGGCCTTAGGTGTTGTGAAGGAGGTTAAACAGCTCAATCATTACTTCTACTTCAAAAATTCATCCACTGCATTCTCTACACAAAATTTATAACGTCTTCACATTCACTGTTCATAACTCATTTCTTCAGAGACAAAACCAATGGCAATTTTTTTCTCTATTTTACACTTTTATTCAGACTCGAAATTTCTGAGAAAAAATTTCATTTGCGTGGATGAGACTACTGATTCAGTGCCTTTTCCACTCCATCTTTCATCCTTCTTAACCATATCGCTTTTTCTTTAATGGGTGAGTGTGACGGGTGATAAAACGTTATCGTTCCAATCTTGACCAATCTACTTCATTCTTCGTCGAAAAATTGAGAAATCCCAAAGCGAGAATCTCAAGGAAGCTTTTCTTAACTCGCTCTCCTCCAACTTCGTGTCAGTCCTATTCCCATCCACAGTTTTCCCACTCCTGTCCTGGGTTAGGTTTGGTTAGGTTAGGCTACGTTAGTTTAATTAGGTTGATGACAGGTTAGGTTTAAATCATTTCCAAAAGAGGAGAGAGCTTTTCCGAATCTTGACTTCTAACTTTGGGACCGCGAATGACGGGTGTGAAGTAGTGCAGGGTGGGAAGAAATCAATAAAACGGTAGGTACAAAACTTCCGCATAGTTAATAACCATTCAGATAAAAGAAAGACCCTTTCAATAATGGATACTCTTCAGAGCGTGCATCCTCGTGTAATGGAATCGGCGAGCGGATGTTATTCCATGAACCTCCAAACTGACTCTTATCGGAAATTTCATAAATCAGTATCTTTCATTTACGATCATTCCAAATTTAAAATTAGGTTTTAAAGACAGTTAAGCTTAAGCTCAACGCTTAAAGATTAAAAATGTTACGAGTGTGTTACGTTGAATTATTTAAAATATTAGTTTTAAGCGATACGCATTCGTTGAACTGAAAGTGTTCTCAGCGTGGTCAGTGTTGGTGTTTTCGTAAAATTACTAGAAACCCTTTCAATATCCAACTTCCTTTCCAGTCACCATGCATGAAGATATTACGATAACTATAACGAGCACCTTCCTTCGTAAACGATCATTCTCTTTCAGGAATAATATGTCTGTTTTAACCCTTTCAATGCCAGTGAAACTGTAAGGTTCCACCGAAAATAATAATATATATATATCGTACTAAAATGCAACTTTACCGCAAATGCTTCTACGTGTATTCTGTAATGTAAATGACTAATTACTAAAATCTTTTACTTTTTGTTTAAATAAAAAATATTGGTGAACGAAAGGGTTAAGAAACCGACTTCTGATACAAAATTCCTCGCTATTTACATTCATACCACGTTGTCTCTTTAATCAGTTATAACGACAACCCCTCCTTACAATGGGACTCCATCCTTATTCCTTCGCACGAATCACAAAATTCCATTCAAATGTAGTTCAAAACTTTTGGACTTTGGAACAGTTTCTAAAAGGGTCTGAGGCATCCGCACCGACACTTTTTAAACATTTACACGATAGCTTTTCAGTCATGGAAGAAGTGTTAGTAAATTCGGAGAATGTAAAGCTTTTAAAAGATAAAATTAAGCCGAAATTCATTTAAAACTATTGTACTAATCAGTATTGAATCAAAGTTCATATTATTATTATTATTATTAAGTGAAACTTCAATATTGCAATCAGATGAGAAAATACCCATAAAATCATCATACTTGACACTAAAGAATGAGTAATATTACTAATTACTTTTAAAAATGTTTCTTATTTATATATTAAGGCAAGAACACAAAAATTAAATAAAACTAAATTGGTAAAGATTCTATACAGAGACAGTGTTGCATCTAGGGTTCTGCATTTTAGGGTCCTAAAAACCCATTCCTTTAAAAACTAGTGGTCCTCTGACTAAACTTATAGGTTCACAATTTACCTTAGTTAACGCAACATTTGACACGATATAAATTATATCACATTAAGCCCAGTGTTAACTACAATAAATTGTGGACCCCTAAGTTTAGTCCGACACAAAAAAGTACCAGCTATAAAAACGTGGTTCATAACCTATTATACGTCATTTGACAAAATTCAACGCGTCCACTGTGACGTAGTTCGCAATAATAATGCATTCTTAGGGAAAAAAAACGCGTTAAAAAACGACGCGCCCTACACGCAACACTGTAGAAGGCAAGATCTTACAGCTCTTACTTATTCATTCACTGTTCATTTCATCATAACGACCTTTGGCTCAAATTTAAGTTCCTCAAATTAATCAGCTATCAATATGTCAGTCATGAGCTGAAATTTAAAAGCACTTAAAAAGCGTTTGTATTCCAACAAGAAACTGTTCCATAACTTACTTTTTAAGGGGAACAGGACTCGTCGGTTGTCCTCCGTTCCTATTGTCTCCGACTCTACACGCCACCATATTATACGCTGTGTCGTAGAAGATATGAGATTGCAGTTCTACTAAGTCGAGTGCAGCAGGAAATTAAAAATTGCATATATATATATATATATATTATATATATATATATATATATATATATATATATATATTTAACTGCAATGACCACGCAGTATATTAATGTATAGAAACGACGTAAGTATAGAGGAGCGTTCTGCACACGAGGAAGAGAAATAACGAACAAATGAAAAATGAGGTGAACCGCCCGGGAATCGAACCCAGGATCTTCCGATAGCGCATCTGACCGGCAATCGGAAGATCCTGGGTTCGATTCCAGGGCGGTTCACCTCATTTTTCATTTGTTCGTTATTTCTCTTCCTCGTGTGCAGAACGCTCCTCTATACTTACGTCGTTTCTATACATATATATATATATATATATATATATATATATATACAGGGACGTAGACAGGGGGGACCTACGGGGGCTTCGGCTCCCCCCCCCGAAATAAAATTATAGGTTTGATATTTCTATGCAGTTTTTTAAATTATAAGTAAATTATAAATAAGTACCTTCAGCACGTGTTTAATTATTGTAATACATTTAGGATTGTGTTTTTACTCATTTACACACTTTTAATATATATATATATATATATATATATATATATATATATATATATATATATAATAAAAGGACGTGTGTGTGTGTGTGTGTGTTTGTCTGTTCCAGCCATAACGCCAAAATGGAAGCAGTTACAAACATGAAACTTCACATACATATTGATTAGGTCCCCAGGTTGTGCACCTGGGTGTTAATAAATTAAATAATTAAAGTTACTGGGCCCGAAGGCCCCAGCACCGCGATTAAACTACAGAAAAGAACGCAGCCGTGAAAATTATGAGCTTCACATCGTGTCAAGATTTCTGAATCTTAAGATTTTCATGACTAAGTATTTGGTCAATAACACTATAGAAAAGAACACAGTCATGAAAATCTTGAGCTTCACATTTCCGCCCGTAATAATAATCTATAATAATAAAAGGAGACAGTTACAAACATAAAACTTCACACACACACACACACATAATATATATATATATATGCCCGGTTAGGTCAACTGAATACCCGGTTAGGGTAATTGAATGCCCGGTTAGATCAACTGAATGGCCGGTTAGATCAACTGAATGCCCGATTAGGTTAATTAAATGCCCGATTAGATTAATTGAATACCCGGGTAAGTTAATTGTACGCCTTTGACGATTGGTTAGGTTGAGTCGTGATGGTTTCGTTAAAGCTAACAAATATATCACGACTTAACCTAACCAATCGTCAAGGGCATACAGTTGACCTAACCGGGCATTCAATTAACCTAACCGGGCATTCAGTTTACCTAACCGAGGCATATATGGCGATAACGTTAAAAGACAATACACATACGGAAGGAAGAAGCAAATTTGGGGCTTTTAACTTAAACTCCAAGACCATAAACTGGGAAGAAATCAGATAGATCACACATGGCCCAAATAGAATGGAGAACAGTTTTAGAGAATAAAACAACTGAGGAAATACTAACAACCTTGGACGAAAAGACGCTGAGAATTTTGGAAAAAATATGCTCCTGAAAGCACAGAGGACCTGGCTAGAGAGGCAAAAGAGAATATTCCGCAAAAGAAAGAGAGTAGCGACGAAGTTAGCTAATTGCGGAGACAACAATGCCAGGAAAGTAATACAAGAAAAACTGGAGAGTATCGAAAGGGAAATACAAACTCTGATAAACGGCCAGACAGAGAGGGAAGAGGAAAAGGTGGTAGAAACAATAAAGGGAAATCCAAAATACTTTTACAGCTATGCGAAAAGGAAAACAAAAACGCGTGCCACTATCGGGCCCTTAAGGAAAGGAAATAATGAACTAACAGACGATCTAAAAAAAATATCTGAAACATTGAGAGCCCAATATGAATCAGTCTTCAGTAACCCAAAAAGTGACAAAGCGATACCTGACATAGATGCATTCTTCGAAGAGAAATTGCAAGGAGAATGTATAACAGACTTTGATTTTACCCCAGAAGATATAACGACAGCTATAGGACAAATGAAATCACATTCAGCTGCAGGTCCGGACAGATGGAACGCACTATTAATTAAAAACTGTAAAAATGAAATAGCTACACCCTTATACTGGATATGGAGAAGATCCCAAGACACTGGAGAAATACCGAGCATCTTGAAAAGAGCAAACATTGTCCCTATATATAAAGGAGAGGATAGATCTCAAGCAAAGAACTATAGACCAGTGTCAGTGACGTCCCATCTCACCAAAATATTTGAAAGAATAGTCAGAGAGAAAATCTATGACTTCTTGAAGACACTGGAAAGATTCAACGAAAATCAGCACGGATTCCGATCAGGAAGATCATGCTTATCACAACGTATAGAGCATTATAACAATATCCTAGATGCACATGGTATAATAGCACATAAAATTAAACATATGGGAATAACAGGTAAAGTGGGAAAATGGATCTACAACTTCCTCAGAGAACGACTACAGGTGGTCAAAATTCAAGATTTATCATCATCAGAATCAGAAGTACGCAGCTCAGTACCACAAGGTACAGTGCTGGCCCCACTTCTGTTCATTATCATGCTAACAGACATAGACAGTGGAGTAAACAGCAACAGTATCGTAACATCCTTTGCAGACGATACAAAGATCAGCAGAAAAATCAGCGATGCAAATGAAGTGGAGGTCTTGCAGAGGGACGCGAACAAAATATACACATGGTCAGAAGGACAACAATATGACATTTAACACCGAGAAATTTCAGCTCTTGAGATATGGTAGAAATGAGGAACTCAACAGACTGCATATTATGCTCCAGATAGACAGGAAATTCAGAGAAGCACGAAAGCGGTCGACTTGGGGGTAATAATGACCGATGATGCCAAATTCGACACAAAATCAGATAGCAATAAACAAAGCAAAAAGAGTTGCGGGTATTAAGAACGTTCAAAAGGAGGGACAAGGCAGTAATGATTCCCCTGCTGAGAACACTAATCATACCAAAACTTGAATACTGCTCAGTTTTGACGTCCCCATAAAAAAAGGAAAAAATTAATAAACTAGAAGAAACACAGACACATTTCAAAGCTAAGATTGATGGCTGCAAAGCACTCAACTACTGGGAAAGACTTCGTTAATTAAATCTGTACTCCCTGGAAACAAGAAGAGAGGTATACCATAATCTACATATGGAAAATGATCGAAAAACTGGTACCAAACCTAAAACTAAGCCCAATTACCACCCAAACAACGCTGGAAAATAGGAAAGGCAGAATGTGCAGTGTTCCCAAATTAAAGGCCAGACAAGGGACCTCCTCAACACTGAAAGAAAAAAGCTTGGTTGTCAGGGGGCCAAGACTTTTCAATCAGCTTCCAAAGGACCTCAGAAACGTTACAGGGGTCAAAGTTGAAGTATTCAAGAGAAGACTAAATGCCTGGCTCAGGACGGTACCAGATGAGCCGGATATACCTGGCTATGTGCGGTGGAGAGCGCAAGAGAGCAACTAGCTCCTCCACCAAGCCAGGACTAGAGGCGGGGCCACGACCTTCGTATGAAGAAAGACCGACGCACGGAACCCAAACGAGATTAACGAGGTGTGTTTATATATACATATATAATACAGGGTGATTCAAAAGTCGTTACATAGGGCTTTTCTGTTTCTTTGCAGGTAAATGAGTTATGAGATGTTATCGAAGGAGGAGCGCATTGATGTGATATTCCTAGCTGGATGCACAAGTGCATTGCCGTTAACGGTGGCCATATCGAACATGTGATGTGACTATTCCCCTGTATCATTACATAATACAGTATATCCCTATGTAACGTGACTTTTGAATCACCCTGTATATATATATATATATATATATATATAAAAACAGAGAAAAACAGAAGAAACGAGTAATACGGAAGTAGAAATAAAGTAGCAACGCACGAGGGCGAGAATACGACTGAGAATATAAATACAAATGCAAGAGAGAGTAAAAGGAAACAGGCACAAAACCTAATCCAAAAAGTTCAAACAAAACACATTTGCACCAACAGGAAAAAACAAGTAGACAATCGAGAAAGTAGACTGAAACCGTCAAAAACAAAGGCCCCGGGTAAAAATGGCGAAGAAATTATATGCAAATATTATGTGAAAGGAAACTGCAGATATAGGGGAGGACAATATATATCTGAACACCCTCCTTTGTGCAATTTTTTCTCCAATAATGGTCACTGAAAATTCGGTGACAACTGCAGATTCTACCATCCGGATATTTGCAAGATTTACGCGACATATGGAGCCTGCCAATACGGAAAAAAATGCTTCTATCATCATCTCCCGACAAATTTAAAGGACAAAGGCTAAGGTTCAAAGGACAACAGGAAAAATGTGAAGAAAAATATGTACGCAAATAGCGAACAAAATTTTTTCAACATCGCAGACACAATACGACTACTAAGTCTCATACAGCATATGCAGTTGACACAGCTGGGAACCCCCGAGCCGGATCGCTTCCTAACAAGAAGCTACCAAAACAGGTAGGCGGGAACGGATCTCTCTCGGAGGACCAGAGGGCTACTAAACACGCGATACCGAAGGATAACGAACTGAAAATGCACAAGGGGCAAAGCAAACCAAAAAACACAAATATTTCCTGGCTAATATGCAAGGAATAAAACCAAACAACTCACTAAACAAAGCTTTGTACCTGTTTCAAGGGCAGACATCGCATGCCTCACAGAAATGCATCTTAAAGATTGCCAAGAAAACTGCGAAAACTGCGAATACTGTATTGATAAGAAAGAGTTGCATATCGATGGTTTCAACTTACTAAGAGCGGATAGAACAGCGAGACGTAAAGATGGCTGTGCTCGGGGCCGTAACTAGGGTTTAGAAATTAGTGAGGTCCAGATTTTTTTCGAGCGCGGCGGGACGAGCAAAATTCAGACCAAAATGACATCTACAAACACAACCCAAGCTATACACTAAACACAAAACACAAAACGCTCGACGCTCCCTCTTTTCAAAAGAAAAGCGGTAATATGCGTTTCATACACGGAGAACGGTTCAGTCTCTTTTTTTTTTTTTAGGAAATAATTACTGAGGTCCGGACCTCGGTGACCTCATAGGTAGTTACGGCCATGGCTGTGCTATTTATGTACATGAGAGTCATATGACAGAGATGGTAATAAGTAAATCAAACAGCAGTGAAACTACAAAAACTAAACGTGATACTGATTGTCATCTACAGATCTCCAAACATTCCAACTGAAAAATTCTCGGATGGCATTGATGATATCAGAAACTTAATAAAGTCCATAAATTCCCCATCCCCCTGCGGAGATTTTAATTTCTCATTTGTAAAATACAAAAAGGTGAGAAAAAAAATATATATAGACACACCAGGACAAATAGGGCACAAGAGAAGACCAGGAGCAAGCAAAAATAATGATGGCTCTACAAACGAATTTATGTTGACACAAGAGATAACAGAAAACACCAGAAAAATAACTGCCTAGATCTGGTATTCACAAATAACGCGAACTTGATTGTTGATATAAAAATAACCTCAACTATTATCTCAAACCACAACATAATGGATATATCAACAAATATGGCGGAAACATTAAAAGATAATACCCATACTGAAGAAAGAAACAAATTTGGAACTTTTAACTTAAACTCCAAAACTTTAAATTGGGAAGTAGTCACATTACACATGGTTCAAATACAGTGGAAAACAGTTTTCGAGAATAAAGCAACCGAAGAAGTGCTAACAATCTTAGAAGAGAAGACGCTGGGAATTTTAGAAAAATATGCTCCGAAAGCACAGCCAAAAGGAAAGAGGGACTGGTTCCAGAGGCAAAAGCGAACAATTTTCCACAAAAGAAAGAGAGTAGCGGAGAAGCTAGTTAATTGCAGAGGTAACAATACCAGGAAAGTAATAAAAGAAAAACTCAAAAGTATCGATAGGGCCATACAAGCCCTGATTCAGAGCCATACAGAAAGGGAAGAGGAAAAGACGGTAGAAGTAATAAAGGACAATCGAAAATACTTCTGTAGCTATGCGAAAAGAAAAACAAAAACGCGCGCCACTGTCGGGCCCTTAAAGAAAGTAAATAATGAACTAACCGACGATCTGAAAGAAATATGTGAAGCATTGAGAGCCCAGTATGTATCAGTCTTCAGTAACCCCAGAAAGTGACAAAGCGATACCTGACATAGATACATTCTTTGAAGAGAAATTGCAAGGAGATTGTATAAAAGATTTTGATTTTACCCCAGAAGATAGAGCGCGAGCTATAAGACAAATGAAATCACACTCAGCTGCAGGTCCAAACAAATGGAACGCATTACTGATCAAAAACTGTAAAAATGAAATAGCCACACCCATATACTGGACATGCTGAAGATCCCTAGACTGGGGAAATACCGAGCATCTTGAAAAGAGCAAACATTGTCCCTATATATAAGCAAAGAGCTATAGATCGGTGTCTTTGACGTCCCATCTTACTAAAGTATTTGAAAGAATAGTTTGAGAGAAAATCTATGACTTCTTGAAGACACTGGAAAAACACAACGAAAATCAGCAGGATTCCGATCAGGAAGCTCATGCCTACCACAACTTATAGAGCACTATAACAATATCCTAGAGTCCTAGACGCACTTGAAAGCAATGAAAACTACGATGTCACATACACAGATTTTGCTAAAGGTTTCGACAAATGTGATCATGGTATAATAGCATATAAAATGACATATATGGAAATAACAGGCAAAGTTTGAAAATAGATCTACAACTTCCTCAGAGAACGTTTACAGGTCGTTAAAATTCAAGGTATAACATCATCAGAATCGGAAGTACGCAGATTAGTACCACAAAGAACAGTATTGGCCCTGCTTCTTCTCATTATCATGCTAACAGACAGAGACAATGAAGTAAACAGCAATAGTATCGTAACATCCTTTGCAAACGATACAAAGATCAGCAGAAAAATCAGCGATGCAAAAGAGTGGAGGCCTTGTAGAGGGAGACGAACAGAATATACAAATGGTTAGAAGAGAACAACATGACATTTAACATCGAGAAATTCCAGCTCTTGAGATATGGTAGAAATGAGGAACTTAAACAGACAGCATATTATGCCCCGAACAGACAGGAAATTCAGAAAAGCACGAAAGCGATAGATTTGGGGATTATAATGACCGATGATGCGAAATTCAAGACACAAAATCAGATAGCAGTAAACAAAGCAAAAAGAGTCGCGGGGCAGGTACAAAGAACCTTTAAAAGAAGAGACAAGACAGTCATGATTCCCCTGTTGAAAGCACTGATCATACCAAAACTTGAATACTGCTCAGTCTTGACGTCCCCATACAAGAAGGAAAAAATTAATATACTAGAAGAAACGCAGAGGCATTTCACAGACAAGATTGATGGCTGCAAAGAACTCAACTACTGGGAAAGACTACCTAAACTAAATCTGTACTCCCTGAAAAGAAGAGAGGTACACCATAATATATACATGGAAAATGATCGAAAAACTGGTACCAAACCTCAAAACTAAACCCAATTACCATCCAAACAACGCTGGAAAATAGGAAACGCAGAACGTGTAGTGTTTCCAAATTAAAGGCCCGACAAGGGACCGCTTCAACACTGAAGGAAAATAGCTTGGTTGTCAGGGGGCCAAGACTTTTCAACCAGCTTCCATAGGACCTCAGGAACGTGACAGGGGTCAAAGTTAAAGTCTTCAAGAGAAGACTAGATGCCTGGCTCAAGGCGGTACGAAATGAGCCGGGTGTACGTGGTTATATGCGGTGGAGAGTGCAAGAGAGCAACTCACTCTCTCACCAAATCAGGACCACCAGCTTGACCTTCGTGTGAAGAGAGACCAACGCACGGAACTGCTACGAGGTTACAAGGTGTATATACAGGGTGTCCGAGAATTATCTGTACAATTTTTGGCTGTTATTAAAAGTCGACCATGAAGTGTAGAAATTCCAGTGTTGTCCCATTTTACAGAGAATCTCATTAAGTTTTTTCTGATACCACGTTTTGACAAGTTTTTTAGAAATGTACGCGGGTGACAGACATTGATGATTTAAAAGCAAGAATCACAGCTGCTATTGAGCGAATTGATGTGGATATGCTGCAGCGTACATGGCAACATTTGGAGTATCGATTGGATGTTTTGCGAATCACTAATGGTGCACATATCGAATGTTTGTAACAACGTTACTTTAATAAAAGAAACTTTTTAAAATACAGATTCTAAATAATCTTGTTTAAGAATTTTACGTGTGTTATCAAGAATTTTATTAAAAGATGAAATTGTACAGATAATGTTCGGACACACTGGAATTTCTAGAAAACTTGTTAAAACTTGGTATCAGAAAAAACTTAATGAGATTCTCTGTAAAATGGGACAACACTGAAATTTCTACACTTCATGGTTGACTTTTAATAACAGCCAAAAATTGTACAGATAATTCTCGGACACCCTGTATATTAACCCCTACCGAAAAGAAATTCTGGCTACGCCCCTATATAAAATATATATATATAATTGACAGGTTTGTTTGTGGGAAACCTTAAACATATAATAAAAAGGAAGACCAAGGACGCAACATAAAGCATGACTTTAATATAGATCCGACGTTTCGAGGGATACAACCCTAACCTTCATGATAAATTCTAAAATTCTAAAAAGTGAAAGATAAGCAAACTTTTTAAAACAAACTAAAAAATTATTAAATAAGTATTACAGTAAAACATTCATAAAGATAAATTATAAATTTTAAAAATTATAAAAAAATAAAAGAAGTAAAATTTAAAAAAATAATTACAAAATAAAAATTATGAAATAGATATTACATTAAAACATGATAAGAGTTAAATTATAAATTATAAAATTATAAAAAGTAAAAGATAAGTAAAGTTTTAAAACAATTACAAAGAAAAAATGAAATAAATCCAACATTAAAATACTAAAAGAGAAATAGGAAAGTTATGATTTGAAGGTTTAAGTTTAAAAATATAAATGGATTCCAATAATCTAAGATCACTTATATTATTACTTACGTTTAAAGTCTTAAAATCTTAAAATCTTAAAATTATCTTAAAATTATCTTAAAATTATTCACCTAAGAAGTACAACGAACAAAGCCTACCAATATCTAGTGGTTTCACACTCATATTTTAACATGTAAATAATTTCATGCGAAATATTTTGAACAGAAAATTTTAACCCAGTGAGACTCTTAACATTTACTTTAACATGGTGGCTACTGGCTCACCAGTTCTAAATTCCCCGAGTTTTCCAGATTTTTCCGACAAATATTCAGGAAATTTCAGAGTAGTACTGTATATATTCATACATAACGCGTATTTGTGGAGCGCCTTCCCGGCTCCTGGCTCAGTCTATAGATTAGTATTAGTGTATACATTTTTTTTTTTTTTTTAAGTGTTTCCCTTTCTATGCGTTTCTTTTATATTCTTTGCAATACTTTTAATAATGACATGGAACCTCAGAAGGTGTTACTAATTCTCCAAGATGCTATTTTACCTTGTCAACCAATGTTAACTCTGATGAAGGTTACTCTTTCCAGAGCAAAAACAAAATTTCCCTAAATTTTCCAGGTTTTCCAAATCAATTCTGAAATTTCCTGAGTTTTCCAGGTTTTTAACCACCATGTTTAAGCATAGATTAATTATAACAAGATCCGCAACCCCGCCCACTTGTGCGTTTCAGCCATCTGGGGTTTGGAAGAAGTAAATTATCCGAGAAAAACTTGATCAACTTAAATTATATTTTAATATTTATTATTGTATAGTTGAATATACAATCACATCAGATCAGTCAATAAATTGAGAATATAGGTTTGTATTTGTTTTTAAGGATTAATGTTCTTACATTCAATTTTTCGGACAGTGCTTCCAAATCGTGCGAGTCTGCCCTTCATTTGGCCGGATAACGCGATAAATAATGAAAAATAACGTACATATATATATATATTTTATGCAGAAAGGAGGGGCCAAAGGCAATGCCCGCAAAAGCGCCCCCCCCCCCCCACTGAAGAAGAAAAGAACCAAACTCAAGGTCCAGGGTTTTCAAGATGCCTAGACACGAGCCGAGTAGGGGTGAAGAAGTTGCAGAGCCGGTACAGCATAACTAACCTTCACGTAGAAAAAAAGTGTTTTTTTTGCAATTAACCTCTTAGAAGCTGTTTGGGAAAGAGTGTCTATGTGATTTTTCTAGAAAACATCACGAGAAAAGGAAACGCCAAGAATGGTAAGAGAAGAGGAACGATTGAGTTGTGTATTGTTGAAGGTAAGGGGATAGTCGTGTGGAAGATTGTGACGAGTAGACAGATGGAGGAACTAAGTTTTTGGTCATTTGAAGGCCACAAGGTTTGCTCTGCTCCAATTAAAGATAGTAGAAAGATCAGAGGTCAGGTGTACTATAGCCGTCCTAAGCGAAGCATGGAGTGACTGTTAAGAGGGTCGCTTTGTGAAGTGGGTGGAGAAGTGAAGAGTGGAATCATCGGCATAAGAGTGAATAGGACAGTAAGTGCGACTAAATAGATCATTGATAAATAAAAGGAAAAGTGGGCGACAGAGTAGATAGGTTTTACGGAAAAACAGTGACCATAGCCAGAGGGAAAATTAGAGATGAAGGAGTAGATAGAAGGATAGAAATCGAAAGAAGGAGTGTGGAAATTAAAGATTTGTGCCACTCTATCAAAAGCTTTTGGTATGTCTAGCGCAATAGCAAAAGTTTCACGGAAATCCTGAAAGGAGGATGATCAAGAGTCAGAGAGATATGCAAGAAGACCGCCAGTAGAACGTCCCTTGAGGAACCCATACTGACAATCTGAAAGAAGATTGTTAGAAGAAAGGTGATTAAGAATCTTCCTATTAAGGATAGATTAAAAAACTTTGGAAAGGCAAGAAATCAAAGCAATTGGACGATAGTTGGAGGGTTGAGAGCGGTCACTCTTCTTTGGGACAGGCTGAATGACAGCGAAGTTCCAGCAGGAAGGAAAAGTACCAGATGAGAGACAAAGACAAAAGAGTTTGCCTTAGCAGGGTGTCAGCACAGAAGCACAGTTCTTGAGAACAACAGGAGGAACACGATCAGGACCGTACGCCTTCCTGGAGTTGAGCCGAGATCGGGGAAAAAGAACATCTTTGGAGGAGATTCTAATTTCAGACAGCTAGGTGCCAGAAAGAGAGAGAAGATTTAGAATTGGATAGGTTTTCACATTTGTGCCGGATGAAGGAATTTTTGGCGAGTCGAAGAACAGATTTTGCACGATTCCGGGTAGAAATATAAGCTGAGTGAGAGAAGAGTTGAATAATGACGGTACCTTCTGAAAGACTCTCCTCTGTTGCGGATAGCATTAGAACAAGTAATGTTAAACCAATGTTTTTTGTATTAGTAGTAGGAATAGAATGTGGAATGTACGCCTCCATGCCCGAGAGAATCACCCCCGTGATGCGCTCAGTACACTCGGGAGGGTCCCAGCCACGGTAGCAGTAATCATTCCATGGGAAATCACAGAAGTACTGCCTAAGGGCCTCCCAATCTGCGACAACAAAATGCCAAAGACGTCTCCTCTTGGGAAGATCCAAAGGCCGAATTGGAGCGATAGGATAGGAAACAGATATAAGATTGTGGTTGGAGGAGCCCAACGGAGAAAAACGTTTTACAGAGTAAGAAGGATGAGTGGTGAGAAATAAATCCAGAATGTTGGGCTTATCTCCAAGGCGATCGGGATACGAGTAGGGTGCTGTACAATCTGTTCTTGGTCATTCAGTATAAAAAAGTTGTAAGCTAGTTCACCAGGGATGGTGAAATGAAAGGAAAGCCAAAGGTGGTGGTGAACATTGAAATCACCTAAAATAGAGATTTCAGTAAAAGGAGAGTGGGATAGAATGTATTCCACTTTGGAAGTGAGGTAGTCAAAGAATTTTGGATAGTCAGTAGAATTAGGAGAAAGGTAGACAGCGCAGATGTATTTAGTTTGAGATTGGCATGTAATCCGTAGCCAAAGGGTATAGAATTTGGAGGATTCAATTTCGAGAATACGAGAACAATTTAGGTCATTGCATACAAATACGTAACATCCACCTTTGGAGTGAAATTGAGTATAGAGAAAGTAAGAGGGTATATAGAAAAGGGGTTGCTGTCAGTCGTCCAAGACACCTGAGTTTCAGTGAGGAAAAAAAGATGAGGTTTAGAGGAGGAGAGGTGGTGTTCAACAGATTGAAAATTTTAGGAAATGCCACGAATGTTGCAGAAGTTTATGAAAAGTGAATCAGGCAGAGGTCCAGAACAGCTCGAATGAGCGGTAGCAGATCCAGCCCCACTGCCCGGGTCTTCATTCTTGGTATCGGCAGTGGGGGAGCCAGAAGTGGGAACATTTATGCCCCCCCCCCCCAGGGGACTCTGAAGCTCTTGATGTTGATGCCAATTTTATTTTAATTTTTAAAAGATTATGTAGTGTGTAAGATGGTTGTATATGTAGTGAAAAATATAATATATATATTAAAATGACTGATGAAGCGAAATTTGAAACACAAAATAAGATAGAAGTAAACAGAGCAAAGAGAATAACTGGGCAGATACTGAGAACCTTTAAACGAAGGGATAGGAATATAATGAGTCCTCTACTGAAAACACTGATCATGCCCAAATTGGAATATTGCTCGGTCCTAACATGCCCATATAAAAAAGAAGACATTAAACAGCTAGAAGGGATTCAGAGAAGCTTCACAGTCAAGATCAATGGGTGCAAAGAACTGAATTGCTGGGAAAGGTTACACGAATTAAACCTATATTTACTGGAAAGGAGAAGAGAGAGATACACCATTATTTACACTTGGAAAATAATGGAGAAACTAGCCCCTCATCTTACTCTAAACCCTATAACTCCACCAAACAACAGTGGAAAGTAGAAAAGGATGATTGTGTCATGTTCCCAAATTAAAGGCTAGACAGGGAACATCCTCAACCCTGAAAGAAAATAGTTTTGTTGTGAGAGGACCAAGACTGTTCAATCAGCTGCCCAAAGAACTAAGGAACATGAGTGGTGGTGCGGTGGACCTCTTCAAACGAAGATTAGATGCCTGGCTCAGAACAATCCCCGATGAGTCGGGCGTACCTGGCTATGTGAGGTGGAAGTACAAGAAATCAAATCCCTACTTCACCAGACCAACTCGAGAGGAGGGGGCGACAAGCTTGACCATCGTGAAATGAGGAATCATCGCACGGAACTTTTCAAAGCGTGAAAGGAAATATATATATATATACACCCTGTGGTTCGGATCCCACGTAAAGCTGTAGGTCCCCTACGTCATATGACCTTAGATGTTGCGAAGGCGGTTAAACAAAACCTCCAAAAATTAAAAAAAATTTATATATATATTTTATCTTTGTTTTAAGCTCACGAGCCACTTGGATTTTAAGTGTCGTTTCAACAAATCTAGTCTCACTGGCTTTGGATGGCTGTGGTATTTTTGTAAATTTATGAAATCACTGACTTTTCCTTCATTTCACATAAGAGTATGAAATTTTGTAGAAGCGTGGCCTGACTAGATATAGGTAGGCTTTGAAATCAGTTGAAAAAGTGGTGTCGTAAAACTCTTTCTTACTTATGAATTATGGTAAAAAATATAGAGTTTGGCGATGCAACTTTTCGAACCGACTGTAGTCATAGTTAAAAAGGTAAAAAGAGTCGTCTAAATGTTTTAAGATGTAATGTTTGTTCATATCAATTGCGTACTGTAGTCTTCATTTGAGTACTGATATTACATCAACAAAGAAGTGGAATTCTGCTACAGAATTCTAAAAGAGAATAATTTAAAAAGCTTGAAAATCGAAAGTAATTATTTTATATACTATTTTAATTCACCAAAATGTTTTATTTCTGTAATGATATAATTTCTAAAGAGTTATTTGCTGTGAGATATAGAAGGTTGAGTAATCTTGTACTTTAACATCTCAAATTAGGTTAGGTTAGGTTAGGTGTAATTTTAAGTTGTGTTTAAACGTCGCAAAGTAATTTTATTTTTATTTTTATTTTAGAGGTCGTTTTAAACATGGCGGAATGCCCTAATTTGTAGCTTATTATTATTATTATTATTATTATTATTATTATTATTATTACAGATTATTATTATTATTTTAATAATTTGCGACGTTAAACTACAAGATTACCAAAAGTTGTTCCAATGTGTAATTCATTGGTGGCGTGACGTATCCAGTTTGAAATTGCAAAACTTAGATTTGCGATTGCGGTTCCTATTCAATGTCACTGAATTTAAATCAATCAATTCTCATTTCAAGAACCTTTTCTACTTTGAAATATTAGCGAAAAATATTCGTTTTAATTCTAAGAGTAACCTCGAGCAAAAAACTCAAAAAAAATCTAACTAATTCATTTAAGAATTCTTTATTTTTCAGAAACATTAATTCTACTGTCTCACCTTTGTCCTGTTTTTTTCTCTTCCTCTTATTACAGATTTTAACCATACAGACAGAAAGAATAATGGCCACGATGAAGAATAAAATTCCTCCGACAATGGCCGCTGTAATCTCCTGCAATGTACAAAAATTATTATTTAAACTCAAAAACTATTAAAACGAAGTTAATTTATTTATTAAAAATCAAATGGAATATGATATCCACAAAAATAGACAAATAATCTTTAGTTTCTTTAATTAAAATGAAAATGGTTTTTAATCCAAACAAATTTTTAGCTTCCAAGATTAAGAATTTAAGAAAAAGCACACTACTTTTGATATATATATATATATATGGAGAGATGGGCAAGCTAGATAACGAAATGTATCATTCATGTGTACGATACTGATATTTAGGAGATCTGTTACACGTTTTAATATACACTAAATGTTAATAAAATAACTTATAAGGTTATACTCGTACTTTAATGTGCAACTCCCTGAAAGTATTAATAATTATGACGTCTGTTGTTGTTTGCTCAAAGAAACAATGAGAGTTCATTGCGCAGTTAAATTATAATTGTTAATAGCGAGTTCACCCTGAAACTGTTATTATCGTTACTGCCCTTGTTAAGGAAAATGAAACCGTAAATTGAGAATATAAGGAACAGACGTTTATAACGGTTAGAGTGAGTCTTCTTCTCTTGAAGGAATAATGACAAATGCGAAGTGAGGTGAAATTGTGGGTACGTTCTCCACTTGAACCGCAAATCCAATTGAATTCTGATCGATGCAAGACAAAGAACAAATACGAAAATTAGCTACATCCGCTCGTCATAATTAAATAGGAACGAGTTTTCGTCTCAAAACGTTTCATGAATTTAACATTAAAGAATATTAAAATGTGGAGTTTTTCGTCTGGCATTACACCTTCGTCAACCTTTGTATTTGTTTACTGAATACAAAACAGACACTCGTGATAATGATACTAGATCACAAACAGTATCACCTATTCCGCCCATCTCTGTATGATATATAGTTCACCTTTCACTGTCCGCCTATCCTACGTTATTATACTGATTAGTAATTAAATTTAAAACGTAATTTTGAAAAGAAAAACTTTATGCAAAAAATAAAATCTACAGTAACTTAAACTAACTGAGTTTCTGCACCATCATTCAATTCCAATTTTTGAAATTGCTTCCATATTGCTTAACCATTTAAAGAAGCGAATCGTCACGACAACTTTCTATATTTTCCGATGTTAAGTGAAAACAAATTAATAACTTTACCTTGTCTTTCGATAATACAGGGACTTTGTATGTGAATTCGTCAGATGCTTCAAAGTTGGTTAAAGTCTTTGCTAACACTCGAAATGTGTAGCGTGTATCGGACATCAATTTCTTAACTGTTAAAATTTAAAAAAAAGTAATTATTTATTTAAAGTTAAAAGTGAAAACATATTAAATAAATACGAAAACTATCTTGGCCATCAAAATTAAACTGTAAAAGAAAACTAAAAACTAAAAAAAAATATTAACCGTAGTGATCTCCAATCTTGGTATTTTATTTAGCCGCATTTTTTACGTTAACAACGCGATTCCTCAAAGCTTTTAAATAATGTAAAAAAGAGAATTGTTACTTTTAATCATGGCCGTAACTACCTGAGGTCACCGAGGTCCGGACCTCGGTAATTATTTCCTAAAAAAAAAAAAAGAGACTGAACCGTTCTCCGTGTATAAAACGCATATTACCGCTTTTCTTTTGAAAAGAGGGAGCGTCGAGCGTTTTGTGTTTAGTGTATAGCTTGGGTTGTGTTTGTAGATGTCATTTTGGTCTGAATTTTGCTCGTCCCGCCGCGCTCGAAAAAAATCTGGACCTCACTAATTTCTAAACCCTAGTTACGGCCCTGTTTTTAATAGCAAAGACTTTGATATTTAATTTGATATAAAAATATCCTGAGAGAAATACAATGAAGTTACTTTCTTCACCACTTTAAAGATAACTCGCGACTATATTGGGCAAAAGTTGAAAAATACTGAGATTCTAGCGACAGATTTTAGTGAGATTTGAGACAAGAAGGAAAGCGTGGCGATTTATACCGATCCTCTTTCACTCTATGAAAACACACACACACAAATTATTCACGTTAAAATATCTAAACCGTTTGAAAGCACAAAAAATGAATAACTATATCGCATTCATTCCCGTCTTCATGGACTCGCTGAGAGAGTGCAATAAATGGAAATGCAGACTGAACACCCAACTCTGTTTCCTTTTACCACGACTGACTTCCCTTCAGCCTACCTTTGTACGAAGTCTCTTCTACGATTTTCTCCTTATTGAGCGTCTTCCATCCGTTGTCGAACTTGTATTCGATATCATAGTACTGAACGGGCGCGGTTACGTCCTCGGGGGCCAACCACGTGATCAGAAAGCCGTCCTTGACTCTCTTCACGGCGAGGTTCGTGGGAGGGTCTGGCTTTGGGCCTAACGGAAGTGAATCTGCATCAGAGGCAGAGCCGGCGGCGTGGGCGGTAGTGTAGGAGATAGTGTGGTGTAGGAGGTAATGTGGTTCGGTTTCGTGGTGTGAGGAGGAGTACGTGGTGGAAGGCAAAAACGGAGCGTCGTTGTTCGTGTGAGAAGAAACAACGGGCAGTTTTGATAAATAGTTGATAAGTTGTTCACAGAAAGTTTTAAAACAATTTGCAAGGGCCACATTAGTTGGCATCGCCGAGGTTTCAAATTTAGGAAATAAAATCAAAATACAGTGAACAATTGTTAAATACGTGTGTAGATTAGTAAAATAAATAAAACATTAATAATAATAATAATAATAAAATAATAATAATAATAATAATAAAAGAATTAATCAGACAAGAGAAAAAATCAAAAGTGGAAGAGAAAAAAAGCGAACAGAAGTTTAGAAAAGGATTTTTTTTTTTTAAACAGATTCGCAAAACAGCAACAAAAACACAAAACAAAAGTATTCAATGTTGAAAATTTATAATGAATTTGTGATAATTTAATATTTTAAATTAAAAATTTAATTTTTCAAAAGTAATTAAATAAAGTTTGGAAGTAGAACCAAAAGATTTGACGTTATTTTAAAATTTAATCGTATGAGTTAAAATCAACAAAAATAAACATTTTGGTAATTTAACAATTGTGAACCATTTTTAAAATGTTTTAACGCGTTAAAAAATTTAAATACGGAGAGGTATTTCATTGATTTAGAAATTTATAATAAAAGCCAAAAGTTTAAAAATATTATTAAAAGAGACATTACAATTTTTTTTTTGGTAACATTTACAACAACCATTTGCATTAAACAACAATTAATATCGAATTATAATTCAAAATACGAGTTAAAAAATTAGTAAATCGCATATTTATATTTGAGTGATTATTTAGTGGATTATTTTTGGTTAATTATTATTATTATTATGTAAAATGACATTAATTTAATTAGGATGAGAGGTATGTGTGTGTGTGTGTGTGTGTGTGTGTTGGGTATGGGATTGTTGCGAGTGTGGGTGGGCGGATGGTCATGTTGTTCGATGAGCCAGCAGCCATCAGTCGGCAGGTAAAAGAAATCAAAACAAAATCCAAATGACAGAAACAAATCCAGTCCAGAGGGAGATCTATTTTCTAGAGTTTGGGAGGGTAGATTTTGGGGGCGGGGGGGGAATAATAGCTGACACAATGATAAAGGCAGAGTAATCGGATTGCATTCTATTTAATAAACCATCGTCACTTATTACAGGATCGCGGGAGCATTAATAGAATGAAAATAGAAATAGTTCCGGATCATATGGAAGCCGGCTTAGATAATCAAACTCTTTCCTATCCCTCAAATAGGCAGGATTAGGCATCCTCGATTTAAGCTTAGGCTTTCTTTATTTATATTTTAAATCCCCATGGAATGTCTGGAAGTAAATCCGACTTCTGAATGAACATCGATTCATCCAATGCGAGTAAACGGTGCAAGATTCAGTTTAAATTTGAGGATTCCAATCAGGAATTTTTCTTTTGAGGAAAACTTTCAAAATGGGACTTTGAGATTTTACATTCGGGCGTGGAATTTAAGTTCGTTTAAAATGTTAAAATTTAACACTATGGGGTAATTTTAATGAAGTATTTCTCGTTCTAAATAAAGCCTTTGAGAGAAGGCCAATGATGAACGCGATCCAATTAGACTCCTGAAAGGTTGGAAATGCACCCTAATTAAAGTTTTTATAAGTTGTCAACCTCGTAAGAAGGAAGCTGTTGATAGGCGCTTCTCAAAACTAAAATTAAGTAATGAATTAATAAATCGAATCAAACTCATCAAAGTTCCAATATGAGGTTTTCTTTTAAACAAACATTTTTACGTTTAATGTAATTAAGGGATAACTTTAAATCTACTTAAGAGCTTTCCTTATTTAATCTTATTGAAAACTTATTTAACTTCAAAACATTTGACAAAATATATATGGTATATCAATTATTTAAATCAGAATAATTAAATAAAAGCAATCAATGGAAATTAAAAACACAAACTTATGCTCGCATACTTTCACTGACAGCTACATGGAAGAGAATAAAATACAATACAATATTTAAAGTAAGCCTAAGGAAAAACGCAATGAAAATTGCATCACGATTCATCATTTCAATAAAGTTGGGAACTAAAATTCATTCAGTCAATGAAAACGAGATTTTGCATGCAAACAAAAATACTCAATTTACGTAATACTAAATGTAATAAATTAAGGTTTGTAAATGGAGAGTAAGAAAAGTTTTTTTTATGACACATCCAATTTAAAACCTTTTACCACCGAACATCTTTTTATCCTTAACGAAGAAGATACAGGCAGAATGTAAGGACGGGAAAGATATTCATTTCCATCAAAATGGATATTCACAAGCAGAAATAATAAAGTTTGGTCAATTTAACACAAACATAATGAGGAGCGTTTAAAGTCAATATTGAATCGAAACGTTCAACAGTTGAAATTAAAATGATCAAAGCAAGATCCAACGTTTAACAATAAGCGTCTAAAAGTGATTAAAATCAACGTCACGAAGGAATCGTATACACGTGTGTTGCGTGAGATGAGTTTGGCTGTGTGTGTGTGTGTGCGTGTGCGTGTGTGTGTGTGTTTACGTGTGTGCATGCGGTTCCTCCAATTGCTTTAGTATCGTCCCTTTTTCTGTCTCATTTAAAAGTGAATAAAAGAAAATAAAGAAAAGTAATAAAGGTTTTTCGTAATAACAAAATTTATAAATAAATGAATCAAATATAATTGAAAGTGTTTTGTGTTTATGTTCAAATGTAGAAAGATGAATTTGCGATGAAATTCGTAACTTTTTCAAAACACATTTAACGAAACGCATTTTTTAATTAAGAAAATTATTTCAACATAAAAATTGATTAATGAAGCGAAACTAAAGTTATTTAAAAACAAAAAATAAAAAATACCTTGGGGATTAATTATTAAAGGAAAATAAGTGTGTCCAGACGAATCTGTAGGCAAAATGTTAAGCTCATAGTCATACTCTGTAAATAAAAAAAAAAAAAAAAGGTAAAAATAAACTGAAAGGCGAAAATCATTTGAGAAAATCATAAAATCATAACGAATGATGAATGAACGAAGTCGTAAATAATTACGTCTATCTTAAATCAGTCTTACTGCAGTTGAGAGACATGCAATTATCTACTCCTTAACGGAAAAAAAAGGAAAGATTGCACGTCCATTCAGATCCATTTGTGAGGTACTGCAATTAGACAACGAAAGATATTCTCAAACCCTTCAATGATTAATTATTAATTCGGCCAATTCAGAGAATGATTTCTTTAATCAAACAAATCACTCAAAACTTTTCCACTTATTCATCCCATTACGAACGAATAAGAGTTAGAATTTATGACTTTTTCGTCTGTAATAATTAAAATTATCGTATTAATTACCTGCATTCACTTAATCACGCGTAAGTTTTCTTAACGTCTGAGAGATTTATTTCATATATTCAAGATATCCAACATCGCAAGGATTAAAGGAGGAAAGCAAAGAACATCAGACATCTGGGAGACAATGAGTGCTCTGATTCAAGCCAAAACGCAAATGCTCAGCAAAACGCTGAGGCGAATGGGAAAGGAATCATTAAAGGACTTTTAAAATGACCTACAAAACATTTTAAAACACTCTCGAAACACACTTTTTAAATGTCTTTTCAAAAGTACTTTTCAAGACTTTCAAAGATTCCATAGAGCCCATTTGCCTCAATCTAAGTGAGAAAAGGAAGCAAGTTGAAAGCGACTATACGAAGTCTTACCGGGTGTTGGATTTGATGGATTCGAATTGGACCCCAAGTCAGACGGATGCGGGCGTTGGATCTGTGATTTTGTGTTGTTATTAGGATTATGCGTCCCTTCACCAATGACTACGCAAAGCATGAAGGAGGAAAATTAATGACAGAAAGCGATACACTTTTTCATTGTTTCTTTTGGCGTCAAATTTCTTTGGTCCTCAGCAGAGAAGCTTTTGGGGAAGAAATAGTCCCCAAAACTTTTCAGTACCAAAATGTCTTAATCAAAATGGTCATTAAAGTTTAACAGATTCGACTTTTTTCTATTAGGGACTGTGTCTTATTAATACAAAATTTGAACCACTAACATAAATAATAATTATAACCATTACGAGTCGGAGCCATTTCCAAACTGACCAATGAAAGCGAGACCAAAGACTGACGGCCTAATGCAATGAAAACGAGTGGAAGCAGATATATACTGTACATTCATTACACGAAATGCTGCTCGAGTACTAATTAGCTCTAATGTTCATTACACCCAAAGAATAAATAATCCTTATTGTTTACATTCATACACTGGGACCTATTACTATCTCAAAGCTGTGAATTTGTGGTTAGTAAATACGTTTTTGATGCTACTGAAATAAAAACTTTGATTCCCCCACAAAGTCTGAAATGTCTTACGCAAATGAAACGAGTAAAAACAAAATTTCATAAAATCGTTTAACAAATGACAAGCGTAAATTTTAATTTGGGTAAAAACGACTATTGGACAGTGGGAATTTAAAAAGAGTGTCTTCGTTACGTACCTTTCGTTGTTGCCGTTACGATATCGGAGAACATTCCGTCCCCCAATTTATTTTTGCCTTGCACCTGGAATTCATACGTGGAACGTGGAGAGAGGTTATGAATAGAAACGGTGGTGCTACCAGCGGGCTTCACATCGATTTGAGACCATGTGTTCGACCCCAGTGTTCGGTACCTGTTCGTTTTGACAAAATACACATTTCAGAATATATATATATATATATATGATGAATAAAACCACGAAGGGAAAAGAAACACAAAGTGGTGCTCAAGCGCTTTCGTCTAATGACATCCTCAGGAACACGAAAGCGCTTGAGCACCACTTTGTTTTTCTTTTCCCTTCGTGGTTTTATTCATCATAAATATTTTTCACGTGTCACTTTCGTGAAATAATTTTTCATATATATATATATACTGTGTGTGTGTGTGTGTGTGTGTGTGTGTGTGTGTGTCAACTCGTAATATAGCATGGTGGTGCGATTTCATGTGTTGGGTGCGTTGGGTACGACGTTTCTATCCCGGGGTGAGGGCCCTTCCCCCGGTGACCCTGAATGTCGGTGGGTTGGTGGATGGTGGTTGACCTGATCGACTGGTCCGTTCGTGGGTGGATGGCAAACGTTTTTTGACATGAGCGATCATCAAGAACGAACTTGAACATTGCGAAGAACATTGTCGATAAACTTCTAAAAACCTCGTCTACTTCAGAAATTTGAGAAATTGACTGAGTCATTATAAAATTAATTTGGTAGGCGGAGCAATGATTGTAATGTGCGTTTGAGAACTATTTTTTTTTAATAATGACATTTACACCAGCTGTATGTCCGCTCATAACTGCGGCCCCCATCATAACTTTGAGCAATTAATTTTTCAGGGCAAAAGGGAATAATGGATTTTAATTGTTCAAAAAGAACACTGGCAATGGACGCTGCGTCATGATTAGCCGCATTAAAAACGCTCCAAAATTACTCTTTCACGTTTCCATGAAGCTCGTAGGGGAAAAAATAGTTACTTGAAACGTATTGGCCATATCAGTTGTTTTGTCTGCAATTATGCTTACAAAATTGGCTGCAGCAATCTCTCTAAATATTTGATTCCGCCTTACTTGCAATGAACAAGAAAACGACTCATTCTGTATTATCGGTATTTAAAGGAGGAGATTCAGTGGTGGGATTCAGCCGGTTCACACCGGTTCGTGCGAACCGGTTCCTAAAATTTCCCGAGTTCGCCAAATCGGTCCTTAACCCTTTTAGTCCGTGCATGATTTTTCTTTATACCGAATATTTATTTTATAAAAACACGCAATAAAAATTTGTACGTATATTCATAACCACCATAAACAATGCTTTTCTGAATGGCACTAAGTTGATCACGTGACTTGCTGTCGGAAGCTGACGCATGCGCACATAGAGAGTGGGGAGGGTGTGAGAAGAAATAAAGACTACAATGATAATCAAGTGGCGATTTGGAAATATTTAAAAGGAAATTAAATAAAGAATTTCAATAAAAACATTTTTTTTAGTTTTCATTTCTGATACGGAAGGGAGAGGAGAAGGGGGGAAGGGGAGGGGAGGGCGAACCGGTTCTTAAAATTTTTTAATCCCACCACTGAGGAGATTGTATACACCAATCGATCAGGGAAGTACTCCAGGGAGGGTGTTAGGCAGAAGAGAGGGAGTGCTAGAACTCCCGGTTCTCCTATCACTGTCCTCCTTAGTTGATCTTTCACAAAAATGTGAAAACTTATCCAATTCTAATTCTTTTCGCTCTTTCTGGCACCTAGCGCAGAACCTCTCCAATAACTTTACTTCTTCTTTCCCTCCCCTTTTCCATTCCGACGGCTCAGTTGCCGTCTCTTCTCCTGATAAAGCTGAACTCTTCGCTCAAACTTTCGCCTCAATTATGTCTGAAATTAGAATCTCTTCCAAAATGTTCTTTCTGCCCTGTCTGGGATCAATTCCAGGAAGGCGTACGGTCCAGATGGTGTTCCTCCTGTTGTTCTTAAGAACTGTGCTTCTGTGATAACACCCTGTCTAGGCACACTCTTTCGTCTTTGCCTTTCATCTGGTACTTATACTTCCTGCTGCAAGTTCGCTTTCATTCAGCCTATCCCAAAGAAGAGTGACCGTTCTCAACCCTCCAACTATCGTCCAATTGCTTTGATTTCTTGCCTTTCTAAAGTTTTTTAATCTATCCTTAATAGGAAGATTCTTAATCAGCTTTCTTCTCACAATCTTCTTTCAGATCGTCAGTATGGGTTCCGCAAGGGACGCTCTACTGGCGATCTTGTATATCTCTCTGACTCTTGGTCATCCTCCTTTCAAGATTTCGATGAAACTTTTGCTATTGCACTAGACATATTAAAAGATTTTGATAGTCTGTCACAAATCTTTAATTTCCAAACTGCCCTCCTTCGATTTCTATCCTTCTGTTTGTGCCTTCATCTCTAATTTCTTTTCTGGCTGATCTGTAGCTGCGGTTGTAGATGGCCACTGTTCTTCCGTAACACCTATTAATAGTGGCGTTCTTCGGGGTTCTGTCCTGTCGCCCACTCTTTTCCTTTTATTTATTAATGATCTATTAACTCGCACTTCCTGTCCTATTCACTCCAATGCCGATTCTTCACTTTTCCACCCGCTTCACAAAGCTACCCTCTTAACAGTCACTCCATGCTTCGCGTAGGACGGCTATGGTGCACCTGACCTCTGATCTTTCTACTATCTTTGATTGGGGCAGAGAAAACTTTGTGGCTTTCACTGCCTGAAAAACTGTCTACTCGTCACAATCTTCCACACGACTATCCCTTTCCTTTCAACAATAGACAACTCAATCCTTCCTCTTCTCTTAACATTCTTGGCACTTCCTTTTCTTGTAATCTTTCCTGGAAAGATCACATATACTCTCTTTCTAAAGCAGCTTCTAAGAGGTTAGGTGTGCTGTACCGGCTCCGCAGTTTCTTCACCCCTACTCAGTTGCTGTCTCTGTACAGGGGTCTTGCCCGCCCCTGTATGGAGTACGCTTCTCATGTGTCGGGTGGCTCAACCCACACAGCTCTACCTGACCGGGTGGAATCAAAGCCATTTCTTCTCATCAATTCCCCGCCTCTTACTGACTATCTTTAATCCCTCTCTCTTCGCCAAAATGTTGCTTCACTCTCTCTTTACTCTCGCTATTATAACGGACACTGCTCTTCTGAACTCTCTAACTTAGGGGTTCTTAACCTTTTTATGTATATGGACCACTGAGGGACACCCGCTGTGTCTGTGGACCATCTTCAGCGTTTATAGGGGGTGAAATCACAATCACGAAAAAATAATAGAACCCAAACCCTTACTGGAGACAGTATTGATGGCAAAATATATAACAAATATAACTCTTTCATTATCACTGGCCTTTATTAGTCAGACTTCAGCAACTCTGAAAAAGCAACAATAATGAATCCACTATTAATTGACCCCAAGTAAACACACTGACTATTAATTCACTGGTTACACTGGCCAGCAAGTATTTTTCATCAGATATAATTATGGATGAGCTAGATAGCTGTTGGGACGCTGATTCCAAATCTGTTTTCGGTTTTCCTCTAGCACGTCTAGTTTTCGAGATGAGACCGATCATAATATATATGATAAATATAATATATATATAATACTATATATACAATTAATATGCGTCCTTTATACATGAAGCAGAGTTTTTGTCGTTGCAGCTTAGGTGTAGGTTTTTGCTTTACCGTTTCTGTACCCTCATGTATGGCATTTTGTCGTTTCAAATTAGGCTTTCCGCAGGTAGTCTTGTGGTATTTTAGGTGAGAGCAGTTGCTGGCCACAAATTTTTAAACGTTGCACATGTACACCCTTTTATTCTTTGGCGTAACAGTCACATGTCTAATTGTGTGTTGTGTTTTGTTTCGTGTCGCCCACTTACACATTTTATTTTTTTAGGTAATTTACATCAACCCACTCATCGATCACCGACAATTTGTGTTACGTGTGCGGCTCGTTCGCGACTACATCACAACGGCGTACAATCACGATGGATCTTCGGAAAACCTACCGGTTATACTTCGGTTGCCCACCAGGCGACCAAGATAAGGCGTGGGCGCCACATGTTATCTGTACCGCTTGTTCGAATAGATTACGTGACTGGTTGAACCAAAGGAAAAAGTCGATGACGTTCACTATACCCATGATATGGAGAGACCATCATGGCGATTGTTACTTCTGCAATGTTAACATAACTGGATTCTCCGTGAAGAACAAGCATAACATCGTTTATCCGAACGTAGACTCCGTGATCAAACCGATCCCTCACGATGACACGATGCCGATTCTGGTACCTCCACAGCATGGACTCGATTCTTTAGAAGACGAAAGGGAATCCGACGAAGGTGCGATTGGCGGAGATGCGGGACCTTCGGCCGATCTTGACTACACACCTGACGAACAGCAATCAGAGCCGGAGAGGCTTACCCAAAACGAGTTGAATGATCTCATTAGAGACCTAGCCCTCTTCAAAGAGAAATCAGAACTTCTCTCCTCGAGACTCAGGCAGAAAAGAAACACTTACTTGAGAAGAACGTCCGAGTGTGTCACTATCGAAAACGAAACCATGATTTGGCGGAGGTCCGGTGCTAGTGTCTCCGAGCAACTGATACAATGAGCAAACCAACCAACCAATACAGTAGACGGTCCGCTCTGCTATTACTATTACACACACCATCTGAGTGGCGCCTCTTCAATGATTCCTCACAGCGAAGCTTGAAAGCGGTTTTCCTGCATAACGGGAACTTATAGCCGTCCATTCCGATCGCCCATTCGATACCGGTACCTTGTTGAGAAATTCGCAAACTTGAAGGAAATTGAAGGAGTGAATCTTTGTGGGGCCCCAAATCAGGGAGGTTCTGCAGGATGAAGGCTTTGAAGAAAGCCTCAATGCCTTAGAACTAAAAGCATGGCAGGCTTTCAAATGGATTTGTGGAAACTTCTTGGATAACCACAAGTCTCCTGCATACAAAGATGGAGTTCAGAAACTGCTCGATGCATATCAAGAAATGGGCTGTCGCATCTCCTTGAAAATACATTTTTTACATTTGCATCCAGATTTCTTTCCCGAAAACCTTGGCGCGGTGGGTGACGAACAGGGGGAACGGTTTCATCAAGACATCCAGTCAATGGAAAATCACTACCAAGGTTACTGCTGGATGTTGTACCGCGACGATCCAGACAAGGTTTACAAAAGAAAATCGTAGTCGCAACGTTTTTAGGTTGGTGTACATTTCTTTTTAGGAATAAAGTTGTACTTTTACGATAAATTGTGCTGAAATTAACACCAGTCATATTTCGATAACTAGATGTGTAGAGGAAAACCGAAAACAGATTTGGAATCAGCGTACAAAATTGGTCTAGAAAAGTGTGTATACATCTTTGATGAGCGAAAAAAGTTCGATTTTATCGACTAGTTCTATTAACACAGCCCACTATTAATTGACTTCAAGTAAACACACTGACTATTAATACAGTCCACTATTAATTGACCCCCAGTAAACACACAGACACACTGTGGGTGAATGGAAGGCGGAGAAAATTTGTCACACACCTAGTATCTATGATAACCGGAGCAAGACTGAGAGGTTGGCGAGGCATAAGTCAAATGGCTTCCTAATTATTCCCATTTTCTATTACATTTTTTGTATTAACGTGGACTAAAGTTAAATTGTACCTTTATGCGAGGACATTTTTTATCATAATAGAAGACAAGAACAAGTTGCTTTGTATGTTTATTTTTATCCTTCTGTGGACCACGGGTTAAGAACCAATGCTCTAATTGCATGCCTCCTCATTTAAGGAGAGCACGCAGTACCAGACTTTCCACACATTCTCATCCCTTTTCTGTCCAACTCTTTAACGCAAAAGGGTTAATCGGTATTTTCAATCTTTCTCAACCTGTCAACATTCTTCCTCAAAACATCTTTCCCCCTATCTATGACCTCAGAGTGTCAGGCATCTCGAAAACCCTGATTTTGACTCTCTTTTTCCTCCATACTGGGGGCGTTTTTGCGGGCATTCGCCCTTGGCCCAGCCTTCCTGCATAAAAAAAAATCATTGAGGTCCCTTTAAATACAGTAGCATTTTGCAAATGATCTTTTGGAGTCGCACCCAAAGCAGCAGAATATTTCATTAATCCTCTAAAAACACTGGGATTGTTGGAAAAAATCATTTTCTTCGTGACCTCTTTGGAGAAGTTCAAAACTGGCCAAAATTTAATACCATTTAATATCTTTAATAATTTTTTCTAAGATATATCTGTTTTTCCTAACTTGCTCATTATGCTGCTCAATTGATTTTTCATAAACCGAATCGAGATTTATTTTTATACACACTGTAGTGATTGTACCTAAAACAGATAAATTGGCCTCATTATTTAAGTGACTGGCTAATGTTTCATGTTTAGTTATTTTGCCAGATAGATGATTTAATTCAGTGACTCCATTTTTCGGCCAAGAAAAATTACCGCCAAACAGTAATCAGGGAAAAGAAAATAATGCTTTTTTTTTCTGAACACCCATTCAACCGTGCACTTGTTTTTTTATACAAGTCACTGTTAAATTTTCGATTATAATAAGATTTGTTATTTTTAACAGCCGCCTGAGTTAGGTTTATATTGGGAAGTGATCTACCCAGTTGCTTTATTTTCAACTTGTCTTCAGGGGATTTAGATGTAAAGTTGTCTTTTAGAGAGCTTGCAGCAGTATTCATTTTGAGGGCTACAAAATTAGAAAGATATTTTTTTTCAATTTAACTCATAATAATCACTTTTATATAACACAAATTCCAAATCACCGGCAAATTTTTAAAATCTATGAATAGATCAGTGGAATTATTATTAATTTGGCATCGGGGCATGACGGATTCAGCTGTACTGTGTGTTGCACCGAGAAGAGCTGTATTTTTCATTATGTTCTGCTACGGAGCCAGACCCGCAAAATATTCAAGATACGTTCTGATGGATGTAAATTCTGTTAAAATTCGATAAACAACGGCTTGTAATGGGTTAAGCAATGACTACAGGAAGTCATTTTGCACGTAAAAATTCTATAATATACTCTCAATCTAGCCGTTTGTAGTTTGTTCAGAGGGTGCGATCGCTCCGTCGCACCTATTAGCAAATCGCGCCTGACACACACACACACACACACACACACACACACACACACACACACTCCGGCTTAGAATTTAACTGAGATTTTCCTCTATATATCTTGTATAGATAACATGAACAAATATTTCTTATTTTTAACGCGATCCTCACACTAAGTAACGGATCGCTCCTATGCTCAAATAAATAATTTTACTTGTAATTTTAATTGGTAAATGGAACCTTTTACACCTATTACCAACGTGTTTTATACATACATACAATATCTAAGAAACAATTTTCACTTCTTAATAGGGTGGGCACGACGCTTGAGCTCGGGACTGAAAACACTTGAATCAATACACACAAATATACAGAGGGATCACCACCAGGAATAATGCACCACTCCAACCTCAAGGTTCCATGGTACCTTTCATGTGAAAGTTGGGATATATCTCCAGTGGTATTCTAGGGCCTAGGCGAGACGAACGTCACCATCTACACAACTCACAAACTACTGCCATTCCTTTCTTTTTCTCTTAAAGTTTGTGACACATGGCCTACGTCGTGGCCAATGTCGTAACACCGCCTTCCGTTGATCAGCGATGTTAGATCTGGGTATCAGTTGGATCGGGGGATCGTCCTCTGCGTTCAGATTATGTAGCGAGCCGGATCCCATGTACAGCTGTAGGTCCCTATCCGTCACATGACCTTAGATGTTGCGAAGGAAGTTAAACAATCCCATCAACCAACCATCTTGTGACACATTTATATCACTTTCAAGTTTATTCACGCATTTATTAATTACATCCTTCCATCTTTTACGCCGCGTTTCTCTATTTCATTTACTACTCTTTCTTTAAATCCATAAATGTTAATCAGCTGTTTCACCGCAAATACATAATCAACATCCTCTGCCTTCCATAAAGTTGCTTTGTTCATTGTTCATCTTCAACCAATGGAACTGTAATTTTTTTTTACTTTGTATCATATATCAAAACTCTAAGCTTAAAAGACTTAGACCCTAGAATTTTTACATTTAATTCTCTCACCTTTTAATAACAACTATTGTCCAGTCACTTAGAACACAGCCACTTTCCCACGATTTTTTATGTATCTTCCACAGATATTCAAGTACCATTCTACCTCTACATTTAATCATTTCAGTACATATCCTGTTAATTCCTGCTGACTTTCCTTTCCTTAGCTTGCATACTCACTCATACTCACGACTTACTCTAAATAGTTTCTACCCAATAATGTAAACTTGCACATACGCCACCAAATCACACTGCAATCACGTATGCTTCCTATTCAGCTACCTCACCTGCCAGCTGACTAACATATTCTTTAAATCTCTCACATACGAGTATTTGCTCATCTTGAGCTAACACGTTGCCATTCATACCTGTCATATTATCATTCATTCCCCCTATAGCAATCTTTGCACTCTCTCACTTCTTTCCAGAGTAACTTTCTATTCTCCACATACTGCTCATACTGCCAGGCCGCGTTTGTAACATTTTTTCCTAAACCCCTCTTCTTTTTTTCAGTGCATTTTTTACTTTATTGTTCCACCAAGCAGTCGCCTTTCTCTTCACTTTATTTTGTATACACCCACATATCTCGGATGCTGTCATCACACAAGATTCCTGATACATATCCACACATTCTGTACCTCTATTTGTCCATCATTTCTCCAAGGATTTGCTTTACTTTTCTTCTATACTCTGTTGCCACCTCATTGAATTCAACCTTTCAACTTTATTCTCTTCGTCCGTCCACTGTCTCTTTCTTGTATACCAAACACCAACCAACTTAACTTTACACAATACAATCATATGGTCTGACAAATCTCCACTGAACCCCCGCACAGTTTTTGCATTATATTTAGGGCGGGTCAAAACAAGCTTTTTTTGGCTTTTTAAAAACGACATTATGTGAGGGTTTTCAAATGTGTTAACGAATGACATATCAAAATTTGAGCTATGTGCGCCCCCTGTACCCTTCGCACATAGTCCCCCCTTTTTTCCCCACTCTTCTAGCTAAGATTTCACAATAAGTTTTGAACCTATCCTGAACATCAATTTAAGATATGTTAAAAATAAGTTAGAAGAGCTTATTTGCTCTTATTTAAATCAAATACGTATCTTCTTTATTTATGGATACTTTTTTGTTTTATGCAGGGTTGCCAGATTGGACACTTAGTGGCCAAATTTCACAAATGTGCAAAAAGTCTGGCAACCCTAATGTTTTTGAGTACTTTTTGCAAAAAATTATATTATTGTATTTTTGTTTCAGATTATTGATTAAGTGAAATTATTATTGATCACACAGGCCTACGATGGTTTTGTTGTCCGAAATATTTTATCACATATATAGTAAGTTTTGCACGCTGATTCCGAAAATAATATTCATTTTTCGCCATCACGTATAGATGTTTCACAAAATGTCATATTTCATATTACATATGTAAATAATTTTCATTAAATTTTGATTAAAAACTACCGCTTATAAATGCTTGGTTTCACTAAGATATCAAAGAAATGGAGAAGAGATATCAGGGAAGGTGGGACGTCAGCATGATGGCTGATTACTGCTGGATGTTGAAAGAGGATACTCCAGAATTATTACATAAAAGAAAAGGAACAGCGCGTACATTCGCGACTAACAGGCATAGATCTCATAAGAAAACTCAGGACAAATAAAGATGAATATGTAATTGACGTTAATAGTCTTCTTTCTTTTTAAAGTTGTTTGCATTTGTAATTAGTATAACAAAGAGAAATAACTTAGGTACCTAATGTAAATTGAAATAAATAATATTTATTTATGTTGTTATTTTTTCTCTTCCAGTTTGCAGAAAATCCTTTAGTAAGAAAACAACTTTTACAAAGTTCTCATTCGCAGGCCTGTGTTATTGGTTAGTGATTCAAACTATTGGTTTTTAACTTAAATTATTGGTTATTAAGTCAAATTAATCATGACAACAAGAAAAAGTCGTCAAATGCAGCCTTTGGACATCCTTCCGAGTTTCCAGCAGCTATGACACCAACAAAAGCAGATGTTGTGAGGCACTACAACTTTCTGCGACGACGAGAAGAGGCTGAATCAAATAAATCGATTACTTTTAATGAATGTTGTAACATAGTCGCAATAGACGTTGAAACCATATGGAGAAGGTTCTCTTTCCCTACAATAAGTACTCGTGGAATCTTTCAGAAAGTTGTTAGAGTGATAGAAGCAGCCTCAAAGTTGAACAAGGTTCCTATAAAACGAAGAGATGAGAGATTTGAGCAAACTGTTTCCGAGTATGATGCTATGTTTGATGTATGTACTTGTGATTGCTACAATAAAGGGATTGATAGAAATGCCTGCCGGTGCAAGGATAAAATAACAATTGCTAAGTGGGATTCTTTTGTAGGACAAAAGCGAAGATTAAACCAACTGGGACCAATTGATAGAAAAGCTGTTTTGATGAGGAAAAGGTCTATTGCTAGAGCTTAAAAGGAACACGAACGTCGAATAAGATCACAAGCAGAATTGACTGAAGCTATCAGAGTTGTCCCTTCAACATCACAGGAATCACAGGATGCAGCCGGTGCTGAGAGCATGGAGGTAGAGGCCGACCAAGAGGATGAAGACTTCGTGCCTGATATAGAGTTAATAAAGAATGAGCAGAACAGATATACCTATGAAGAGTTGGCAGTGACCGCAGATTGTTACAGAGTTGCAGGGCAGCAGCAGCAATTGTTAATGCTGCTTTAAAAAGTATGGGAATCCTGGATCAGGGCAACATGATTGATAGAAAGAAGCTGGAGAGGGAAAAGAGCACGAGTAGGTAAAAAATTGAGTACCAGGGTTAAATCGGAGAATATAGAAATAGAATGCATTGGCTTTGATGGGAGAAGAGATGACACATTAATCAGGACAGGCAAGATCAAAGAAGAGCACTACGTCATTGTTAAAGAGCCTGGAAATATCTATATAGATCATGTAATACCTGATCATGGAAATGCTCGTTGTGTAGCAGAAGAGCTGATTACTGTAATAGTGGACTCAGAAAGTTCAGACACTCTAAGTAAAAGCTTTACTATGTGATGGCACTGCTGTGAACACTGGAAGAATCGGTGGAGTAATAAAGCTTGTTCAAATCTATCTGAATAGGTCTGTTCAGTGGCTGGTATGCCTTCTTCATATGAACGAACTATCATTTAGGCACGTCTACGAGGCAATTGCTGGAAAAACAACAGGCCCAAGTACTTTCAAGGGTTCAATTGGAAATAAATTGAAAACTGATCTAACAAAACTGGAAGTGGTTGCTTTTTCTCCTGTTAAAGGAAACAGTCATGAAATTCCATCTGATGTTGTTAATGTTTTAAACAGTGACCAAAAATATCTCTACAATATGTGCCTAACTGTTCAATCTGGAAATGTCTCCAAAGATCTCGCAGAAAGATCTCCTGGTACAATTCATCATGCTCGTTAGCTAACTGGAGCAAATAGATTTCTTAGACTCTATGTGTCAACACCAAATCCAACCCAAGATCTCAAAGATCTAGTAGAAATTATTATGCTATCTTATGCTCCAGGATGGTTTTGGGTTAAGTTACATCCACTGGCATCTGACGGATCATCTAACTTTTGGTACTTAGGGTATCTGCTGCGCGACTTGAAGGAGAAATACAGATTGATCATGGAACCGGTGTTTCAGAATAACTCATACTTTGCGAACCCCGAACATATTCTATTATCGATGATAACAGACTCAAGAAGAGAAGTTAGAGAGGTTGCAATCCAGAAAATCATTCCCTCAAGAACTACATTTTCTGGATCAAGAAACTTTGACCTACCTCGAACTCTTAATTTTGATTCTTCAGACTACACTGAAATGATTGATTGGCAGAAAGAGGTAATTTATCTGCCTCCACTTCCGAGAAACTTTAGCAATAAGGAACTTTTGCTAGCAAGACAAGAACCACTCAAAATACCAGCCTTTCCTTGTCACAGCCAAGGAGTAGAAAGCGCTGTGAATCTAGTCACGAATGCATCTGATGTACGAATTGGCTACGAAAATCGCCAAAAATATTCTTAACTTACTGGAATCACGGCAAAAATTGCCTAAATTTGAATGGAAAGGACGGTGGAATAAATAAACATGCAGTGTTACTTTCAAAATAGCTTACGTTTATGCATCGTGCAAAAGAGCACTTCATTAGGTAATGTTTTTTCTTTTTCTTGTAGAAGACAAGTTTTGTTGTTTAATTTCTCAAAAATGTTATGTACAGTAATTCATTAATTTGTTCCTTATTTTTATCTTAATATATAGTATATACTCAAAAACACGTAAAAATTTCATTTTTTTTAGTTTGAATAAAAAAATAAGAAACATGAATTTAACACAGCTGAAACGATTTTTATCCGAGCTTTTACTGAAAAATGTACATTTTGGCAAATTGAAACTAAAAGCCGAAAATTTGTGCCGAGGGTAGGAGACTTAGGATACGCGAAATATTTTACTGGGTGACTACTGTGAGTGTGACCTATACGAAACTCCAACAATGTGTCACTTTTGAATGCAAAATATCAACCCTCTCTATAATACAAGGTGTACATAAAGTCAGGATCTATTTTTGTGAAGCACTTGGAAATTATATGGAATTCAATCATAAAATGATAAAGTGGTAACATTTATTAAATAATTACGAGTAGGATTCGACGTGACGCCCATCAGTATCCCTGCACAGCTCAAATCGTTCCGCAGCATTTCTAAACACATTCTGGAGCATTTGCGGGGTTATGTTATCTTCAGCAGTTCGTATACGTGTACGTGTTTTCAAGACTCGTAATCTTCGTCTGATAGACGTGCGATTTGATAAAGCCCCATGCAAAGAAATCTAAAGGGGTTAAATCTGGTGATCTCGCTGGCCAAGGTCTGTTGCTTCCGCGTCCGATCCAGCGATTTGGAAAACGTCCATTTAGATAATCCTGAACAATTTTGGCATAGTGACAAGGAGCACCATCATGTTGATAGACGACGGTACTAACAATCCTATCCCCGTCGTCTATCAACATGATGGTGCTCCTTGTCACTATGCCAAAATTGTTCAGGATTATCTAAATGGACGTTTTCCAAATCGCTGGATCGGACGCGGAAGCAATAGACCTTGGCCAGCGAGATCACCAGATTTAACCCCTTTAGATTTCTTTGCATGGGGCTTTATCAAATCGCACGTCTATCAGACGAAGATTACGAGTCTTGAAAACTTACGTACACGTATACGAACTGCTGCAGATAACATAACCCCGCAAATGCTCCAGAATATGTTTAGAAATGCTGCGGAACGATTTGAGCTGTGCAGGGATACTGATGGGCGTCACGTCGAATCCTACTCTTAATTATTTAATAAATGTTACCACTTTATCATTTTATGATTGAATTCCATATAATTTCCAAGTGCTTCACAAAAATAGATCCTGACTTTATGTACACCCTGTATATCCCTCAGCCTATCTTTACTCATAAACACATAATCTATCATACTCTTCTCCACTCTCATTTCTCTCTTACCATATAGTATATTTTTGGTCATAGTCCCTGCCGCCAGGATATCCCGGTAACCATGACAACTTGACTCCAAACGACGATGTCTCTGTACTGATGTTGTAAGGAGGATGGGGTGTAGTTCCCTCCACGAGAAGTTGCGTTTCTGAGACCTTGTCCATGATCTCGTTCTTAACCTCGCACTCGTAGAAGCCGTGGTCTGATTTTCTCAAAGACCTAATAGTGAGATTTCCCCCGTGGATATCAGTTCTCTCTCGTGGAAGGTTCTGGCCGTCTCTCTGATCGAAAGAGGAAATATACGATTGATTATTACGCCATTTTCTTTTCACATTTGCCTTTATTCGTCACATAAATACACATCAATAAGTCTCTATTATTATTTAAGCTTGAACTGAAAAGAGAATTTTAATAAGGCAAAGAAAGCTAAATATAAATCTCTATTCAATTAAATAATTATACGCAATCCGTATGTTAAAACAACACATAAAGAACTGTAAGCCTCTGAGACACATCTCTCGAACAAAAGTAATTCCTTACCCTCCTCCAAGTAACTGTGGGCGTAGGTGATCCTTTACCCCCACATACCAATGTTACGTCTTCTCCCAGTTCTCCGTGGTACTGCGTCTGAGGTCTTGGGTCGAAGACGGGAGGTTCCCTCACCAACACCTGCAAATAATTACCGTCTTTTATTATTCAAATTCCTCCATGTAATGTACACATGAACAAAAAGTAAACGGGAATCGACAGCTATGAAACAAATGTCAACTGTTCTAAACCACGACTCTTTTTGCAAAAGACTACAGGAAGGCAATGAAAATAAAACCTGAAGGAAGAATGTAAAACAAAACTTAGCACAGAGGTATTAATGTCTCTCTCTTTCTCTCTATACTTCGTATCTATAACCTTGGTTAACCTTGGTTTTTGCGTCCACCCGAATTGTTCTGACGAAGGTCAAGCTTGTTGTTCCACTTTGGACCTACAGCTTAACGTGGAATCCGAACCATGACCAACCACGGGTGGTCAGAAATTACAAAGTCCTTGCCCAGACTCGCTCTCATGACCTCGCGATCATCACTCCAGCGTCTTAACCACTAAGCCACCCAGGGTACCCTACCGCCTGCTTCCTCTCTAACACCTCTTCATACTTCAGTTTTTACGAATTAATTCTTAGAAAGTAAAGGCTTTACTGTTCTTAAAGCATTGCTCTACTCGTGTACTTATTCAGAGTATGAACAGTTCCAACTATCATTGCCAAAGATATAAATTATAGAAGGTCAATGCACCAACGAGGTTTTTAAAAGTTGGCCCATCACCCCTGGAAGCAACACTGTTTTCATTTGTCATGTTCCCAGGGTTGTAAAGTTAACGAAGTAATTTTACTTAAGTACCATACTTAGGTAATTTTTTCTAGTAACTACTTTTTAAAAAGTATTTATATTTTCAAGTATTTTTACTCTAACTTAAGTAATTTTTGGAAGAATTACTCGTACTTTTATTCAAGTACAATTCATTTTATCCATTTCGTTACTATTCTTAAAACTCAAATTTGTGGCAGCCGCCAGAGAGTCAAAACGCAAGTTGTGCGCGGTATTTGTGTAGTTCTGAATACTACAGTAATCAATTATATACAACAAATGTTTTGTAGATACCTAAAAGAAAGACAAATCTTACATCACTGGTAATTTACGTAGTTTGGCAAATCCTTACATACAGCGTTTTGTTTAAAGACCTCATGGCCCACAACATAAATGTACCGGTATGGTTTGCGAGAACTGTAGGTAAGTACTTTTTACTTTCGTTACTTGAGTACTTTATTCAGTCGATACTTTTTTACTCTAATTTAAGTAAATTTCAAGATGGATACTTTTACTTGTACTTCAGTAACTTTTTGATAAAGTACTTGTACTTGAGTAACATATTTTAGTACTTTTTACACCCCCCTGCATGTTCCCAATAGATAGTCCAATCAATTATCCTTCAATTTGTGCTTGTCGTTAGTTTGCTTTGCAGACACACACAGAACAAGATACACCGTAAGTTTGTTTTTTTCCCTAAAGCAACAAAAATGGACCCGTTCTAATCACAAATGCACTCCTGTCATCTCCGGCTTAGGTAAGAGGTAACATCCAAGAAGCTCATTTCCCCACGACGTGAGGGCGTGTGCGCCTCAAGGGTCACCTACGCCAAAACAGAAACAAAGTAAGCGGCCAACTCAACTCCACCCAATGCCAGCACCAAGGAACGAAACAGCGACACACCGCTCAGAGTTTGCAATCGCAACTAGTGAGCTATCGATGGACGCCCTACTTCAGCCTTACTCTTCACAAACTGGACCAAGAACCCTGAATACATGCAAATTCAAACCTTCCGTTTTTATACGCCTGTATACAGTGTATAGTGTTTGAGTGATTCACTTGATAGTTGCGTTCATTACGCATAAAATTAATTAGAAATAAAACTATGTACGACATAAAAACACCTCCACATGATGACCATCATTCGTCGGTATAGTGTGTATTCGATGCTCGAACTCCATTAGAACATTAGGAAGATGCTCTTGAGAAATAAATCTAATAATCTTTTTGACTCTTTGACGAAGTTCCGACCGATCCCTGGGTTTGTCACGATAAACAAGTGTTTTTACATACTCATAGATAAAAATACAGAGGAATGAAGTCGGGTGATGGAAGTAGCCATGTTGTCGGTCCACTATGATTATCCAGCGCTGAAACACAACATGTACAGGATTCACCAAAAATTAACCTTTGATGTGTTACGTCACACGATTGCATAACCACTTCATTTTTCTTTGATGATCGTATTGTAAGCAGAACGAACTATTTTAAAAAATTTCTTTTCCAACTAAAGGCTGTTGGAGTTGACATGAGGAGTGTAATCTTTCAACACGATGGGGCGCCTCCCCACTATGCCACTGCTGTTCACAGATTTCTAGATACAACCTTTCCTCAACGCCAGACAGGCCGTTGTAGACCGATAGCATGGTCACTTAATCCCTTTGGACTTTTGTTTATGGGATACATTAAAGCACTCGCGCATCTTGAGAAACCGAGGAGTCTGACAAAACTTCGTCTAAGAATCAGAGATGTTACGGGATCCATTCCACGAGAGGATCTTGCTAACACTCTAGTGGAGTTTGCGCGTAGAATACGCACTGTATTATAAACAATATTATAAATGTTTAACACGTACTGTACTTAAGATTTAGAAATGGATATTCTCGAAATTCTAGTTGAACTTATCAGAAATTTGAGGTTACACCATGATGCGGAAGAATATCAGCTTTATTTCCTAATTCCTTAGCAATATGCCTAAAATGTATTATGGCATTTCTTCAGAGGAATGTTTAGAAATAAAGATTGAGAAATTGAGAATAGAAATGAAAACGATACGCGCAAAATTTTAATGAAGATAATTTTAAGAATCTCCTGTCATCCATTTATTTCTCAAGTCGTTAACTCTCTCAAAACTTTATTTCGGAGATTATCCTCTCAAAATGTTTAGATTTCTTTTTCTTACATTTTAGCACCATGAAATTACAAACTCACAGCATAATGATGAGCTCGCGCGAGAAGATATAAATGAACTGGTAAAGTATCTCTGCGAAGAGATCACGTAGAAATCAACGAGGAAATAAATAAAGGCAAAGTTTTTAAAACAAAGCATTAATGAGGAACGGGAGTCGGGACGAGGTCTGAAGCATCTTGAAAGGTACTTTTCCCTAATGCCAGGTTTATTTCAAAAGAAAACATTAAGGACAGTACTTAAGTATAAAATGAAATCTGCATAACCTCTGTTGAAGTACAAGATGCCTTGCCCATTCATTATGTGACGCAAAATTAGAAAGATTTAAGCCAGAAAGAAAGTTTTAAAAAATTTGCAACTTTCCCCCCATACTACTTTTGAATAAAGCCCGAACGCACAATAAAAATATGGAAATATTCCCCATCTTTGGGGAAAAAAGGTTTTTTAATGCCAGTGAATTCTATATATATGTAGCTGACTGACATTAAAGGGCCTGTTTGACTTCGCAAACAATTTAGTTCAGCCTCAAAGGAGACTATTAAAAGTCAATGAAAAAAAATGCGAAATAGTGAATTAAAAAGTTCTGAAGCAGATGGAGATATAATATAAATATAAATCTATATTACATCATCCCTCATGAAAGCTTATTTGCATCAAACTATTTGTAATAACTTTTAAATGTTTTAATCAGTTTCATCGTCACAATATATATAATTAGAATGATCAAAATAATCATATTGTCTTCTAATTTGTTAAAAATGCTTAGAAAGTTTAAATAAAAGTTTTTTAGCTATAAAAGCTTTAATTTCCTATAGGGCCGAAAATCTTAAAAGTATTATTACTAAAATATTTAATAATCTAAATTCAAAATTCAAAAATCTTTGTTCAGAAAAGAATACAAGTGAGAGAGTTTTACAATTTTTAGCTATTTGATGACATTAAAATATTCACAGTACTCTAATCTCAATGTGCCGTTGGAAGCATGGAGGCTTTTTAGGCAAAGTTAATGGCATTTACTTTATTTATTACATAAATGAAAGTGAAAGTGGCAAGTAATAATGATAACAAGTTTACAAAATGTTACATGATTTTAAATGAAATGATTTATTGTATATATTTAGTGGAAAATCAATGATGCTTAATAAAAAAAAATATAAAGAAGAATAAATTATGAAATTAAAAGTGCTTAATGAAATTAGCATATTTTAAATAGTTGATTATAAAATGGGAACTTCATTACTTTGGTAAAAATGGCAGTGGTGAACTTATACATCAGTAGGAGCTATAAAGTGTTATCTTAGTGATTTGTGAAAAACATTTAGTGATGAAGCCTGCCTGATATGATTAGGAATTACATTTCATACATCCGCTCCTCTGAAAGAGAGTGCATTTCCCGCAGTTTCTATTGTACGTATAGTTTGGTTTGTGTATAAAATGACTCGGCGGTCTGGTGTTATAATGATCGTGAATTTGATGGAGAGTGACTGCTCTTTGAATAGGTGATGTATGTTGATTTTTCTGAGATTTTTCTCGATAACTTTGAACATAGTGACAGCAACAATAAATTTGTATGACATTTAGTTTTAAAATATTTAGCTCTTTAAACATTGGGGAAGTGTGACTTTGTCTGTTGTCATTATTCCAGAGAGTTCGCAGGCATTTTTTATGAATTGCTTCCAAAGGATGTTTTATATATTTCTTTGAGCTCCCCTATATTGTAATGCAATATAATAAATGTGGATGGATGAAGAAATAATATAGGGTGAGAAGCGCGTTTTGAGGAAGGGTATTTTTAGTTCAAGTAATATGAAAAGAAATCGTGATATTTTTTAGTTATGTTGTACATGACTTTTAAAATTTACTTTTTCGTCTAAATTAATACGAAGTACTTTAACCTCATTCACTCTTGCAAGAGTAGTATTCCCAATTTTTATTTGACACTTTGTATCATGTTTTGTGGTAATAATCATATAAGATGACTTTGTCAGGTTCAATAAAAGTTTATTAGCACACATCCATTCATACATATTTTCTAATTGCTTGTTCGTTTCATTAATCAGAAAGTCTGAGGTATGATGGGAAGAAGTAAGTGTGGTATCAACTGCGTATTATACGCAGGTGAATGTGGTTGGGTGATGAAAATCGTTGACGAGAATTAGAAACAGTAATAGGCCAAGAATAGATCCTTGTGGGTCTCCACTAGTTAGCATCACGTTGTCGGATAAATTATCTTTTAATCTGATGTACTGATGACGATTTAATAGATATGACTTATACCAATCGAGAATATTTCCTCTTTTTCTGTATATATAAAGTTTATTCAATAAGATTTCATGCGGAAGTGTATCAAACGCTTTTGACAAGTTCAGGAAAATCAAGGCATTGTGGTTTTTGCTGTTTAAGTTCTGATACACATTTTTTCTAATAGCATGTTTATGGTATCTTCTGTTGTATGTCCACCTCTGAACCCAAATTATGTTTTAGTTAAAATATCGTATCTGATTAAGAATTAAATATGTTTATCAGGGTTTGGTCAATTAAGTTAATTAACTTAACTTTTTTTCCGATTAACCGATTAAGTTAATTAATTTAACTTAACTAGTTAAATTTTTAAAAAAGTTTAACTTAACTTAATTGAAATATCTCCAAATTAATTAATTAACTTCAATTAATTTTCAATTAATTTTCCTATAAAAATGCTGTTTTTGTCTTTCTGAGTGAAATGTAATAGGCTAAGAGATGAAAGGTTTGAGAACCTAATCTTCTGTAAAGTTAACAAGCATGTTTAATTTGTAAGTGAAGTGTATATTTTATGTCTAATTTGACAAAGGAGTTGTTTAATAAATTGGCTATGCTTTGGGGTCACTGTAAGAATTTCCGCCTTGTGTGAGGGAGGACAAGGATTTTTTTAACCTTTTTAGTGTTAATTAACTCTTTTATAGTGTTTAGCTTTTTCGATTGGATTTTTGTTCATCAAACTTTTGGACAATAATGATCTAATTTTGCTTTTTAAATGACTGCATTAAGTTTGTTACAGTAATTTTTGTATGTCTGTTCGGTATTAATTCTGTTTTTCATAATTTAAAAAGCGTATGTTTGCGTTTAATACTCACAATGAGTACTGGGGTGATCCATTCGTTGTTGTATTTAGTTTTAGTTATTACTTTTGATTTAAGAGGAAAGTTTATGTTGAATACAGGGTGTTTGAAAACTTTCTGTACAAACCCTTTTCGGCTATATTGGTGGAGCTGGTACATAAATGAATGAAAACAAGTGTACACGGCATGTTTATTTAAAGAAGGTGCTCAAAGTTGCGACCGGTAGCATCAATGCATGCCCGACAGCGTCGAAACATTGACCGACGTACACGTCGAAAGATTCCCGGCATTTCGGGAACAGTTCCAGCGGCGACAGCGATTCTTGCTACGAGGTCTTCTTCTGAGTAAATGGGAGTCTCGTACACACACGAGGTTCTTCATGTGTCCCCACAGGAAGAAATCGAGGCATGTTAAATCGGGCAATCTCGGTGGCCAGGCTACGGGCCCACCCCGGCCTATCCATCGGTCCCCAAAAGTGGCGTTCAGATAATCCCGCACATCGTTGCTGGAGTGTGCTGGGGCCCCGTCGTGTTGAAACCACATTCGTCTACGAATAGCCACGGGAACATCTTCCAGCAGTTCCGGCAACGTTTCTTCAAGAAATATCCGATAAACCCGCCCGTCGAGTCGGGCAGGCAGCAGGTACGGCCCAATCAACTTGCCATGGACGATACCCGCCCAAACATTGACGGCGAACCGTTCTTGATGAGCATGCACCCGTGTAGCATGTGGATTTGCGTGCGCCCACACGTGAGAATTGTGCATGTTAAACACACCCTCACGTGTGAAACAGGCCTCATCTGAGAACAGCACATAAGCCGGAAAATTAGGCTGCACCGCTGTCTGCTGTAGAAACCAGCGTGCGAATTCCACACGAAGAGGGTAATCCCGAGGTTGTAATGCCTCGACTCTCTGACGATGAAACGGATGTAACTGCTGCTCGTGCAACACTCTCCAGACCAGGTCGTGGTTCACACCGAGGATACGTGCAACACCTCGCGTGCTTGCGCTTGGATTGTCCTCAAATCGCCGTAGGATTTCTTCTTCCATGTCAGGAGTGCGCACGTTTCTCTCCCGACCAGTGTCATGCATGTTTGCATGGAATGTTCCAGTTTCTCGCAGTCGCCGATGCAAATGCGCAAACGTTTGGTGGTTTGGCACACGTCTGTTTGGGAAGCGCTGTCGGTACAACCTCACAGCAGCTCTTCCGTTTCCATTGGCAGCCCCATACACCATATGCATGTCAGCCATCTCAGCAGTCGTGAAGCGCTCCATGTTACGCGTACTACGTCCGATTTAAGAATGCCCACGGCAAGCGCGAGTCTAGCCCACTTCACCTTTTAGCCAATTACAGCGGCGCCCTCTCGCGCCGAATGGTGACGTCAGCGGACATACATTTATAAACGAAAAGGGTTTGTCTTGGTGTTGCCTATCCCCCATTACAATTTGTACAGAAAGTTTTCAAACACCCTGGTATATCCATTAGTATGTCTGAGAATACCTGAAATTTTGTTTCAATGTCATGGTTATTTTCCGTTATTCTAGTCCAGTCAAAAGCTGTTATTTCTCTCAGGAACTTTGATTTATTATTATAGCTGTAAGATCTATAATCAACTTTTAGAGTTTCCTTTGCTGAGAAATGGGTAATTAGTAATTACCATGGTGTATGTAGGCAAGTTACCTATGATATTTAATATAATTATACCCGCGATGCAACAAACGGGGACAGTACCCAGATCTGATCTAGCAGTCGAATTTCTAATGTCATTGTGAAATTTAGTTGGCTTTATAAGAGCTAATTTAAAACTATTTCCAGTCATGATGTTGCGAAGGAAGTTATTAGTTATTTTTTTAATAACTAATTAGTTATTCAAAAAAGTTATTTTTTAATAACTAATTAGTTTTTTTTATAACTAATTCAAGTAATAACACGTTATTAGTCGAATGTTCTTTTATAATATCAATATTTAAATCTCCAGCAATAACACAATTGTTACCAATATAATAATTGGAGGTTAGAATTCTATCGATATTTGTAATGAAAGTTGGTACGTTACCAGTTGGTGGTCGGTAAATGCCTAAAATATTTCAAATGCAAGTGTTTCTGAAGTATTGTTTATGCTTGTCAGTTCTTCGACACTTTTACTCTCGTAGTTTGAGTCTACAAATATGCTTACACCTCCTCCCCTATTGTTAGCCCTACATACATGATAGCTCGCGTACCTTGGAATGTTAAAAAAGATCTCATTATTTTCATTTAACTTGGTTTCAGTTTCTATAATGCGCGTGAATTTATGTTGTAATAATTTTAGGTTAGCTGTCAATTCGTTAAAGTGGTTTGGAAGACTGCGAATGTTTAAGTTTAGGAAAGACAGGTTGCCATCGTTGTATTTCTTGTTTAAAATGTTGCCTACTGAGATATAGTCGGAGTTGACTACGTTTTCAAATTCATTAATTTCATTTACATTGAGAGTATTTAAAGTGTTGATCATGACGTGAAGATTAGGGTAATACGGTAATAGAAATATTTAATAACAGGCAAGAAAAAATATATACAGCATACACACACATATATATACACCTTGGTTAACTTTGGTTTTGCTTCCGCCCAAATTGTTCATTCTGACGAAAGTCAAGCTTGTCACTCCACCTTAGACCTACAGTTTAACGTGTAATCCGAACCACGCCGCACCAGCAGCCCAGCGTCTTAACCACTAGGCTACCCAGGGTACCCATTTATCTACCAACCACTTTCTTTACTGTGTGGAAGGATGAACAACTGGGTTCAGCTGCGCGCCGCCTGCCGTCACCGGGTCTCGATCCCGGGGCCGATGGATTTGTAGTTAGCGACGCTAACCACTACACCACCGAGGCGAGGCTGTAGAGGGGTCGACTGGGGGTCGATCCTGAACCGTCGTTCAAACTCACATAAAGTAATATATATATATATATATATACTGTATATAAAACAACATATGTAAAAAAATATAAAAATAAAAATCGGTTGCATTAAAGCAAGAACGTATGTAAAAAAGTGATATTATATATAAATGGATCCAGCCAGAGTGAGACTGTAGAGTTGAAGTTAGAAAATTATAGAATCATAAAACTTATAATTAAAAATTAAATTAAAATTTGAAGGACTATGACAATAACAAAATTATAACATTATAAGAATTATAAAATTAAAAAATTTCAAGACAGCAGAAATTTGTGAAAATTTTCTTTAATTATTTTATTATTATATATAAGAGTAATGATACGTAATGATAGGTTATGTAGTGATAGGTAGTGATAGGTTTACTTAACCCACGGGTTGTTATTATTATTATTATTATTAATGAGCTCCAAGAATTTTTAATTAAACAGGAAGACAAATTTGTCTTAGATAGGGGTACAAGGAAATATTATGGTCTTACATGGGAACAGGGGAGTATAGAGGAGGCCGTCCCCGTTCCCAAGAGCGAAAATCCTACCTTCACCCATGTACTGTACGTTTGTTAACTATCTCCTGAGCAAATGAATGGGACCACATACCTGTACTACGTTTACAGAATACTGCAGGAATATTTTTTACTCATATACGAAATACGGTACTGAAAAGCTTCCTTAAGCCAATAATCCTACAAAATTACTTAAAAGATAGTCGCTCTCACTCATATTATTTTTAATTTAGGCGTCGAATTTTGAGTTTGAGAAAGTAGTGACTTATCTAAAAAAGCGAGGAAGAATAATAACCAGTTTCTTAAAAAGGTTTTGTATCTTGGGTAAAAACACTTACCTCCATATCACCGGAAGATCCTGCTGTTGTGTGACGGTTGTATGGAGTGCAGCTGTACCTCCCCTGATGACCTTGATTTACCTTTTAGAAACAAACGCTATAATAAATACCACGAAAAACATCGATTTTTTAAAGGTATTATAATTAGGTAACGTAAGGCAAAGGTAACATCCGATGTCCTATATCCCCAGATAGTGGGGGTTAGGGGCCCAGCCAGGGCTACCTTGGCCAAAGTCAATTAAGTACGGGTGGTTGGCCTGCCACCTTGCCGCGACTTAAGATACAGAAAGGACAACGGCCCAGCTCTGGGATTCGAACCCACGCCTCAGAAGTCTCAGCATTGCCTAGCGACGCCCCAACTGATCGAGCCATGAGACGTTCACTTGCATTAGAAAAAAACGAACAATATAACAAAACATTATTTGGTAAATCCTATGAACGTACTGAACGTATATATATATATATATATATATATATATATATATATATATATATATACAGGGTGTACATAGTCAGGATCTATTTTTGTGAAGCACTTGGAAATTATATGGAATTCAATCATAAAATGATAAAGTGGTAACATTTATTAAATAATTAAGAGTAGGATTCGACGTGACGCCCATCAGTATCCCTGCACAGCTCAAATCGTTCCGCAGCATTTCTAAACACATTGTGGAGCATTTGCGGGGTTATGTTATCTGCAGCAGTTCGTATACGTGTACGTAAGTTTTCAAGACTCGTAATCTTCGTCTGATAGACGTGCGATTTGATAAAGCCCCATGCAAAGAAATCTAAAGGGGTTAAATCTGGTGATCTCGCTGGCCAAGGTCTTTTGTTGCTTCCGCGTCCGATCCAGCGATTTGGAAAACGTCCATTTAGATAATCCTGAACAATTTTGGCATAGTGACAAGGAGCACCATCATGTTGATAGATGACGGTACTAACAATCCTATCCCCGTCGTCTATCAACATGATGGTGCTCCTTGTCACTATGCCAAAATTGTTCAGGATTATCTGAATGGACGTTTTCCAAATCGCTGGGTCGGACGCGGAAGCAACAGACCTTGGCCAGCGAGATCACCAGATTTAACTCCTTTAGATTTCTTTGCATGGGGCTTTATCAAATCGCACGTCTATCAGACGAAGATTACGAGTCTTGAAAACTTACGTACACGTATACGAACTGCTGCAGATAATATAACCCCGCAAATGCTCCAGAATGTGTTTAGAAATGCTGCGGAACGATTTGAGCTGTGCAGGGATACTGATGGGCGTCACGTCGAATCCTACGCTTAATTATTTAATAAATGTTACCACTTTATCATTTTATGATTGAATTCCATATAATTTCCAAGTGCTTCACAAAAATAGATCCTGACTTTATGTGCACCCTGTATATATATATATATATATATATATATGAATAAAACCACGAAGGAAAGGAAACACAAAATGGTGCTCAAGCGCTTTCGTCTAATGACATCCTCAGGAACACTGAAGTACATAAAAAGGTTAAGCCTATATGTAGGTTACAGAAAGAAAAAAAGAAAAAATAAATAACATACATACACACACACACATATATATATATATATATATACATACATATCTATATATACAAATACATACATACATACATACATATACAATAAACAGAGAAGTAAAAATAAAAAATTAAAAATTAAAACCTTAAAGGATTACCAGTGAGGCGAACAGATTTGTAAGGAAAAATATCGATTTTTAGCACAAGATCAAATGGATTATAAAAATACAAATTTATACTGGAACTCTGCCCGGGTTTTAACACAGTGCTGCCTATGGTCAGGTTTCGATATATATAAAAAAATAAAATGCAAATTAAAAGTTAATAAAGTAGAAGACAAGTTTACCAAAGATTTAATGTTTTACCCTTCTTATCTAAATCTGTTTTAAAGGAATTCAAAATAACAGGATCGAGTTGAAAAAGACCTTTGCTTATGTTGAAGTTATTTGAAAGTTGGATAATGGCAGACTCAAGAATATTTCTATTAACAATGTTGCTTGAATCATTTAATAGTGGCTTGAAACGCCTTCTCAAAGATCATAAGGACTTAATTCCGCTTTTCATGTCCACTTCACCTGCTCTGCCCTACCTTTACGGTCTTATTAAAACCCACAAACCTGGTAACCCTATGCGCCCTATTATTAGCTCGGTGGGCTCTATTACTTATAAACTCTCCAAATGGCTTGTCAAAGTCTTGTCCCCCATTCTCGGAACTATCTCTGATTCACATGTAAAAAATTCCATGGATCTTACGGAAAAATTGAATAATGCACGTACTGAAACTAACGATAAATTGATCAGTTTTGATGTTTGTTCATTGTTTACAAAAGTGCCGATTGACGATATGCTTGACTTTCTCTCCCAAGAATTACATAAGTATGACCTGCCACTACCTTCACACATTGTTTTGGAACTCATTAAGCTTTGCATCAAAGACTGTAAATTCACTTTCAATAACGAGTATTATCAACAAGTTTTGGGATGGCTATGGGCAACCCCTTATCGCCCCTCCTCTCCAATATTTATATGGAGTTTTTCGAAATTACCTATATTCCGAGAATCCTGGGGGTTGGCATCCCTTGGTTACGGTACGTCGACGATATTTTGTGTATCTGGCCCATGAATCGTGACCTGGATAGCTTCCTCCTTCAGTTAAATGATCAAGTCCCCTCCATTAAGTTTACTTTAGAAGTTGAGCAAGACAATTCAATCCCATTTTTGGATGTGCGTGTACATAGGGAAAGCCCAGGTTTTAAGTTTAGTATCTATCGGAAAACGACAAACAATTTGTCCTACGTACACTTTTACTCGGGACATGATACCCCCACTAAGAAGGCCATATTTTCATCAATGTTTCTCCGCGACCTTAGGATCGCCAGTCCGGAATACATCGATGCCGAATTGGAAAAAATCAACGGTATTGGAAGTGATTTGTGTTATCCATCTGCGTTTATGGAATCTTGTCTCAACAAGGCAAAACGAACTTTCTATCGTGTCAATATTAACACTCGTACTTTGTCAAAAAATATTTTAGTACTTCCATTTTTCCCGGGCTTTTTAGGCATTGCTAATGTACTTAAACTTTTGGATATTAATGTAGTATTTTCATATAACAATATTGTGAAAAATATCATAGTAAAAAATAGCCCTACCAATAATTCAGGCATTATCTATAAAATTGGTTGTAAACAATGTGATTCATTTTACATAGGTCAGACGGGAAAGGATTTGCACACACGTATAAAACAGCATCAATATTCCGTTAGAACAGGACAGTTGTCCAGTGCCCTTTTTGTCCATTTGTCAGAGTTAGCCCACTGTATTGATTGGAATAATGCTTCAGTTTTATTCCATTCAAGCAACATTGTTAATAGAAATATTCTTGAGTCTGCCATTATCCAACTTTCAAATAACTTCAACATAAGCAAAGGTCTTTTTCAACTCGATCCTGTTATTTTGAATTCCTTTAAAACAGATTTAGATAAGAAGGGTAAAACATTAAATCTTTGGTAAACTTGTCTTCTACTTTATTAACTTTTAATTTGCATTTTATTTTTTTATATATATCGAAACCTGACCATAGGCAGCACTGTGTTAAAACCCGGGCAGAGTTCCAGTATAAATTTGTATTTTTATAATCCATTTGATCTTGTGCTAAAAATCGATATTTTTCCTTACAAATCTGTACGCCTCACTGGTAATCCTGTAAGGTTTTAATTTTTAATTTTTTATTTTTACTTCTCTGTTTATTGTATATGTATGTATGTATGTATGTATGTATTTGTATATATAGATATGTATGTATATATATATATATATGTGTGTGTGTATGTATGTTATTTATTTTTTCTTTTTTTCTTTCTGTAACCTATATATAGGCTTAACCTTTTTATGTACTTCAGTGTTCCTGAGGATGTCATTAGACGAAAGCGCTTGAGCACCATTTTGTGTTTCCTTTCCTTCGTGGTTTTATTCATCATAAATATTTTTCACGTGTTACTTTCGTGAAATAATTTTCATATATATATATATATATATATATATATATATATATATATATATATATATATATGGAATGAATTTCACAATTAAACACGTAAAATGAATGAATGATGCAAGCCACAAGGAAAAAGAAAAATGATTCCAAGGCATTCCCTGACGAGGTGTACTTCTGAATACACGAAAGGCCTTGGAATCATTTTTCCTTTTACTTGTGGGTTTACATCATTCATTCATTTTACGTGTTTAATTGTGAAATTCATCCCACACACACACACACACACACACACACACACACACACACACACACATATATATATATATATATATATATATATATATATATGATGAATAAAACCACGAAGGAAAGGAAACACAGAGTGGTACTCGAGCGCTTTCGTCTAATGACATCCTCAGTGTTCCTGAGGATGTCATTAGACGAAATAGTCCAGTAGCACAGACCCTGATTTTACTGGAACCTTGCATTGTTTGTTATAAAGCAAATTTTTACATATTTTGAAAGCTTATACCACCCCATTTAAGAATCCATCGGGTGTACACCTGACCCCCGCTTGGCTTTTTCAATATGGCCGGCGAAACTGAAAAATCTCATATCCTGGTCAATACTTGATGGATTTTGATGATCTTTGTGTCATTTCTAGGGGTTTTTAGGATGATGAGTCGATCTGGAGGAGTTGCAGATACTTTGGGAGTCGTTTTGACTCAAGGTCATTGGAGGTCAAACGCCCCCCGAAATAAGGAATATCCCATATCCCGGGCAGTCGTGGAGATATTTTGGTGATCTTACTGTCGTTTTTATGGTTTTGGGCGAGACTGAGTAGTTTTATAGGGTTTAAAATGAAATCAGGGATTATTTTCCCCATGGTAAGGTGAATTCCAATATGTCTAATTATTCCTCTTATTTTTTTCAGGTTGTTGAGATTATTGCTGATGGTGCTGCCCACCTGGTGGTTTGATGACGTCTTGGTTGTGCTGATTCCAAAATTGTTTTTTGACTGCTGAATATGGAGAATATACCAGGTGAGCAGTGTTTAGTTTTCATTTGCTGAGGATAAATTATTTCAATGCGATTTGTACTCTGAAGAATGGGTAAACAAAATTCTTATTTTTCAGGTTCTACAAAAGCTGCAGACGAATGTTTCTTCAAGGATTTCCTGCGTAGCTGTCCTGGAGGTCAGAAAGGTCTTTCAAATTGTGGGAGGATTCAGAAAATCATAGAGAGCAGCGACATCAGAGGGGAGCCAGATGTTCGAGCGAGACTAGAGCCTCTCTTGGAAGATGGAGGAAAAATCCTTTGTTGTCACAAGAACTGTGTTTCCACTTGTGTGTCCAAGCGGAATTTATCAGCATTCATGAAAAAGAGAGAATGTGATACCTCTACAGTGGAGCCAAAAAGACTACCTAGTGCTGTTCTCAGTGAAGGCCCAGTATATGACCCTAAAATACACTGTCTCTTTTGTTTGAAAGTCAGTGAGTGTATATTACCCGAGAAATATGACATCAAAGTATCTCTGACAGTGAGTATCTCGCAACTGTAACCCAAGACCATGAGCTAGTCTTGCAGGATGGTAGACCATACCGACTTCCATTGTGCGAGGCAGGAGTCGAACAGCATTGGAGCTCTCATCATCTCATGAAGAGGCTGACGTGATAATAACACAACACGCTATCGCACAAGCTGAGAAAGATTCTGATGCCCGCATCTCCATCATTTGTGATGACACAGACGTGTTTGCCATGCTGACTCACTTCTATGAATTTAAGAAACTAGGCTGTCCCATGATTATGGAGTCTCCAGTGCGTGGCAGAAAATCAGTGGACATCCGAGCAACTGTAACCCAGCACAAATCCTCAAACTACACGCTTTGAGTGGTTGTGACACAGTTGCAGCAATACATGGCATCGGCAAAGCCACTGCCATTGCCACAGCCAAGAAGGGTCGGAAGCTAGACAAGTTGGGGTCCCTTGATGCATGCTTTGACCATATCGAGAAAGAGGCAACAGCGTTCATTGTTGTATGCTATGGGGATAAGAAATCCTCATCTCTTACAGTGTCGTCAGCGAGTATGGGCTCAGAAGACAGGGAAGTCGGGAACTGCTGCACCCAAACTATGTTCTCTACCACCAACAACTGAAGCTTTCCATCAAAATGTGCTCAGAGCCCACTACATTGTGGCGAACTGGTTCGATGCACTAAAGTGTGACCCACCACCACTTGATCCTGTGCATTATGGGTGGGAGAGACGAAACAAACAGAGTTCTCATCCCAAAAACAGTTGGCGAAGGAGTGTGCTTAGCACGAGATGAAGTTCTGAAGCTAATCAGATGTGGGTGTGAATCACAATCAGCATGCAGGGGGAGTCGCTGCGGCTGCATGTGACGCGGAATCCCTTGCACAATGTTCTGTGCATGTGGCAGCGGCTTGGATTGCAACAATCCATTGACCCAAAACGCAAACGAAGAGCAGACTGATGATCCTGACACAACCATGTCTTTTGATATTTGCCCCCAATAAATGGTTACCTAATGTGAATAACTGCATCAAAGTTGTCAATGCCAATCCCCCAGCTAGGTGTGAGCTTTGTTTTGCTTACAAGGTCATATCTTGTAACTTTGCAACCTTCCATAGAATGCATATGCCCTGCACTTCAGCATAAATTGTGGTTTATATCCCAATATCCATATAATGTGGGTTATGTCATTTAAGCATTATGATCTGGTTTTATCTGCAGAAAAGATGTTAAGTGCTCAGCAGTTAGCTAGATTGTAGAAACTGTCACTGAAATAAAGCAAATACAGTGATGTCAATTGTGGCATTATCATATTTCAAGGCCAAACTTTAACCTCAAATGACCTTGACTTGACCCATGGAGTTGCAAAATGATATTCTACTGTTATCATGTGCCTATAGAACTACTCAGTCTCGCCCAAATCCATAAAAACGACAGTAAGATCACCAAAATATCTCCACGACTGCTCGGGATATAGGATATTCCTTATCTCGGGGGGCGTTTGACCTCCAATGACCTTGAGTATTGACGAATATGGGTCAAACTGACTCCCAAAGTATCTGCAACCCCTACAGATCGACTCATCATCCTAAAAACCCTAGAAATGACACCAAGATCATCAAAATCTATCAAGTATTAACCAGGATATGGGATTTTTCAGTTTCGCCGGCCATCTTGGAAAATGGCGGCCATATTGAAAAAGCCAAGCGGGGATCAGGTGTACACCCGATGGATTCTTGAATGGGGTGGTATAAGCTTTCAAAATATGTCAAGATTTGCTTTATAACACAATGCAGGGTTCCCACCCCGTGCAACCGGACTAAAAGCGCTTGAGCACCACTCTGTGTTTCCTTTCCTTCGTGGTTTTATCATAATAAATATTTTTCACGTGTTACTTTCGTGAAATAATTTTCATATATATATATAATATATAATATATATATATATATATATATATATATATATATAATATATTATATAATATATATATATATATATATATATATATATATAATATATAATCTTAAAAATAAAGTAGAAAAAGTGGGAAACGTTTTGCCAGAAAAGTATGTACCTATAGGAATTTTACAGTAATTTTGCATTTCAAATAGCTCGCCGGTAACTGTAGGACAAGTTACCAGTGAGTTCGTATTCCTTTTATTTTTAACTAAAATTATTTGTTCAACATTACCATTTAATAGAATAATAAACACATATAATGGCAAGAGTTATTATAAAATGCTGAAAATAAAACATTACGGATCTTTTCGGTTTAACAGCCCGCGGAAAAAAAATTTAAAAAAAAAACAGCTTTATTATTTAGTTAATGTTTATTACATTTCAGAATAATATATTTTGGTTTAGAAAAATGAAAAATAGTATCAAGAAAATAGAGTTGAAAGTGGAAAAAATAGCATCAAAAATAGCAAAGCCCGTGGTAAAAATACCACGCTTAAGCAATCAACAGGGGCAATTTTATTTTTTCTTTAATATTTCCCGGAATGAGAACATACACAAACAAACATTATCCGATTTCAGCTTTATATATACAGTATATACTGTAGAAGATAATTTTGAAGTGGCTCGCGACGGTCCCGCAGCCTGTAGGCTGTTTGACCGTCGCGCCGTGCCACGGTCATGTTCCCGTGCCAAGTCATGGCTACGGAGCCGTCAAACTCTAGACTCTACCAACTGGTTAGGTTAATTGAATGCCCGGTTAGGTCAACTGTACGCCCTTGACGATCGGTTAGGTTAAGTCGTGACATTTTCGTTAGTTTACTGCCAAAACTAACGAAAATATCACGACTTAACTTAACCAATCGTCAAGGGAGTACAGTTGACCTAACCGGGCATTCAATTAACTTACCGGCCATTCAATAATTTTCCCGTAGGTTGCCCCTGTCGATTGTTTAAGCGTGGCATTTTTACTACGGGCTTCTGCTAGTAATGTCTTATTTTTTCAATTTTCAATTCTATTTTCTTGATACTATTTTACATTTTTCTAAACTAAAATGAATTATTCTGAAATGTAATAAACATTAACTAAATAAAAAAGGTTTTTTTCTTTTCACGGGCCGTCAAACCGAAAAGATCCAACATTCCTTCAATAACAAAAATTTCAACACTCAAACATTTAACATTTCACATCATGAGTATATATATATATATTATATTATATATATATAATGGAGTAACCAAAAGAATTAAGTCATTTTTTAATGTATTCTAAAATTTCTATCATATTAAGGTATTGTATAATAAAATTTGTGAGCTTCTCAATAAACTGTTTCTCTTTCTCCTTCAAACTTGCAATACAAAATAGTGTTTCCGATGTAAAAAATAAACTGTTTCTTTGAACGCAAAAATTAAATTTAAAAATGAAGCCACAAAAAATAGAAATAAGAGAGAAATCGCGTTCTTTTTATTTTGAAGGTGAAAATATACGCGTAAACATGTTTTGGCATAATGGGTGCTTCTCTAATCGGATGAGTTTGAAATGTCCACTTTTATATCCCTTAAAATCACTCACTCGATGCCAATATAATGCCACATAATTTCAGCATGTCACAAAAGTAGGAAAAAAGTTGGAAATTTAAAAGCAGGATAAAAGTAAGAAGACTAAAAAGTAGGAAAGAAGTAGGAGCATACACATTTTAAAGTGAAATTTCAAATTTGTGAGCAAACAACAAAAGTACATTTTTTCATGAATATAAAAAAATTAAGTTGTTAATTAAAGGGAAGAGAAACAAATGAAAACCGTTCGATTATAAATGAAGGGAAAGTAATATAAATTAGTGTGAAGAGTTAACAAAGAAAACAAAGCCCTAAACTTTGATGCAAACCTTTTGTCTTAATATTAAACCTAAGGAAAAGTATGGGAATGGATCCCATTTCGAAATACCTTCGTAATAAGAAGGGACCCATTTTTCAGTCTGATCACTCCTTCTTCGTTGTCAGGATCGAAGAGCCTTTTGTCTCTAATCCAGGTCACGAACTGGATTGGGGGATTACTCTTTATATGGCATTTGATAATGCCCTGCTGACGGAACGGTAGGTACTGCACCGTTGGGGTATAAGTCACTCGTGCAGGAACTAAGAAAGGCAAACCATTATTAATTAGCTGCTGTATAATGAGGAGTTGTGCCCAACTGGAGCTGGGTCAAACTTAGTTTATATCTCTGTCATAATATAAACCAAAAAAACGTATTGGATGTTAAGCCTAATTCCAGCTCAGGTTTTAGTTCAATTTTATTTAAGATAACCTTATTTATTCAACTTTGTTTATATATATATTGCGCTGAACCCTTTCAATTCATGAGTAGAAGGTGCTGAATATAAATGAATCCAGGCATGAACGAGTTGAAGAAAGGAACCCCCAAATCTTGTAAAATTCACGTAAACCAAACAGCTTCATAACAAAAGTTTCTATCGGATATCAAATCACGCGCAAAGAATACTGGAGTATGTGTTCATTCATGCACAAGTTCTCACCACCATTTTTTTTTCTCAGTGGTAAAAGTAATAATCAAGATTTTCTATTAAAATTTGAGACCGCAGTTATTGGAGACCCAGTAGATAATAATACTAAAAAATCATCTGTTAATGCTGTGAAAAAAAATTTCTCACTAGGACTAGAAAACCTTCAAGGAGTGTGTAAACCGACCAGGTTTGAACATAAGTTCTGCGTGACAAATATACGGGTACGATTGCAGTTTGTCGAAATAAGATACTTAAAGAAAATGTAATTTGGCCGAGAAATAACATTCGCTTTTCTTTATGAAGGATTCCCAAATGCCCTAGCTTTCCGAGACAACCTCCGTTCCACGAGAGAAAAACACAACTAAAAATGAACATAGAAAAACGCAGTTACTTCATTCCGTACTACCAGAATATTTAAGTTAGAATTTATTTTTAAAATTTCTCATACATTTCATGGGCGAAATAAAGCTACAAAGAAGCTTCAACATCTAAATAAATAAACTTTCGCTTCCTCGTTTCATTTAATTAAACGGCAGAGTTAATTTATAAGCTATATACTGTAGTGATCTTTTGTTCCTCAATACTCACCCTAAAACTCCTCTCTACCATAAGTAAAAATCCTTATTTATTATCTAAATAAACTATTTATACGAAGAGTTATACCAATGCTTTTTACAGCCCAGTATTGACCATATAACATTTATTATATTTCCAGTATAAGAAATTATTAAAACGTGAAGAAACACAGCTGTAAGAAAACACGGCAACAACCCTTTCGAAACCAAAATTTTGTTGTTTTTTTCGCTACCGCAACTGTAAAGATATGAAAAGCGATAAAGTTTACGTGACAGCTTAAGTAATTACAGAATTATATTGTAAGAAAAATATATTTAAACTATTGCGTGCTAAAACAGTAACGTAAGAAAACATTAAGGCAATATTCACTTCAACGAAGCCATATTTTCAAATGTTGTACTCTTAGAGAGCAGTATAAACTATAAAATTTGAAAAGTTTGAGGGCAAAATAATAAATATATATATATATATAATATATATATATATATATATATATATATGTGTGTATGTATGTATGTATGTATGTATGTATCTATGTATGCACATGTTATCCATATAGACAAATGAGCGGTTTGAGGGTGGTAGAAAAAGACGCAGATAAGAGATGGAGTTATATTCCGTTACGTTTCAGCACAAAACCTTGCTCACACAGAATGTCATTCTGTGTAAGCAAGGCTTTGTGCCGAAACGTAACGGAATATAACTCCATTTCTTATGTCTTTTTCTACCACCCTCAAAATATATATATATATATATATATATATATATATATATATTATTATATATATATATATATATATTGTGTGTGTGTGTGTGTGTGTGTGTGTGTATAAAACCTTAGTATAACGAAGTGTAACTATAGTTAAGGTTTTATACATATTCAAATGAAATGAAAGCAAACCAAAATCTGGGAATGGAATAAGTTCCAACTGGAATTAAGTCGAACCGAATCACAGTGGAATTAGACAGAACTATTTATTGCCTGGCTCGGCTAAACTGTTAGATTACATCAGATACGTTAGTTACAGAGTTACAAAGTTACAGGCTAACAAAAACCCTAAAATCCACTCAAAGTTAGCCTAATAAAGAAGATGAGAAAATAAACAAACTAGAAAAAGCAAATGAAAATAAAGAATACTGAGAACTTATACCATGCTTACGCTTATAGACGTGTAAAGCTTTCACATAGAAATAATAGTGATAGTAAAGTATAGAACAGACAAGCCTCTCTCCCCTTCACCAGCCACTGCTGACAGAAAAAAGTTGTGAAAGGAGATTTATAGGAAAGTAGGAACATATGAATAAAAAATAGCTTCAGAGTTCATTTACCCTATGCGTTCATCTCGTGTAGCCAATTACGTATTAAGGACAGTGGAAAAAAAAGAGGATACCATGAACACTAATCTAGTTAACTAATCTACACCATACATTTATTAAAGGAGTTTTTTTTTTTTACTAAAATAGTAACTAAATACAAGAAGTCATCATTTCATCGTTGCAGCATTTCTCCGTTGAATGCCGAAGCCATTGTATCGAGAGACTTGTTTTTAAAATTTTACTATTTTCATTGCCATTTTTTGCATTGGAATTAATTAGATAAGGGAGCACTGATCTAAAGGCACCTCCGGCTTGTCAGCACACACCAATTTAAGAATTCCCAGGAAAGTGTACATAAGAAAATGATTTCCCCCACCTTTTTCAAGAAAGAACTATCATATCGTAATTTATAGTGCGCTTTTCCAATAGGAATTACTTAGATAAAAGAGCACTGATCCAGAGATGCCTCCAGGTAACCAGAGAACAAATGCATATTATTTTTTATTTTTTTTTACGAAATTTTATTACACAATATTTAAAACTAAAATTCTACTCTAGCTAAGTAGCTTTCGTCAAAATGAATATGGCTATTCGGAGGCTTTGACTTCCGAGAGTTCTCATCAAGCTTTCCATCATCTCAGAATGCACAGTGCTCTAAAACCAGACCCCCATACTACATTTATTGCAAAAGGGAACATCACTACTTGTATATAAAACCAAAAGTTATCTAGCTAGCCAAGTTAAATATACCGCGATTTTCCTAAAAAAGTACTAATAATCCTACACTGTGTACTCAAGTAGCATCCCTGAAATTGAAAACGTCTATTCGGAGGTTTGACTCCAGAGAGATCCCATCAAGCTTCCCTTCTCTACCAATGGGGTATCATCTGAGAACTACCAGTGCTCTGCAACCAGACCCGATCAGCACCTCCTACTACATTTAAAACAAAAAAGAAAATCGGCTTCTTCCTATACGAACAGGGAAGAGTTAAAAATATAACTAAGTCATATTTACGAGATTGGGTTTTGAGTCATCTTTCTCATATCTTTTCGAGAAATTTATGCCTTTAAGCTATCATTGTTTTGATTACTTCACTGATTAATAATAACGTTTCAAAATCTAACACTAAACCCCAGCGTTCTCAAATTCAGTGGTTAAAATGACGCGACTTTTTAATATATTTTTTTTATCTAAAATATTTTTTTTCTTTGTACGACAACAATAACTCATACCAAACTAAATTTCTATGAGAAACAAGCAATTACGAACACTGGGGTGTAGTATGAACCAAACCCTCACGAAAACACTTTCTCAACGAGATTTCACTCGCAAAGGCAACGTCCATACTCACACTCAACATTGAGGTACGCGGTCGCTCTCTGAGGCGTTCCGATGCCGTTGGAAACTTCGCAGGTGAAGAAGCCTCCGTCGTCGGCGCTTGTCGGGTTAATGACTAGCGTGCCGTCCTTACGTACGATGGACCGTGTGTCTAACCACGAGAGCTGGTCGATGGGAACATTCTCCCTCTTCCACACCACCGTAACGTTCCCTGGAAGTGCCTTCGCCTCGCAAGGGAAGTCTGCCTTCTCACCCTCCAACCGTGTCAAGTTGTGAGGAGGATTTACGATCACAGCACCACCTGTCACACACACCGAATAATCAGCAAAAAGAAAATGGTTTAAACTGCAAGGCAACTGTCTTCTAAAAATAAACCCCACCTGCTATGACGACTTTAGCATCGTGGACGACTCTCCCTTCGGCATTTCTGGCGACACACAAATAGTCGCCAATGTCCTCGTCACGGATTTTGTTGATTCGCAGCTCCGTTCCATCGTTGAAGATGCCTACACTATCGGAGGGAGTCACAGGCTTATCGTCGCGGAACCACATTATTTCGGGCGTAGGCGTGCCCTCTGCCTCGCAATTTAGGATAATGGAATCGCCGATGTTGACGTACGTTACGTCATCAGGTGTCGTTACGAACCTGGGAGGAGCTACAAGAGAAAATGCCTGTTATTCACAGTTTCAAATACTAAACTGACTAGGCTATAACCGTTCAAAAAGATTCATAACTGGATTTTGAATCTAAAGTATTTCAACTAGAAATTAGCGTTATTACAAAAACATTTCTTAACTAACCAATTTAAAAATCGCATACAGTATATAACTTAATACATCTAGGAAGAGATTAAGAACCCAAAACAATAATTCAACCAAAGAGCAACAGTACTTTGCAAAATATACTGAAATTATATGAGAGCGGCTCATATTATAAACATTGACAATTTAATATATATATATATATATATATATATATATATATATATATATATATAATATAATATATAGTGAACAGACAAAGAAAGACAGAGAAATAGACAAACAAATTCCTACTTCCACGCCGTGCGTAGACATCTTAAAATTATATGGAAGCGAAAGACACACGTGGTGTTCAAGGGATCAGAAACAATAAAGACGCTTGTTTTTCCCAAAAGGCCCGCGAAAGCTAGCCTCTTAGCAACAAATAGGACGCTTGGAGACGTCTCAAAAAGGCCACGAAACTTAGCGTCTCAAGAGGTTATAAAAGGCTGTGTCCATTGATACATTTTCTCACTTCTCGCTTGCAATTTCCCCGTCTTGGTCGTCACATCTCACTCTCGGCCTTCGTCAGCAACACTCGTCAAGCCATCCGCTCTCCGGCCTTCGCCGGGGAGCGGCCTGCTGTTCCTTCAAGGCTCCGGTCTATCAACAAGTAAGGCCTTCTATAGACCGCCTGCAGAAGCAATCCTTTGAAACCCAGCGCCGTTCGACTTCAGCCGGCCTCAGTCCCTCAAGGTAACATCTCAACATTACACGAAGCGAATCGACACTTGAGGCGACATCCTTCTGACTGGTTTAACTCATCCTTCACCTCAAGTCGATCGGCACCCTTTCAACAAGCTTCAATAGGCCACGCTACTGGTTTCAAGGTCATCCTCGATGTGCGAAATAGAAGACGATCAACTTCACATCGGGCCTACAGTATACTTGACCTTCAAGCATCTCTACATCTCTAGAGGTATTCGGCATTTCGGTAAGCTCTCTGTGCCTCGTTCTTAAGCAATGCTCGCTAAGCCTACAGAGCGTAACCGCAGCGGCGTGATTAGGCTATACCTAAAAGTGTTTTCAATACCGCTCAAACTAACTTTCTCATTGAATTGCAGTAGCCCTGTTCTAAGTGTCACTCCAATACCGTAATCGTGTATCATCCTGTCATTGTGTTCGTTCATGTAATTCATTTTATTTTGCATCCGTCTGTTTATGTGAACCTTTTAAGCACTTCATTATTGACAGCCTAATCCACTTACAGTGTACTAAACGTAAGTGCATTCTTTCTATCATTAATAGGCCACATCATCAATTCTATGTTCCATTTATGCATAACTCTTTAGCCTACCTAAATCACTGTATTACTAAATCCATTCAGTGCACCAACGTACGCACATAATTACTGTTATCAATAGACTTCATATTTCATACTGTGTTCCATTTTGCATACCATTAGCCTATCATAAATGAGTGTATTACTTAACAATTAATCTGTATAACCATTTCCTTATTTGCTAATCCTCAGTCATATTTAGTATACTATAAATGCCGTTATATAATTGTTAATCACTATAACTACAGTCATTGCATTGTTAATCACATTGAACAAATAACTGATTTATTTTCTTAATTAAACACAAAACCGCAAGGTAACTTTCTAACCTTATTAATATTATTTGCTTGGATGTAATCCAAGCTGGTGATCTCGAATCAATTCGTGGCATTCCAGAAAATAATTATAGTAAGCCTACTTCATTAGTCACATCAAACCGGTGATACCGTAGGACATCATAAATTGTTGACCCAGCCTTGTCACTAACAATCAATCATTCCATTAATTAATCATTAGTACTAAATTAATCAGTATCACCTCACTCGGCTAATATATATATATATATATATATATATATATATATATATATATATATATATATATATATATATAAATATATATTATATATAATACAGGGGTTGGACAAAATAATATGAACACCTTGATAAATGGCGGTTTTTATTCTTAATATGGAGTTGGTCCTCCTTTAGCGGCAATAACAGCTGCAATGCGTCGGGGAATTGATTCATACAGCTTTTGGACAGTGGCTAGAGGAATCCTGAGCCATTCTTCGAGCAAACCCTGCTCCAGTTCCTCCAAAGACGCCGGAGGTGGGAATCGGCTTCTGACCTGCTGCTCCAACTGACACCACAGATGCTCGATAATGTTAAGATCCGGGGATTGTGGAGGCCAATCCAAGGGTTCTATTTCACTAACATGCTCTTCAAACCAGTTTTTAACGACCCCAGCGGTGTGGATTGGTGCATTATCATCCTGGAAGACGGCGCCGCCATTGGGAAACAGCGTTTGGACCATGGGATGGACCTGGTCAGCCAATATTGACAGATAGACCTGGGAGTTAACCCTACCATGCAGTACTACAGCTGGGCCAAGAGTATTCCACGATATTGCTGCCCAAACCATCACAGATCCGCCTCCATGCTTAACGGTTGGGGTCAGGCAGTCGGGGTCATAAGCATCTTTAGGCTGTCTCCAGACGTAAACTCGACCGGAATATGGAAATAGCGTAAAGGAGGATTCGTCGGAGTAGACTACATTCTTCCACCGGTCCATTGACCAATTCTTATGGTCATTACACCATTTTCTGCGCCGCTCAATGTTGATGTGCGAAAGGAAGGGTTTGGCAATTGCAGCCCTCCCATGGTATCCAGCTCCATGGAGCTCGCGACATACAGTTCTGGTCGATACCGGGCTTGCAAGATGCTGGTTAAGCTCTGCAGTCACTTTTGGAGCTGTGGTCTTATGATTCTTTGTCACAATGCGCTTTAGCACCCGGCGGTCTCGATCACACAGCTTCTTCTTGCGTCCACTATTGCATTTGTCGGTGCTTGTCTTTCCATGGTTTTGGTATGCAGACATGACCATAGAGACAGTTCCTCTGGATACATTGAACATCTGAGCGGTTTTCGTCACCGATGCACCAGCCATCCGCGCTCCGACAATTTGCCCTCTTTGGAAGTCTGACAGGTCTTTCATAACTGCTAATTCATAATTCACTCAGATCTGTAAAAACAACGCGAGGGTTATAACATGACGTATACACTCTCTGTTACGCATTTAAATAGGTTTGCCAGTCATTTGACCGTTTACTTTGTGTCTGAGCAGTCCGTAAAGATAACCGTGAAATCGGCGGGTGTTCATATTATTTTGTCTAACCCCTGTATGTGTATATATATATATATATATATATATATATATATATATATAATATATATATATTATATATATATATATATATATATATATATATATATATATATATATATGATATATATATACTATATATATATATATATATATATATTATATATATATATATATATATATATATATATATATATAATATATATATATATATATATATATATATATATATATATTATTTTTCAGCAAAAAGTTCGTCTCTACGAAGGCCCGTGATAATTCGAACTATTTTTCTCGATACGAACTCTTAACTGTAAGTAATTTCTTACGTTACTAAAACAAACAACAGAATCCTGAATCTGATTTCATTATTGGAATAGCAAATCTGTACACTTTAATATCAAATGTTGGTTTCATGACTACATACACTAGTTATAAAAGTACCTAATGTCCCTTTATATTAGTTTTAATACTGATTCATACACAGTGCGATATTACCGCCATACTTCATAATTATTTTAAACAATAAGATCTAAAAAATTTTATGGCTAAATCTTCTCTTCATGGTAATCAATTTGTGTGTCAATTCCTTTTGTTCCATTAACAATTGATAAATAAAGTTTCACTACAAATACAAACTATATTATATTTTTAGAGCTTATTCAAAAACTTCTTCATAATCTTTATAGATAATGGTAGTGATGATTAAATCATAAATTACAATTATCCTCACGTTAAAATCGGAAACAAGAATAAAATATTCAGATTTTAATCTTTTTTTATATAATACCTAAAGTTCTAATAAACCTTTTTTTCATAGGAGGAGTAAGAAATTCTGCGAAGATTATTTACCGTGGACATCGAGATGAATCCAGGTACCATTATCGGTGGCTCCTGATCTGTCCAAATAGAAGACGTTACATTCGTACCAGCCTTGATCGCTTTCCCTTACCGACGTCAAGTTGAGGGAGGCGAGGCCGTAGTTGGTATTTGGGTTGACTCTGGAGGCGCGTCCCTTATAATTATCTTCCACGTGAGGGTCGTACCCATCGTACCAAATATAAATGGGTATTTTGTGGTGCTGAAACATAAAAATTATTTTCAATTTTCAATAGTCGAAGTGATTTAAAGAACAACTTTAGAAGAACCCTGGTTCCTATATTCGCGTTAAATGCTTTTGTTTTCAGCGTATGGACCTCTTACCTGTCTTTTCCACTGAATTATGTACGGTGTTTCTGGCTGTGATACTGGACAATTAAGCACCACAGATTCACCTAAAATAGCCGTTATATGTTCCGCGTCCCCATACTGTGAACATGATCCTGAAATTAATCACATTTAAGTTTAAAATAAGGTTCCACATTATGTACAAGATAAACTAAAAATGTAAAATGAAATTCAACACCTCCGACCATGATATTCGCATCTAATATTTGAAAAACTGTAAGACTCGGAAGCGTTTTAATTAGCGATGTACCGATTCATGACATTACAATTAGCTACCTATTAACGATGCCTCGCCACTTGATAATAATATGCTAAATGCAACATATTCTTTATTATGAAGATCTGTGTACATTATTTACGTATATGATGACTTCTAATGTTACTCTACAGTAGGTTTCAACACCCAAAAGACTCTTTAATTTGAGTACAAACTTATTTGGATATTAGAAAAAAAATTATGTATTCAAAATTATCAGGCGTAGTTTTCTTAAAATTGAACTCAATGTTACTCAAAATAAATTTAGCATAGATTAAACACAAGTAAGAATATATTTAGTTGGAAGTAACCATTTTCAAATTCCCTACGTAAAGTCAAGCCGAATTCCAAGTGGCCTACAATCTTTATCCTATCTCATTCATATCCTACGAACAACTATGTATTGGTAATTCAATTTTTAAACAAAGGTCTATAGAAGCTATTTCTATATGTACCCCACTTTAATCACTCCCCTGCAACTATGACAAAACTGAAAAAATAAACTGGTCCAAGATGTTTGTATTCGATGGAATGGCTCCTTTTTTTTTTATGCTGGAAAGAGTATTAGGACAGAAAATAGTCATTCCTATACCTTTGGTAACCTTTGGTTAGCTTCCTCCCGAATTGTTCATTATAACGAAGGTCAAGCATTTCACTCCACCTTAGACCTACAGTTTAACGTGGAATCCGAACCACGCCCCACCAGCAGCCCCACCACTAGGTTACCCAGGGTACCCATTTATCTACCAACCATTTTCTTTATTGTGTGGAAGGATGGAACAGCTGGCAATATCAATGGAATATCGTTGAGGAACTTCAACCGTTCGAAGAGAGAACTGCACAATTTATCAAAAGGGAAGAAACAACATTTATCATTATCCCAACAATTAAAGTTTGTAAACTGCTTCTTTCGAAGGCTTTAAACAGTGACCACTGTAAAAGACATACGCAACTCATTTAAAAAGAGGCGTGGTAATTATATGCATAATAAAATGATGCGCATCTCCACTTTACTTGTTCTAATGCTATCCGCAACAGAGAGGAGGCTTTCAGAAGGTACCGTCGCTATCCAACTTCTGACTCTCACTCAGCTTATATTTCTGCCCGAAATCGTGCAAAATCTGTTCTTCGACTCGCCAAAAACTTCTTCATTGGACAAAAATGTAAAAATCTATCCAATTCTAATTCTTCTCGCTTTTTCTGGCATCTAGCTAAGAACCTCTTCAACAACTTTACTTCCTCTTCTTTCCCTCCTCTTTTCCATTCCGACGGCTCAGTCGCCGTCTCTTCTCCTGACAAAGCTCAACTCTTCGCTCAAACTTTCGCTTACAATTCAACCATGGACGATTCCGGTGCTGTTCCTCCATCTCCTCCTCTATCTGATTTTATTATGTCTGAAATTAGAATCTCTTCTAAAAATGTTTTTTCTGCCCTATCTGGACTCAACTCTAGGAAGGCGTACGGTCCTGATGGTGTTTATCCTGTTCCTGTTGTTCTTAAGAACTGTGCTTCTGTGCTGACACCATGTCTAGGCAAACTCTTTCGTCTTTGTCTCATCCGGTACTTTTCCTTCCTGCTGGAACTTCGCTTTCATTCAGCCTGTTCCAAAGAGGGATGGCCGTCTCAACCCTCCAACTATCGTCCAATTGCTTTGATTTCTTGCCTTTACAAAGTTTTGGAATCTATCCTTAATAGGAAGATTCTTAAACACCTTTCTTCTCACAATCTTCTTTTAGATCGTCAGTTGGGTTCCTCGAGGGACGCTCTACTGGCGATCTTCTTGCATATCTCTCTGACTCTTGGTCATCTTCCTTTCGCGATTTTGGTGAAACTTTTGCTACTGCGTTAGAAATATCAAAAGCTTTTGATAGAGTTTGGCACAAATCTTTAATTCCGAAACTGCCCTTCTTCGGTTTCTATCCTTTTATATGTGCCTTCATCTCTAATTTTCTTTCTGGACGATCTATAACTGCGGTTGTAGATGGCCACTGTTCTTCTCCTAAAGCTATTAACATGGTGTTCCTCAGGGTGGTGTTCCTCAGGGTTCTGTCCTATCGCCCTCTTTTCCACTTTTAATTTGCACTTCCTGTCCTATTCACTCCTATGCCGATGATTCCACTCTTCACTTCTCCACCCGCTTACCAAAGAGTCCCTCACAGCACAGTCACTTCATGATTCGCGTAGGACGGCTATGGGACACCTGATCTCTGATCTTTCTACAATCTCTGAATGAGGCAGAGAAAACTTTGTGGCTTTCAATGTCTCAAAAACTTAGTTCCTCCATCTGTCTACTCGCCACAATCTTCCACACAACTATCCCCTTACCTTCAGCAACACACAACTCAATCCTTCCTCTTCTCCCTCTTCTCTTAACATTCTTGGCGTTTCCTTTTCTCGTAATCTTTCCTCGAAAGATCACATATACTCCATTTCTTAAACAGCTTGTGAGAGGTTACCGGTAGGTATGCTGTACCGCCTCCGCGGTTTCTTCACCCCACTTAGTTTCTGTCTCTGTACAGGGGTCTTGTTTGCCTCTGTATGGAGTATGCTTCTCATGTGTTGGGTGGCTCAACCGACACAGCCGTACTTCACTGGGTGGAATCAAAGGCTTTTCGTCTCACTGTCTTCAATCCCTCTCTCTGTCTCTTCGCCGCAATGTTGCCTCACTCTCTCTACTATCGCTATTATAACGGACAATGCTCTTCTGAACTCTCTAACTGCATGTCTCCTCCTTTAAGGAGAGCACGCAGCACCAGACTTTCTACACGTTCTTATTCCTTTTCTGTCCAACTATCTAACGCAAGAGTTAATCGGTATTTTGAATCTTGCATCTATTCAACCGGTCAACTCTGGAACAATCTTCCTCAATCCATCTTTCCTCCTCTCTATGACCTCCCATCTTTCAAACGCAGCGTGTCTAGGCATCTCGAAAACCCCGGACCTTGATTTTGGCTCTCTTCTTCTTCTATGAGGGGTGCGCTTTTGTGGGCATTTGCCTTTGGCCCCTCCTTTCTGCATAAAAAAAAAGGACAAAAATAAATTCCTGGAAGTTGATCAAGAAACGGTTACAAACTGGATTATTTTGACTTCCACGTGAAGAGATAGCGACACATGGAACATCTATATTTTTAAAGTGAAACAAACACATTTCTAATGTCAGTTTTACATATTTCAAGCAAGAAAATACCCTGATGGCTCAGTATACCAATCAAGAGAAGGTGGAACTAGTATTGCTACATGTTTCCGGAAAAAGCCAGAGGAAGGCATGTCAGTTATTTCACGAACATGCCTCTCTCTGGCTTTTTCCGGAAACATGTAACAATACCAGTTCCACCTTCTCTTGACTGGTATACTGAGCCATCAGGGTATTTTCTTTCCTGAAATATGTAAAATTGACATTAGAAATGTGTTTGTTTCACTTTAAAACTGTAATGTCTATTTTCCCTATGAGTCCAGACTTCTGGACAACCTGTGTGTGTGTGTGTGTGTGTGTGTGTGTGTGTGTGTGTGTGTGTGTGTACACTTTCTTTTTCACCTTAATCTGTAACGTTGTAGATGTTCATTTGTAGGCAGGGCCGGCGAGACCTGCCATGGGCCCCGGGGAAAGAATGGTATATGGGCCCCCCTGTTTACTCAGTATTTTATTATGAATGTTTTTTATGTACATAACAAGCAAACTGATTATATGTCCAAGTCACTATTCAAAACATACAGTATGAATAAACAACTCAGAAGAAAATGACCATTTTATTTTTCGAATCAATTATATTAATTCTATCACCATGCAATTTACGAGTGCAGTACCAGTCCATGCAGGCAAGACAATTGTTTACTGCAAGATTTTCATAATTAGAAGTGTACTTTCTTTGCCTTCTCTCTAGCAAAGTGCTAAATGATTCTTATGAAATTTAAAGTGGGCTAACTGGCTTTCAATTACAATGGTTCCCAGATCTGTCAGTCGATCTTGGGCATTGGTGGACCGCAGATAATATTTTATCTGTTTTAGTTTGACTATGATAATCTCTATAAAATGTATGTTCATTAATTATATTTCCTCTCTGTTATTTAATTGTTTTATTAATATTTTTAGATTTTATCTCCCCTCTTTCCGGGCCCCGGGGATTTAACCAGGCTTCCCCGCCCTCTCGGCGGCCCTGGTTGTAGATTCAGTTATCTCAATTACAATTTTTGAACCAGTAGAAGGAGCAGTGGCTATAGCAATTCCAATGAATTCAGTCCGAGGGCAAATAAGCCTAGGCCAGTGATGTAGGACTCGAGACCGGTCTCGAGACCTTTTTTTCTAGTCTCTATCTCGGTCTCGATCTCGGATGCTTAGGTCTCGGTCTCGGTCTCGACCATGGTAGTCTTGACTACATCACTGCTGAGTATGTTGATGTTCCTCAAGTGCAACAGACACTTATCTTGTTTTCAAGTAGGCAGTTAACTGCTGAAAAATGTCACAAACTATGAATTTGTGAATAAATTATAAGTAAATTTTGCAATTGTCACTTCATAACCTCTTTAAAATCTTTATTCCTGAATGTGAAATGCAGAGCTTAGGAATTAGGCATTACACAATATTGAATAAATGCAAAAATAAGATATGGTCTCGGTTTCGGTCTCGAGACCTTTTTTTTTGGTCTCGGTCTCGGTCATGATGACTACATCACTGGCCTAAGCCTACTTGATCTTGATGTCTTTATTATTAGTTTTCTGGGGGATGCTGCCTTAGGCGTTTTCTTTTGTTAGTGAACAGCGAAAAATCTGTCTCTTTAAAATGCTCAACGTTATCACTATCCATTTTATGTTTGGGCTGAATTTTAGGTCCACTTTTCCAGTTCCAGAATTCAGTGATGTAGTCGAGACCACCATGTCCGAGACCGAGACCATATGCAATTTTTGTATGTATGCAATATTGTGTAATGCCTAATTCCTAAGCTCTGTATTTCACATTCAGGAATAAATATTCTAAAGAGGTTATCGAGTGACAATTACAAAATTTACTCATAATTTATTCACAAATTCATAGTTCGTGACATTTTTCAGTAGTTAACTGCCTACTTGAAACAAGATAAGTGTTCGTTGCAATTGAGAAACATCAATACACTCAGCAGTGATGTAGTCGAGACAACCATGGCTGAGACCGAGACTTAAAAAAAAAAGGTCTCGAGTCTTACATCACTGGCCCAGATATTAAAAAGATCTTCGGTTGGTTTTAGGGAAATTTAAAACTTTTATTTTTTGTGAAAGTTTCTACATTGTTAAAGTACCGCGGCACACTTTAAAGGCATTTTGCATTTATTTACAATACACAATTTTAATTAACTTTGAATGCTTTGAATATGAGACGCCATTAATTTCTTGTTTACAATTCAGTCATTACGTCATCAAGCCCCAGCATCTTTGATTGGCTGCAAAAATATCCTCCGTCCGAGTTGCCTGACTATAATATTGCAATTTTTAAGAATATTAATTAATTAAGAAATTATAAATTAAATACATAATTTTATAAATATAATTTTTTACGTTCAAATTACTTAATAAAATTTGCCTGGTTCGGCCTCATTTTAAAAATGTATATACTAGGGCATGGTTCTGATTAATCAGTTAATCATTGTTTCAAATTTAATCATTGATTAATCAAAAAATATTTTTAGCAAATGATGGAAAATTATTAATTTTCCTCATAATTTCGGCATCATTTTATCTTAAATTTTGTAATGTATCATTTGAATTTGGCACCTTTCTTAGATGTATAAACTGTCTAATCCACCCATGCCTGATTTCTTGAACTAAAGCAAACCAAATATCTCACGCAACAGAAACAATAAAGCTCTTTCTTACTCTTTTCAGAACTATTTAATTTTTAATCATTTTTAATCAGTTAATCATTGATTAATTAGAAAATTCCATCATTCATCACTTTTTCCTAAAAATTATTAATTAACCATGCCCTAGTATATACCTACCTATTTAGCTACTCAGTGGGGGTTTGAAGCGCAGGCATTTTTACAAGAGTAAACTAGTGATGGCGAACCACTGACCGCGGGGCAATTTTTAGTGACCCACGCGCTCTTATTTAAATAAAAATTACTTTAATTTTTAATATTTTCTGCCTTACAGTTTTAAAATTATTCTATTCTCCCACCGAAATAAACAGCTGATACACATTGAAACGTTTTTAAACGTATAGTATACGTTTAAAAACGTGTATGTATGACAACTTACAATTCATCCAATTCCCCCATACTATTCAATTTGAAGGTCTTCAGTTATTAGCTTTTCATCGACTTGACATTGGTAATTTAGAAATGGAATTAGTTGACTTCCAAGAAAGTGCAGTATGGAAAACTAAATTTATTGATCTTAATCTGAAGTTAACCAGAGAACAATAATCAATAGAAAGAGTAGAGAATCTTATTCTTGCAGAATGGAACTCTTCACCAAATTCTTTTGCATCAATGAAAAAGCTAGCATTAGCTCTGCTAACAATGTTTGGTTCATCTTATTCGTGTGAACAGTTATTTTCCTCCACGAATTTCGTCATATCCACCACTAGGAATCGCCTTGGCACAGATATGAGTGCCGCAGCATGTGTGAGACTAAAGACAACTAAATATAAACCTCGGATCAAAACGTTAGCAGCTAAAATCCAACAAGTAAATAAATAATTATTGTGACCCAATTTCGTTTTATTAAAAATCAAAAGTAACAAAAATGACCCGCCAGCAAAAAAGGTTCGCCACCACTGCTCTAGACTATATATATATATATATATCGACTATGATATTACACAGAAAATAAAAAAAGTAAAAAATAACAGATCATGAGTCACGAAGATATTTGTCGCTGTTCAAAATCTTTTGATCGCCCAAACTCTCTAAATGTGCGGGTGGTTCAACCCACACAGCTTTACTTGACCGGATGGAATCAAAGGTTTTTCGTCTCATCAATTACCCGCTTTTTACTGACTGTCTTCAATCCCGCTCTCTTCGCCGCAATGTTGCCTCACTCCCTCTTTACTATCGCGATTGTAACGGACACTGCTCTTCTAAACTCTCTAACTGCATGCCTCTTCATTTAAGGAAAGCATGCAGTACCCGACTTTCGACACATTCTCATTCCTTTTCTACCCAACTCTTTAACGCGAGGGTTAAGCGGTATTCTCAATTTTTCATCTACTCAACCGGTCAACTCTGGAACAATCTTCCTCAATCCATCTTTCCCCCTGTCTATGACCTCCAATCTTTCAAAAGCACAGTGTCCAGGCATCTCGAAAACCTTGGACCGTGATTTTGGTTTTCTTCCTCTATTGACGGGGGGGGGGGGCGTTTTAGCGGGTATTCGCCCTTGGCCCCTCCTTCCTACATTAAAAAAAAAAGACTTTTCAAAATTTCTTCCTAATCTGAGCGTACTGTGCTGGTTTTCTTTGACTTTATTTAAAGTAAAAAAAAAGCACTCTGAACAGGTCATATGAAGCATGACAACTTTAATTGTCTATAATTATGACTGTTTAAACTCTTAATTTTTCAACAACCTTCTCAGTCATGTTAACCTTAAATGTAAAAAAATAATTTAGTTACTCTTCCGTTATAAAAAATGCATAAGTACAAATGTAATCAAATAACAATTTAATGTACTAATGTAATTCGGAAGTTATATTTTGTATTATGTTGATGCTTAATTTTGTTCTTTAAATGTTTTGAAATATATTCAATACCGTATATTCATATATTAAAACAGAAAATGTTTTGTCAGTTCTGTCTGAAAATGGCAAGTCATTTATTGCTGAGTATCATTTTATGAGCGTGCTATATCGCATTTATACAATACAACTAGTTCGGCCCGTAACGTTTGCAATGTCCATTTGGAGGCGGTACAAAAGAAATACTTTGCTCGTATAGATACCAGGAAAACCACTTTCATTTTCAGTGTATATCACAATGTTTGACTACTTTTAAAAGGTTCCAGTTTGAAGTTCGTTTGAATTCTTTAAGAAAAATAGACATTTCAGTGAACATATGATATAGTGACGAGATATCTTGCGGAATCAGATCCAACCATGATATTATCTTATACGTTTAACTAAAACTGCTTGCAGTGTCAGATATAATTATCTACTCACAAAAAAAAAACCGATTCATTTAGCAATTCAGAGCTGTGGCTACATAAACCGAATGACGAGTGGAGCGACAAACCTATATTACATCCTACCTCATTACGCTGAATGTGGTAAAGAAAAGCATATAATACGACTCTTTTGAATAACTTTAGTATATGTATCCTTATATGAATGCGCTTGAAACCTTTCAGCGCAAAAAAAGTGGAAATGCTACACTTGAATTTGCGCGTACGTAACTCGATCTTGGGAACAAAAATTTGGACACGCTTCCCAAAAACAATACTACAGATTAGTTAAACACTTAAATATTCGCTAAAACTTCACCACTCTTTCGTGTAATAAAATATGGAAGTCCTAATTAATATCTTAAATATGGTATTTTTTTCCGTGTGGGTATGTTTGCGTATGGTACGCGTTTCTCCATTAGTTCGTTACGCTCTTGTATAATTATTCAAATAGTTTCAAAATAAATAAACTGAACATGAATGATGATGATTGAGGAAACATTCATTTTTATTTCTTTGGTGTAAATAAATTAAATTTCTTAAGAAATTTCATATTCACACGAAATTGTCGGCGTGTAAACGAGTAATAAAGATACGTAATAAAGTACTGAGAAACGTAAAATTAAAAGAATTTCCAGACATTTTAACTTAAACTTTATAAAGATAAAAAGTAAAATAAAGTTAATTACATAAAAATTCTTAATTAATTTTAAATAAAACTGAAACAAATCTAAATAAAATTAACTATAAAATCTTAATATATTTTAACTAAGAGATTTTTAAAACATAAATTACATATAAACTCGTAATATATTTTAAATAAATGCAAACAAAAGGTTACAATATTTGGGTATAAACAAACTTTATCGGCGAAGAAGTTGATAAAGCAGGTGGAATGTAAAGCGATGTAATAATAAGTGTGTGTGTGTGTGTGTGTGTGTGAGAGGTAGGCAGCGTTATTAACCAAGAGCGGTACTCACCTAAAGGCAGAATCTGATAAAAGAAGGATCCTGAACAGAGCAAAAGGAAACGCAAACAGACGGTAGCGAAGCCACATCTCGAATCCATTTTCGCCTTTCGACTAAACGTTTCGCTTTTTGCGGGCGAGGGACTGACACCCCTTTTGGGGTCCATATTCGAGGGGGAAACAACGAACGAAGTCTCCTCCCTCTACCCATAGTACAGAACCAGCCTGCTGAGAGGCCGCTGAAACAAAAAATTAAATTAGTCTTCCCAAAATACAGAATAGATATAGGCGTTCAAAGACATCCGTCCAAAACACTCGTGCCCATCACTGTTATTATCTACGTCCGGACAACTTTTTATATTTGGCTGGGATGATGCAAAGTTCTATGGTATTAGCCTGTGAGGCAATCACTACATCCTCAGCTTGTTTCTGTGGTCATAACTATATCCCATGAAAAAATAAAATGATCTGGCTAAAAATTTAAAGATGAACCTTTGTGGAGAGAATTTCCCTATTCCAAGTGAAGAGCCATTTTCTTTCAACCAATGGTACTAATCCAACCCCCTTCCCTAACATAATGATACCATATAAATACACATATTATGAACGGGATGTCTCCCTTTAAATTGTTTTTTGTTTAGTTTAATTAACCCCAAGTATTTAGGTTCCACTATTTTGGACTGTTCTAAAATGAATAACAATACAAACTGTTCCTAATCATCCAACTCATTTCTTCGACTTTCCCTTTTTGATAACATTTAACAGTTAATTGCAAACTTTACATTTCAGCGTTATATTTTACTTTGAAAATAATTAATTAATAAAAAACAAAATAAAATGATTTGTTTAACACATTTTTAGCGACAAGGAATCCTGAAGTTTAAAACTACAGTTAAATAAAGTGGCTAATATACTGCGCCAGATTAAAACCGATGCAAATACCTTAATACACACCCAATCATAAATATGAGAAAATGTAGCTTGAAAAATTAACGTGGAATTGAATGAGTGTAATTCGTTTTAATAAGTAAGTAAGTAACTGTTTTATGACATTTTTGTTCGTGTATACTTAATGCACAAGTATTTTCAATTTGTACAGACCTTAGCCCCAAACTACAATCGATTCACGACACAACTTCTCAAACCGACTGTAAATGCATATCTAGAGTGAAATTTTTAAAAAAAATTCTCTTGGCATAAAATGTACTAGGGGCACTCAATATATTTTGCCCCACCCTTTTTTCTTGGCTACATAATAGGCCATAGGGCTGAAATGTCTTTTGGGCCATAAGTTTGAACTTTCTGCGCTTCACATAACCGGATCTTTCCAGTTTGAACCTCCCCTCCTTGTATAAAACCGCTTTTAAACCCCTTGTATAAAACCGATGGTTAACGCAGTTTCGAAAATGGCCTCTGACAGTGATGTGCGTCGTAAACAAAGAGCTGTTATCGAGTTCTTAACCGCAGAGAAGGAAACAGTTGGAAATATTCACAAACGTCTACAAAACGTTTACGGAGATGCTGTTGTTGATCGAAGCACAGTTGGACGCTGGTTTAAACGTGCGAGATCATCTGAGAGAGGGAGAGCCAGCCTCGATGATGAGCCACGCAGCGGTCGCCCGGTATCGGCTGTGACATCTCACACTCTGCAACGTGCTAACAGCATCATTCGATCAAATCGGTGCGTCACATAGAAGGAGCTATCACTGGAGCTACGAATTAGTGAAGGAAGTGTGAATACGATAATTCAGCAACTGGGATACTCAAAAGTGTGTTCACGGTTTGTTCCTCGCGAACTGACTGAAGATCACAAAGCCCAAAGAAAAGAAATTGCTTCCGAGTCGTTCGTTCGATACGAGACAGAAGGAGATGACTTCCTTTCACGAATTGTGACTGGGGATGAGACTTGGGTACACCAATTTCAACCTGAAACAAAACGCCAATCCATGGAGTGGCATCACGCAGACTTCCCAAGCAAGAAAAAGTTCAAAATGGCTCCCTCTGCAGGAAAGGTTATGGCCACCATCTTGTGGGACATGAAAGGGGTGATTCTGGTGGACATTATGAAGAAAAGCCAAACAATCAACTCAGAGGCATATATTGCTACCCTACAGAGATTCCAGAGACGTACAAAGCGAGTTCGACCAGAAAGAAAACTGGAAGACGTCCTTCTTTTGCACGATAACGCAAGACTACACAACAATTTGCAAACAAGAGAGGCCATCACAAAAAGCGCTTGACTGTGTTACCCCACCCTCCATACACTCCGGATCTGGCACCTTCAGACTTCCATTTTTTGGGGCCAATGAAGGATGATATTCTTGGAAGAAAGTTTCAGAGTGACGATGAGGTTGTTGACGACGTTAAGAGGTGGCTGCAGCGGAACCCAGCGGACTTTTACCAGCAAGAATAAAGGCCCTCGTTTCGAGGTGGAGGAAAGCCGTAGAAAAGGATGGAGACTATGTGGAAAAATAAAAACTTGTAAAAAAGGTATGTTTGAACTTTCCGTGTACAAAATTTCTGGAACTTACAAGGAAACTTGGAAAGAAAAAAAAAAGGTGGGGCAAAATATATTGAGTGGCCCTCGTATAATCAGCAACTCATTAAATCTGATAATCTCCTCCTAATAATAGTTAAGTAACTTACATTTGTAATTCAATACTTTATAATAAATAAAATTAGTGGTACAACACGATTAAAAGTATAAAATACATTAATACATTCTATCCAAATCAGTCTTTAAACGAACTTTGTTTTGACCTTTTTAAAATAGGCCCTACACCATACCTTGATAGGCTTTACACACTTTCAGAACATATAAAAATAATGTTTATAAAAATTACACCTCCACTGCATGTAGGCCTTTTCATGCATTAGTTTTTGTACATGCCGAAACGACATCAATGTCCCTTCTTATATTTTTGACCTTGACCTATGGTGCAAAAACCCGCTTCTTGTTCAAGATACATCTTCTCGTAATGATCCAAATACAGTATATGTGTGAAATTTTAACAATTTATGTTGAGTGGCTCAGAAGTTAAGGCGCGAACCTCCATTTAACCTTTGACCTCTGTGACTTTGACCTTTAGTGAGGAGACCTAATTCTTGGTCATGATATATCGTCTTGCGATCATTCATATGTGTGTGTGAAGTTTCATTCATTTCTGTTAAGCGGTTCAAAAGTAATAATCCACACGAAAGTGTGACAACCAAACGGACGAACGGACGATTGCAACCCAGCAATGCTAGTATGCTACTCCAAATCTTTTGGTCGGGGACATAAAAACTTATCTTTTATATATTACTTTAATTAATATTATTTACGTACAAATTCTATACAATATTCATGAATCACGATTCACGTTTCATTAAAAGCATGAACCATACCTGAATCACGCAATCTTAATATTAATTCTACATTAGGGATATTCTCTAAATAATATTTTTATAAAGCCATATTGTTTAGAGGCAAAAGCTTCTCTATGTTTACTCGATCGTTTGATTTTGTAATAAAAATAAAGTTGATAAAGTAAATGAAATATTTTGAGGAAAATAACTTTCTACTCACGAAACATGAAATAAATATAATTATCCATACCACGCAACTACAAAGCCATACAAGATGAAAATAAGTAGGGCATAGCATTGACGGCACATGGTACCAACTGCTACGACAACGGAATAATGCTAAATATTTTTACTAAAATAAACTTTACTTCAAACATGAAGCTTATTTTCAAGTAAAAAGTCACGTTTGCACTTTTATCGGAAAGAAAACTTGAGTTCCAAAGGGAATTAGCTAAAATCTAAGGAATAAAGAACAACCAAAAGCCCAGCCAAAAGTACCACCCCAAAAAACAAAAACTACGTCCGCATAACATTAATGTCCCCTCCTATATTTGTAACCTTGACCTTCATTGCGAGAATCTGATTCTTGCTTGTGACACATCCTCTTGTGATCTACAGATCTACAGAAGCTAAGGCTAACAAAGACCCTAAGATCCACTCTAAGGTTAGCCCGAGAGAAAGGAAAGAGTAGGGGGTTAAGAGAAGAGAATAAGGGAGGGATTAAGTAAGTAGCAACACCTATCACTCGTGGGTTAACATTCATTCAGAAAAAGAGAAAAAAGCCTCACCATCATCATCCGCCGGCCACTGCCGACAAGTCGGAAAAATAGTCAAAGAGAATAGGAAAGGGGTGAAAGATGAAAAGAAGTAAAATAAGAACGCTTACAAACCATGCAAACACAGTCTTAACTCACTGTCATACCATGCAAACGACAGACATGCAAGAAAAGAGAGTTACAGACATGCAAAGGAAGGAGAGGATAAGAAAAAAGGAAAAAAAAAAAGTAGTTAAAGTTAAACAAAAAGTGGGTTAGTTTACGCTACGAGCTACATCTACGTTCGTGTTAGTCTAATTTTTTTTTTTTAATAATTTTATTGCTGGCATCACACGCTGGCATGTCACAAGCTGGCATTAATCGTCAACAGACTCATCCTCGACCACCATCCCAGAGCTCCTGTTACTAATTGTTTTTTTCTTATTTTAAACGTTAATATTTTTAAAATGTCTGTCAAGACGGTTCTTAAACACACTAACGCTGGTAGAGTTCACGACGGGCGCGGGAAGATTATTCCATTTATCAATTACTTTAAACGTAAAGAAGTTTTTAGCGATATTAGTAATGAAACGTCTGCCACGCAACTTAAATCCGTTATTACGAGTATTACTATTATCAAAAGTGAACAATTTGTCAAAATTTACGTTATCGATGTTATTAACGATTTTGAAAACTTCAATAGCTCCCCCCTTAATCTCCTAGTTTCGAGTGAATACAGGTCTAACTCTTTAATCCTATCTTCATAAGGCTTATTGCGCAATGACGGAATTAGTTTCGTGGCACGACGCTGAACCCTTTCTAACCTATCAATATCCTCACGCAAGTACGGGCACCAAAACTGAACGGCATATTCTAAATGAGGCCTGACTAGGGACTTGTAAAGGGGCAATATAATATCCTGCGATTTAAATTCGAAATTACGCGCTATGAAGCCTAACATCCTATTAGCTTTTGCGCAAGACTGCAGGCACTGGTTCCTAACCTTTAAATCCTTAGATACGCGTACGCCTAAATCTACTTCCTCGTCAACGCTCGCCAACTCCCTATCATCCATCGTGTACGTGTAATTATTGTTACGAGAACCTATATGCAAAACTTTATATTTGTCTACGTTAAATTGCATCTGCCACTTATCCGTCCACTCCATAATCCTATTTACATCGTCTTGGAGCCTATTTCTATCGACCTCGTTAACAACCTTACCGCCTATTTTAGTATCGTCCGCGAATTTTGACACGTTACTAGTCAATCCTACATCTATGTCGTTAATGTAAATTAAGAATAGCAATGGACCTAACACTGAACCCTGTGGGACACCGCTACCTACATCCAACCACCCCGATTCACTACCATTAACTACCACCCTCTGCCTCCTAGCACGAAGCCATTCTTCTAACCAGTTAGCTACCTGATCGCGTATACCGTGCGCTTTGACCTTCGCAATTAATCTCCTATGCGGAACTGTATCGAACGCCTTTTTAAAATCTAAATAAATAACGTCAGCCGCTCTATGCATATCGTATTCGCGCACTATTTCGTTATAAAATTCTAACAAATTGGTTAAACAAGACCTATGGCGTCGAAACCCATGCTGACTACTATTAATCAAATCTCTACTTTCTGAGTGATCGATGATACGATCCCTAACTACGGATTCCAAAAGTTTACCGACAATTGACGTTAAGCTAATGGGCCTATAATTGCTAGCTACTGCTAGCTGATATACGAGTATATGTGTATGATATACGAGTATATGTGTATGAAGTTTCATCAATTTATTATTGCTCAAGATATTATTATAACTCAAGATACTTCGTCTTGTGGTTATCTGTATGTATGTGAAATTTCATCAATTTATGTTGAGTGGTTCAAAAGTTATAGATAGATAGAATAACCTTCATTAATAATAATAAAATAAATAATTTTTTTTCAATTTACAATGACATGAATAATTGTGAAGCTCGACTATTTATTTTATTTAATTTGGCCCTTAAGCTTTAGGCTTTACTGGGCTCTTATTAAAAATAAGCAGCTAGCTGTTATAAATTAATAATAATAAATAAGTAAATAAGTATTATTAATAGTTAAAACATGTATTACAATATTAAACAATATTAATGAACAATATTAAACAATATTAGTGGACATTAATCCTAGTTTTTTGTTAGTATTCCATTATTAATCGGGATTTTAACTTGGTTTTAAACAAATTTACATTCACAATATTTTTTATATCGGCATGCAAGTCATTCCATAGTTTTAATCCAATGAAAATGGGTAGTTTTTGAGATGAAGACAATCTAAATTGAGGTATAACAAGCTTTGATCTATTTCTGGTCTGATACGAGTGGATTTCATGATGAGTTACAAAATATCTATTTACCCATTGCAAATTAATGATTTTGTTCTTACACTTGTAAATAAAAATAAAATGTGCCAGTTTGGTTATATCGTTCAGCTTTAGTAGGTTTAGCTCTTTAAATAATGCACTAGAGTGATCAAGGAAATCAGCATCAGATAATAACCTTATTGCTCGTTTTTGGATGACAAAGATACCATTTAATGCGTTGTTAGCGGAGTTTCCCCAAACAAGGGTGCAGTATAGTTATAGCCCGGACACGAAATTGTGTCGAATGGAAGAACGGACGGACGAATAAGTGCAATACAATTCGTCCCCTGCAAAATTATTTGATCGGGGACATAATTATTGATACAGCCAATTTAATTTGTAAAGCCTGTGTTCCATACACAGCGCATCTTGCAACTTATTAAAATTAGTAAATCGTATGAGTTTCCTCGTACAGTTTATGCTCTTGATATATGTTAAAGGTAAATGACTCAAAAGCGTGGGATCGCAAATGGAACAGACCCTAACAATCACAAATTTCGATTAGAACAATATAGGAGACACTAGCCATCGCTCATAATGGCCATCAGCGGTCACAAAACGAAATGAAGGCACTCGCTCGCCGATAGAGATCTAATCCATGCACAAGATTTGCAAACTGTAATTATTGTCAAATAATATGGGCCAAAAAGACGTTACATGGATAGACAGCCTTGTGAAGTTAAGAACACGGGCAATAGCTAATGAAGTATTTCACGAATTCTGTTTGCAGCTCAAGTTCAACACGGTGGTTTTAACCTAACGGTAAGGGTAGCGATCGGGAACATTAAAAAACCGTCATTGCTCTAATCGAGGAACTTATTTTGCTAAATACCGTAATACCCATTCTTAAGAATAATTTCCTCCCATACAAAAACTCAATGCCTCTTGGCTAAGACGTGTCCTAGCCCTTAATACCATATTAATAGACAGGGTCTCCATTCCTTTCTACATCTTAAATTCACGGGCCATACTAAAATCTAGCTCTGTTAATTGGAAGAAAGGGTGCATATTTTATTTTGTCAGGGATATTTAAATTGAGTCCTCATAAGATTTGGGTTAAACAAGTTCTTAGCTGCATGTTTAGACAGTATCTGAAAGATGTATCTGTAAAACTACCAGCATCATTAATTAATAACAATGATAACCAAAAAGACAGTGTAAACCTCCGTCAGCAAAACTCAAACGGTCCAACCGTTTAAGAGTTTCTTGCAAACAGTTGAACACACACACACACACACACACACACGACCGAAAACAATACCTCTGCGTTCGACTTCGTTCGGTCGGAGGTGATAATTGAAATTAAAAATTTTTGTTGATTAAAAGATGGTAGAGAGAATAGAAATACAATTTTCAGTATAAAATACAAACTTTTAAGTACTTCATAGTAAGAACTGCCAAATATGAGTCAATGAAAGTTACCTTTCATGGCAATACTTACTTACATTATACGCAATTTGCATACGTATTACGTAAGGTCATGACATTTCTAAATAGTAGCCTAATTCGGATTCATTCTTGAAATAATAATTTAATACTGATTTGCATGAATTTAAATTAGGTAAATATGTTTCATTTAAAGAAAGTATTACGTCACTTACGCATGAAAAAGAATCAACTTTTAAAGTTTTTACGAGAAATGAAAGAAGAGAATAAATACGAGATGCAAGATCGGGTGAACATGGAGAGAAGTGAGAAACGTTCGCTTTTAAATTTATTTCCAGATTATTCCAGATATCAACAGCTTCGTATAATAATAATAATAATAATAATAATAATTAAATAGTTAATTCATTTTTCCAGCAAAATCCTATCTCAAAATAATGGACTCCGTTATCAAGTTGGTGCAGAAATTACTTATGTCGGTAAAGGGTGATGGGAAACGTTACTTCTCTTTGTGAAAGCAGTCTCTACGGCTACTGTGATGCTCGATAAACGAGCAAAATCTTCTTTAAGAGGATCTCCATTCAATTTCTTGCCGGCGAAGAATATACAAAAGAAAAAAAAGGTTGAAAAGATGGATTCATTTCACTCTTGAAGCAGTTGCGCACAGTACATATGCTAGGAATGGTTTCTTTCCGATGCGCAATTGTTTTCAGTAATTTTTTGTCTCATTCATTTGTATTAAAAATGCATTTACGATACTTTCGAGCGGAAGTTAATTTCAACTTGGTTTTTATCCGGGGATAACGTCGTTGTGGATTTTCAGAGAGGATTTAAAAACGAAATGGAACCACCTTCACCACACCATTCGTACAATTCGTCACTTTCCGTGAATTTGTATAATTACGAAACATTTATTTTCAACATTTGGGATTCGCGGGTAAAAATTAAAAGTTAATAGCTCATTTTAAAATTTTGCATACATACTACCTTTTAATAATCGTTCTTATCATAAACTTGGACGTTTGAACAAGAAACTGCGTTCACGAAATTTCAAATTATCCACGTTCAGTCATTGAAGAAAATTATCTTTTTTTTAACCTTGTTTACATTCTATGCTCAGTCACAATTTTAATACATTTTCGTCAAAAAAAGCGCGCGCGCGCGCACACGCACACACACACACACACACACACACACACACCTAAAACCTGCCAAAATCTAACATTTAAAACCTTTATTAAAGTAAAAATTGGAATGGTTCGTTCTGAAATTTCTATAAGTACTTATTTAATCTTTACGAACAGACCAGAAAAAAGTGTCCCAAAACCTGAGCTAAAAAGATTAACTTGCCCAAATAACGTTATCTTCAATTTTTTTAAATAATTTTAAAATAACTGATGGGTAGATGAAACATTAAATTACTAAACTTTACTTACGAAACCTTTACGACGACCACCACGTAAAACCTAACAGATATTTCGTCTCAACCTTCATCGATTCACAACAATCAGATTACAGATTTAATTTAGACTCTTATCCTGTTAGAAATGGTTACTGTTACTCTAAAGGTAAGAACACAAAGAAAGCAGGCTACCCGCTTGCCGGTTTCCAGCGCCGGCAGTCAGGGCTGGTAGGCGGACATAGAAGACGCATGTTTATCCGCGAGTTGTGGTCTAGCTGTCATAATTTTCCAGTTTCTCCGCCTCAACAACAGGTCTACACGCGCGGGCAAGCGAGAAAAGAATGTTTTGTTCATAACTTCATTCCGGTAAACTTGTAAGCGCGGGCACCAGTGCCGACAAGTTTGAACATGCTTCTACTGTGTGCGGCTGCGCTCGATAGCATGGCCACATTCATGAGGCTTGTCAGCACCGGTCGACGCTGGTAACCCGCAAGCGGGTAGCCTGCTTTCTTTGTGTTCTTACCCTTATACTAAAGAAGTTAGGAATTTTTTAATTTAATATTAATTCTAATTAATTTAATCAATTTCATTTTAATTTTTAATTAATATATCAACATTACAGTATTATTTCTAATCAATTGTATATATTTCTATCCTTAGTATGTGAACTGTCATTGTATTAATAATATTTGTCATATGGACTATATAGTCTGCCAATAAACCTTTTTCATTTTATATATATATATATATATATATATATATATATATATATATATATATATATATATATATATATATATATATATATGCCAAAACTTTTGTACACCGAATTAAAAAATCCTAACCTGGTAGGCCTATTCCTATGACGTAACAGTCAAAATTAAAACTGGGGTATCATTTTTGTAAACCGGCGAGTTTCATATGAATTTTTTAAAATGATCAATGAATAGCCATTATACTATGATCTTTCTGGCATTGTAATTTTTTAAGTATGGTCATGAGAGAGAGAGAGAGAGAGAGAGAGAATATACAGTCGTATATGTGAACAAATGAAGGTATAGTATTACCGTATGTGTAGAAAAAGTGCTTTGTGTACATAATATTTGGTTTGTGAATGAGTTAAGGGATTACTCCAAAATAGGGGCGCACCGGATATGAATTTTTCATATCCGGCCGGATATATATTATTAGGTACCGTATTATTTTTACACTCATATTGCTATGTTTTGTTTTGCATTGGGGGCAAGCGCCCCCCCAAATATAAGATAAATAATAATTTAAGTATATTCAGATGTTTAATTGTTTTGTTCTCTTTCAGGTTCTTGTGTTGTATCAAACTATTAAGTACTAATCATGACAAGGTTTGTGTGGTCACTGTATACAATAAATGATCCTGGCGATATCACTGCAAAGTGTAATATTTGCCAAAAGATTATCAAACGTGGGACGGAGAAAGGTGGCCAGAAGTCTTTTAGCACACCACCTCTTCATAATCATTTGAAGATTAATCATCCAAAAGAGTATGCTGAAGCCAAAAAACGAAAATGACAAAAAAAGAATAGCTGCGACTGAATCAAAGGAAATAGGCAGAGATAGAATACGGGCTAGACCATCAACTTCTACTGGTAGTACTCTGAAAGAAAAGAAAATGGACCAAATGAGTAAGCAGATCTCAATAGAGGAAAGCTTTTCATCTGAAAAAATATGGGACATCAATGACTCCAGGTCTGTGATGATTCACCGTAAAATTGGCATGATGATGGCTTTGGACAACCAGCTATTTACTTTAGTTGAAGATGATGGTTTTATTGATCTAATGGCCTACCTCCAACCCAGATATCTCTTACCGAGCAGAAGGTACTTCTCTGATACTATAATTCCTCGTCTTTATAATGAGTTCAAGTCTAAAATTGCTCAGAAGCTGGAAAAAGTAAAGCATGTCAGCTTTTCTTCAGATACAGTATATGGACATGCACAACCTCTCAAGAAAGTTTTATATCATTATCGGGTCACTGGATAGGTAAAGATTTTGAAAGATACGATGCTGTGCTACATGCCTCTCATTTCTCAGGGTCGCATACTGGCAAGAATATATTTGAAAAGTTTCGCTCTATGTGGGATAGCTGGGATCTTGATGCAAATAAGAGGAATTTATTGGTGAGGGATGGAGCTAGTAATATGGCTCTTGGTAGTGACCTGGCTGAAATACCTTCAATACACTGCAGCATTCATTTACTCCAACTGGTTATTAGTGACTCAATTATGGTTCAGAGGAGTGTAATTGATATCCTTGCAAAAAGTCGCCGCCTTGCGACTCACTTTAATCATTCTCCTTTGGCCTGTAACAATTTCAAACACATTCAAGTGCAGCAAAATCTTGAGCCTCTCCTATTGGTTCAAGATGTTCCAACACGTTGGAACAGTGCATATTTGATGCTAGAAAGATTATATAAATTAAAAATTCCAGTGCAACTGTATTTGGCTGATCGTAGTGAATTACCTTCCATCACATCCTTCGAGTGGACACTGATACGAAATCTCCATAAAATATTAAAACCATTCTTCCAACTAACTCAGGAAAATGAGTTTGGAAAAATCAACTTTGTCTTCCGTAATCCCAAGCCTTTGTATTTTACAAAGATTTCTTTCAAAGATTGGCCATGATGACCAAGGTGTTCAAACGACAAAGAGAGAACTCCTGACTTCTCTTCGAGCGCGTTTCTTGTCGGAGAGTAATGATGGGAAGTCTTTGAACATAATGAAAAACAGGGCTTATGTGACTGCGAATGCAATAGATCCGCGGTATAAGTTATCTTTCTTTCAACAAGATCAAAAAGAGCAGGCTAAATCCTGGCTGAGTGAAGAAGTCATAGGTATTGAAAATGACGAAGGTAGTAATGATTCTAATGAAAATGAAAGTGAAGGTAATGAAAGTGGAAGCGAAAGAAGCTCAAATTCCAGTTCTCCTATGCGAAAGAGGAAAGACGAAGAGGACATTCTTGAAGCGTGTTTTATGGAGATCACAAAAGGAAAGCAATCTGGGGAAGTAAGTTACAAGAGAAGAAAGGTTGAAAAAAAAGACTGCTCCTGTTCTACTGATTGCAGGGGAGTTAGACCGATATGCATCTGAACCTCTTGTAGATAGGAAGCGCTGTCCAGTTCAAATTTGGAAGCAGGAGGACCGATTTCCTCTCCTTAAAACTATTGTTTCAAAGCTTCCCTGGACACCCGCATCCTCTGTATTTTCAGAGAGAATGTTTTCTGAATATGAAAACATCTATGAAGCAAGGCAATCCCGAATATTGCCTGAAAGAGGAGAAATGCTTTTTTCTGCACCACAACGAAAAAAAGTTCTAAATCACTGTTTTTGAGTTTTTTTTATTCTGAAGACCTCCAGGCTGAATGCATTGATTTCATTCCAGGCATTTTATATTGTATTCAATGTATTGTTTTACATTTGTCAAGCTTGTAATGTTTTGTATTGTTTTGAAAATAAAGGAGAAAAAAGAATGGAAAGCAAGTGCAGGGGTCTAGCAATATTTTACTCTTTTTAAAAAATTTAACGCCTAGACGTTTTTATAAAAAGCTCTGATTATATTACTAGAACTGTAATCGTTAAGGATGGACAGATGTTTTATTTATTCTTGTCATCAGTATTGTCTTGATTTAATATAAAAAGTGTTGCTGGACTGATTTAGGGGTGGGCCCTGGAGGGCTTTCCATTTTTTTGTATATAAAATATTATTTGTAATGTGTTATCAGCATATATATTATGGCAGATTTTCATACAGGTTTAATTTTCTAATGTCTTGGCCTATATCCGGCATATCCGGCCGGATATGACCCATATCCTGCCGGATACCGGATATTTCGCAATATCCGGCCGAATATCCGGTGCACCCCTATTCCAAAAGTCATCAAACTATTGAGTATTGATAAGATGCGATTGTTTTACATCCTTCAAGAAATGCATTACACGAACAAAATCGAATTTCATAATACTGACGTTCGACCTTATGCAAGTCGACCTTATGAAAGTCTGTTTTATTCCAGATCGACCTTATGAAAGTTGGCCTTATTCTAGATCGACCTTACGAAAGTAAATGGAATTCAAATGAAAATGAAGTTTGTTTAATATTTTAACTACAAGCAGTGATGTACTCGAGACCACCATGGCCGAGACCGAAACCAGAAAAAAAGTCTCGAGTCCTACATCACTGACTACGAGTGACTAACCCATACATACAGTTCAGACTTTCAACGAAAATTACTACCCTAACGTCAAGTAACCTAACCGGGCATAATCTACCCTACCCTAACCTAATTTAAACTTAACATGAGCTTAAATGACGCGCGCAAGGTTGATATTTTCGACATTATAAGATCGACATTATGTCAACCTTATACATGTCGACATTGTGCAGATCGACATTGTTCCGCTACCCACAAAATATATAGACAAACAAAGAGTACAGTGCACTGATAAAGTGTTTGGGTGAAGCGCAATGATTAGAGCATGAAATCAATAGTTGAAAAGGTGGTTGGCGTTTGAACATGAGAAGAAAAATGTTAGATAAAGTAAATGAAAATGGTATGGGTCAAAATATAATGTACGATACGCTTATATTCGACTTCATATCGAAGTTTACTTTAAGAGACGCACCGATATAAAACAATGTTTAAAATTTGCTTAACGATTAATCATAAAGAAAATTTTGAAACAGAGTTACTGAAATGTAATTAACATATACAAATATATCATACGTGAGCACGTGAGCGAACCCAATCTAGATGAGAGGGTATTTTGTTTGGATGTGGTGTCGTGGTTAACATCGCTGACTATGAATCCATCGGCTCCGGGATCGAGAACCCAGCTGTTCATCCTTCCACACAATAAAAAAAAATTGGTTGGTAGATAACTGGATACCCTGGGTAGCCTAGTGGTTAAGACGCTGGGCTGCTGTTGATCGGGAGGGCGTGAGATCGAGTCCGGGCGAGGACGTTGTAATTTCTGACCGCGCGTGGTGGGGCGTGGTTCGGATTCCACGTTAAACTGTAGGTATAAGGTGGAGTGACAAACTTGACCTTCGTCAGAAGGAACATTTCGGGCGGAAGCAGAACCAAGGTTAACCACGAGGGTGGGCTGAAAAGTAATGCATCCACTTGAATAATTCTGGATTGTGTAGAGGTAGCAAGATAAAACCGGTTTTGTGTTGTAACTTGATATCCCCATCCCATTCCAGATTGTGTAGAGGTAACCAGATAAAACCGGTTTTATGCTATAGCTTAGAATATAGCCTACACTCATGCCACACGTTGGTTCAGTATCAATTACAATGGAAAGGAGTAGAGACGTTCGCTTCAAGCAACGTGCCGTAATTGAATTTTTGACCGCGGAAAGTGTTGCTCCCATAGACATTCATCGGCGAAAGCAAGCTGTGTACGGCAAACAGTGTTGATGTGAGTACCGTTCGACGTTGGGCGAGGCAGAAAGAGAAGCAGGGCAAGTAGATATGCGAGACAAATTGCGAAGTGGAAGGCCTGTAACGGCAAGTGGCGAGTCTCATCGGAATTATGTTGACGAACTGATTCGTGGAAATCGTCGCATTAAACAAAATGAAATTGCTGCAATGCTCGATATCTCCAAAGAGCGAGTGGGACACATTATTATCAGTATTCTCGGTTACCAAAAGGTCTGCGTCGAATGGGTGCCTCGCATGCTCACTGCCCTGATGAAAACTGAGAGACTATGCATTTGCCAAGAAAATCTGCAGCGTTTTGAAAATGAAGATGAATTTCTGCACAGCACTGTGACAGGAGACGAGACGTGGGTCCACCATTATGACCCTGAAAATAAACGGTAATCCATGGAATATTGGCACAAAAATTCACCGCAACCAAAAAAATTCAAAGTTCAAAAATCGGCTGGAAAAGTGATGATAACTGTTTTTCGGGATATCAATGGTGTTTTTCTCGAAGACTTTACGGAAAGAAGGACAGCAATCAACTCCGCACGTTATAGTGAAACCCTGAAGAAGCTGAAAAAACGGATCAGGAGGGTTCGCAGTCTTCGCACCCACAAAAAACGCAGTCATTATTCACCATAACAACGCATGGCCTCACACCAGTGTTCAAACGCGAGAAGCAACTGAAGATCTGCAATTCACCGTCTTGCCGCATCCACCATATAGCCCCCATTTAGCACCATGCGATTTTCACCTCTTTCCTAAACTTAAAGAACATTTCCGTGGAAATCACTACGAGTCTGACGAAGAAGTTAAGGCCGCTGTGAAATTTTGGTTTCGTTGTCAAAGCTCCGAGTTTTACCGGGATGGATTTCAAAAACTCATTTATCGTTGGCGTAAATCAAGAGTTCTTAACCTTTTTAGGCTGCGATCCAAATTCTGGTCTCGGGGCTAGCTCGGCGACCAATGCCTTCAAACAGTTCACTCGTAATAGATACTAAAATAAATAATAATGGTAAAATGATTAGGGATAACATAAATAAATGATAAATGACAATTTATGACCCAAGTTTGGGTCGCGACTCAGAGGTTAAGAACTCCTGGCGTAAATGTATCGAGGTAAAGGGTGATTTTATAGAAAAGTAAATGTATCGTTTTGAAGAATAAACTGTAAGGTACATCTCTGCTTTTGTTTCGATAAAATCCTTCAACCCGTTTAAAATTTATATGAGTGGAGGCATTACTTTTCAGCCCACCCTCGTATATATGGTAAATGTTTCGTTAGGTATATATATATATATATAACACACACCTTTGGTTAGCTTCCGCCCGAATTGTTCATTCTGACGAAGGTCAAGCTTTTCACTCCACCTTAGACCTACAGTTTAACGTGGAATCCGAACCACGCCCCATCAGCAGCCCAGTGTCTTAACCACTAGGCCATCTAGGGTACCCATTTATCTACCAACCACTTTCTTTATTGTGTGGAAGGATGAACAGCTGGGTTTTGCTGCGCGCCGGCTGCCGTCGGGTCTCGAACCCGGGGCCGATGGATTCGTAGTCAGCGACGCTAACCACCACACCACCGAGGCGCATGATAAAAAAAAAAGGTGGCTGGAATATGTGGGAAGCAAAGCTGGAACTTTTATTCGATATCAAATTCCATGATGAACCTTTTTTTTTTTACAACTTTTCATTTTGAAGGTTCGAAGCGTGTCCTACGAAATCTTGAAACTACTGTTACAGTGGTGCTCAACTCCCGACAACTAAAATCCTATTAAATGTATATAAATATAAGTACAATAACAGAAAAATGATTCTGATTATGAGCCATTCTGAAACTGTGCACGTAACACTAACTACGGTATAACCGTGAGCAAATAAAAGGCGGGGAGGTTTTCTGCTCCAGGCTGTTACGGTCTGAATTTTCCGCTTTGTAACTGCCTTAGGCATTTGTAATGCTCAACACCTCAGTACTCGTATATTTAAGGCATTCTTTTTGTTATTTTTTTACCTCCCACGCGTACATCGTAAAATCGTTCAGCTGCAGAAACTTCACTTCCTGCGCGATATCATCATAATAGGCCAACTATAGAGAGTGATCTTAATTCGTCCAGCGCGAAGCAACAACAACAGCATTTGAAATTATGACGCTTATTATAATACACTAATTCGAAGTTGTTCCGTTTTGTCGTGCACTGCATGCGGGAGCTCATATAAAACTCAACTTTTTTAACTGTGAATTACATTAAGGCTTTCCTGACTGAAAAGCTTTTATTTAAACTTTTTAACAAACCATATAACAGTAGTGTATAATCCAGGGGTCCCCAACCCTGTGCCCGCCGACCCTTTTGCGTGTGCCCGCCACTGACTGACTACGATTGATAAGTTTTTATTGAAATTTTTAATAAAATGTGAAGTACTGTATGTTACATATTTTAAATATTTAGTTACTAAATATTTAAAATATGTAACATACTTAACATTTTATTAAATTTTAGTAGTTAATTACAGAAACAGATCCTCACTTATTTGAAAATAATTATTTCTTTATAAATAAATTAAGTTATCGTTTTGATCATTTTTCTAAGATTCTTAGTTAGCACATCCTTGGTTTTTTTTTGTGTATTATGTTCATTATTTTACATAGGAATTAAATGTTTTTTTTGTGTATTATGTTCATTATTTTACTTAGGAATTAAATTTTTTTTGTGTATTATGTTCATTATTTTACATAGGAATTAAATGTTTTTTTTTGTGTATTATGTTCATTATTTTACTTAGGAATTAAATTTTTTTTGTGTATTATGTTCATTATTTTACATAGGAATTAAATGGTTTTTTTGTGTATTATGTTCATTATTTTACATAGGAATTAAATGTATTTTTTGTGTATTATGTTCATTATTTTACATAGGAATGAAATGTTTTTTTGTGTATTATGTTCATTATTAAGTCCAACCATAAATTTGCCTTGAAAAAGTAAATGGTGCCCGCCGCACTACCGGTAGTCTTGAATGTGCTCTTCGGCACAAAAAGGTTGGGGACCCCTGGACCGTCACTCACTATAATCATTCAAATAGGCAGTATGATAATAAACACTTTTATTAATACAAACTTCCGTTTATCTTTTCACTTCAAACAATTAGAAATAAGAACTATGTCGGAACGATGTAGTTCCCCGCCTATATTTGTGACCTTTATATTTGATGCAAGAACCTAATTCATACTCGCAACACACTGACTTGTGATGATCATTGTTCGAAACAGGGCAATATATTTGGGGGAAGATAAGAATTTGACTCAGAAACACCGTGTCACTCGCGCATATGTAGCCCAACAATACAGGCTTATAATTGAGGATTTACCCATTACGAAGAAAAAAACACCAGGTGATAGTCCACTGTAATAGTTGTGAAAAGCAAGGATATTAACCTTGGTTAACTTTGGTTTTGCTTCCGCCCGAATTGTTTATTCTGAAGAAGATCAAGCTTTTCACTCCACCTCAGACCTACAGTTTAACGTGGAATCCGAATCACGCCCCACCAGCAGCCCAGCGTCTTAACTACTAGGCTATCCAGGGTACTCATTTATCTACCAACCAATTTTTTTTTATTGTGTGGAAGGATGAACAGCTGGGTTTTGCTGCGCTCCACCTACCGTCACCGGGTCTCGAGCCCGATGGATACAACGTAGTCAGCGACGCTAACCACTACACCACCAAAATTCAAAATATACTTCCAGAGTATATTTATCTAAAAAAAAGAAAACAACATGTACTGTACAATGACATGATCATAGGAATGATGAGACTTCATATTTCTTAAACCTACTGTAATATATTCTGGTTGTACAATGCATTATACCATAGCATAGGCCTACGGGCCTGGCTACACATGTTTCATATAAATTAAAACTTGAAAACTTTAGATATAGAAAATTGACACACTACATATAAATATTTACAGGGTATTTTACAGAACCCACCCTCGGCCCCCTTGGACAGCACATTTCCATGGGTCCCATGTAGATTTGGGGGTCAAACCCCCCTCCTGATTTCGAACTCGGGTGATGATACGTGTGTCTGAGGTTTCATCAGTTTATGTTGAGTGGTTCACACGTTATGGCCCTGACCTCCATTTCTCATTTAACTTCTGTTTGTGACATTGAGATGTGATGGACCTGAGTCTTGCTCGCGACACGTCGTCTTCTGATAATCCATATGTGTGAGAAGTCTTATTATCATCTATATACAAAATGTATGAAGATTTATCAGTTTATGTTGAGTGGTTCAAGTTTTAGCGCGAATCCCCATTTTACATATGACTTCTATTTGTGACCTTGACCTTTCATGCAGGGACCTGATTCTCTTTCATGATACATCGTCTTGTGATGATCCTTATACGTATGAATTCTCATCAATTTATTTTGAGGTTCAAAAGTTATGGCGCGGACACAAAAGTGTGACGAACAGACGGACGGACGAATGCAATCCAGTATGGCCCCTCCATATTTTTTGGTCGAGAGCCTAATGATAAGACTCGTTATTCTAATTTACGTATTCTTTTTTCTTATTATATGGTTATGTACACTAGAAAATAATAACAAAAGCCCATAAATGTTCTCAGTAAATAGATATTGCTTATAATTTAAAAAACTATGAACAAAGAATTAACTTTCCTTTCAATAGACTTGCTTAGTAGTAGATGTAACTCGCGAAAATGAAGGTGAATACCAAAAGAATTCTGTATAATATCATACGAACAACTTACTTAGAATTAAGTCCTGAATACAAAATTCACTTTCCATACTAAGTCTGGTAAGTATCATAAGTCACTGACAATGATAAAGGAATCCTTTGATTTTGAAAGAATTTCGTGGATCGAAAATTCTTCTAGTGTGTCTCTCGTTACTATTGGAAGTAGTATTTGTATTCTTAGCATTCCGCCGTCTACAGCCTTACCTAATTATCCAATTTTTACGAAACTTTCAAGGCTGATAGATAAAATTTCTGAGATGGGCGAGTTTCTTTGATCAGCCTTATCACTTATCCCGTGTGGGAGAGGGAAAGAGGGGAAAAGGGGAATCGAGCAAAAATGTTAATCTCTCAACGGTGGTGGAGAGTGATAAGGGGGAGAAGATTTAAGAGATAAGCGTGGAAACATAAGCGTGTGGGAGGTATTTGGTGAGAGGGATGGGAGATGCGTTTAGCGAGAGGGAATGTGGGATACGTTTAGCGAGAGGGAATGGGGAATGATAAGGGAGATCTCTTATGCACCATTCTTTTCCTGACACACACACACACATTATATATATATATATATATAATGTTAAACACAGACCGTGCATGCACGTTCTGTGTTTAACATATAAGTTTCTCAGGGGCCCATTGTGTGTGTGTGTGTGTGTGTGTGTGTGTGTGTGTGTGTGTGTGTGTGATGAAAAGAACCACGAAGGAAAGGAAACACAGAATGGTGCTCAAGCGCTTTCGTCTAATCTAATGACATCCTTCAGCACCATTCTGTTTCCTTTCCTTCGTGGTTTTTTCATCATAAATATTTTTCACGTGTTACTTTCGTGAAATAATTTTCACATATATATATATATATATATATGAAAATTATTTCACGAAAGTAACACGTGAAAAATATTTATGATGAATAAAACCACGAAGGAAAGGAAACAGAATGGTGCTCAAGCGCTTCCGTCTAATGACATCCTGAGGATGTCATTAGACGAAAGCGCTTGAGCACCATTCTGTGTTTCCTTTCCTTCGTGGTTTTATTCATCATGTATTAGTGATGTAGGTCACATCCGCATCCGCATCTGCGGAACATCCGCACATTTTCTCGCATCCGCACTTTGGACTGCGGATGTCGTGCGGATGTGGACCCTTGAGATAAAATGTCATTAATAAGCGGAAATTATCAAATTCTACTATATTAATAGAACTAGTTCATTGTGTGCAAAAGTGATGCAAGCGACAAGACGAGAGGCTGTTCTTGTATGAAGTTACTCTCTTGCAACCTACTTAGATCCACGTTACAAAGCTAAGTTATTTTCACCTAGTACATTAGAACGAGTTAAATCATCACTTGGCAAAGCAGTTGAAGAGCTTCAATCTCTTGAATCTGTTGCTTCGCCACCCACCAAAAGAATAAAAGTTTCAGTGACAGAACCAACACCTTCAACAAGCAAATCTATCACAGAATCTGTCTCTCAGTTTCTTGAGTCAAGCAGCAATGACGAGACCTACGCGATGTCAAAAGATGTAGTAAAAATGATCGAGAGCTATCACCAAGAAAAACGCCTGGCTGCATGTGACAATCCTATTAGTTGGTGGAAAAATACGCAGAATATCTATCCATACTTGAGTAAACTTGCAAGGAAACATTTAGCCTGTCCTCCAACAAACGTACCAAGCGAGAGATTATTTAGCAGTGCTGGATTAATATATGATGAAAAGAGAAACAGACTGGCAGCAGAAAAGGCAGAAAAATTAATGTTCCTTAAGCATAACCTTCCTATAATTAAGTTTGAACATTAAACGATGAACATCTTAGTTTACTTTATTTTAATTACTCATTTATAAATATGCCTAATAAAACTTTAAACTTAATATAAATAGTTATCAAGCTAATTAAAGATCTCTTTCTATAAGGGTGGAGGAGGTTGGGGAAAGAGGTCGGTGGGGTGCATTTGAGTTGGGTTCACGTCCCGCATCCTGGTAACACAATTATGGTTTCTAATTGTGGCTGAAACTCAACAAATATAACGAATTTATTTGCAGACGAATTCACTAATTGATTTCTATATTAGTTAGATGCTTGATATTATTTTATATGTTCAGAGAAAGTACAGCAATTATTGTACAATTAATCAATTATACTACATTATAGCTACAGCTCTCTCTATATAATAACTTATTATATACGTTAAACACAGCAAATCTCGAATATATCCTAAAAAATAACGAAAATGTAGACATCCGCATCCGCATCAGCGGATGTTGAAATCAAACATCCTCATCCGCATCCGCGGATGTGAAAAAAATGACATCCGCTACATCACTATCATATATATATATATAAACTCCTGTAAACTCCTTTGCGGTATTTAAAAAATGGAGAAAGCGAATTCGAGTATTACAGAAAAGGAAGGAATAATGGGGAAACAAGAGTCCGGAAATGTCCCAATGAAAATTCGGGTGGATGAGAGAGAAGAGGAATAACGAATAACAATATAATACGGAATGAAGACATAAAAGAAAGAAAAGAGAAGTAAAAGTTGCGATGTAATAAAACTGGCCAACGAGCAAAATGATAAAAAGATAAAAACTAAAAACGTAGGAAATAAAGAGCCGAAGAAAAATAATGATCATATCAAAATTAAGAACATAGAAAATAATCAGATAACAAGAAATAGAAGCGCGTAGAAAATATCGTCTGTAAATACTATGCAAAAGGGTACTGCAGATATCGGGGTGGGCAATGCATCTATGCACATCCCACATTATATAACACACATTACGCAAGAGGATATTGCAAAAAAAAAAAGTGCAAGTTCCACCATCTTACTGTCTGCAACACCTATGCAAGATATGGGAGGTGCAAGTACGGACAAAAATGCCGTTACCACCACCCTCAAAGGAACCCGACAGGTGAGCAGACGAAACCAGCAACAATGAGGGCTACCAATTTTTTAGATGTAGCCCACACAATTCAACTATTGAATACCATCCAGCAAATATAAAGCCAACTGAAAAATACAGGGATCCGAGAGCCGTACAGAAGGCATACAGAAAGACATTACATACGATATCGGAACAACGGGTATCGAAACAGATGAAGAGAGGAAAATTCTCGAAGGATCACAAGGCATCGAAATCTGCACCACCATTGGAAAACGAATCGGAAACGCAAGTATGTAAAAACGAAAGGGAAAAAATAAAAATAATCCCAGCCAGCATTCAGGGCCTTAAATCAAATCATTCCCCGGACAAAGTTTTATACCTGAAAGGACTCGTGCAAGAAACCGGAGCAGGTTTTGCATGCCTCACGGAAACCCATCTAAAGGACTGCCAGTCGAACCGTGAAAACTGTGAGTTCTGTGTTGATAAAAAAGAAATACAAATTGACAATTATAACATCCTCTAAACCGACAGAATAGCGAGACGTAAAGGAGGATGTGCTATTTGCACGCACAAAAGGCATATGGTAGAAATGACAATAAGTACTTCAAACAGCTACGTAGAATGTGTAGCAGCAAAAGTTGAAAAATTAAATATGGTACTAATTGTAATGTACAGACCCCCGAACACGACAAACTCAAAATTCTCAGATTCCATTACAGAAGTAAGAAACTGGGTAAAAGATCTACATTCTCCAACCCCGAATATTTTTCTCTGTGGTGTTTTTAATTTTCCCTTCATGAAATATAAAAGGATAGAAAAAAATATATGTATACACCAGGACAAGGGGGGCACACGGGAAGACCAGGAGCAGGTAAAAATGCTACTAGCTCTACCTACCTGATGAATTTATGTTAACACAAGAAATAACAGAAAACACAAGAAAAAACAACTGCCTAGATTTGGTATTCACAAACAACAGCAACCTAATTGACAACGTAGAAATATCCTCAACTATCATATCGGATCACAACATTATCGAAATAACAACCAACATAAAAGCAACAGGAGAGGAAAGAACATGAACAGGAGGAAGCAAATTCGAAATTTTTAATTTTCACTCCAAAGCTATAAACTGGGATGGTGTTGCATCCAGCATGGAAGTAATAGATTGGAAAACCATCTTCAAGACCAAGACAACGGAAGAGATGCTAATGACCTTAGAGGAGAAGACGCTGGAAATTGTCGGAAGACATGTTCCAAAAATACAACAAAGAGGAAAGAGAAGCAGGTTCGAGAGGTCATTGTTCCGAAAGAGAAAAAGAGTGACTGCAAAATTAAGTAACTGTAAAGATAACAACATCAGAAAAATATTAAATGATAAACTGCAGAGTATCGATTGCGTCATACAGGAACTAATTGAGAAGCATACAGAAAAAGAAGACGACGACGCTATAGAAGCGATAAAGGTTAACTCAAAGTAGTACTATAATTTTGCAAAAAGGAAGTCGGAAAAAACACACGACTATCGGACCTTTGAAAAACGAAGACAGTGCTTTATCTGATGATCTAACAGAAGCATCTGAAATATTAAAAGTTCAGTACGAATCATCCTTCCGTATCCCAAAAACTGACAAACTGATATGCGATAGAAACGCGTTCTTTGAAGAAGAGCTACAAGGGAAAAGTATAACGGACTTCGACTTTACGACAGATAATATTACACAAGCTATAAGGAAACTAAAAGCACACTCAGCAGCAGGACCGGACAAATGGAATGTCACACTGATCAAAAACTGCAAGAATGCAATCGCTGAGCCCCTATATTGGATGGATATGGAGACGATCACTAGACACGGGAGAAATATCGGATATCCTGAAGAGCGCCAACATAATCCCACTACATAAAAGGGGGAGATCGATCCGAGGCCAAAAACTATAGGCCAGTGTCGCTTACATCTCATCTCACTAAAATATTTGAAAGAATAGTTAGACAGAAAATCTATGACTTTTTGGAAACTCAGAAAAAATTAAATGATAATCATCATGGATTTCGGTCAGGCAGATCATGGCTATCACAACTAATGGAACACTACAACAACATTATTGATGCACTGGAAAGTAATGAAAACTACATGATGTAATATACACAGACTTTGCCAAGGCATTCGACAAGTGTGACAATGGAATAACACATAAACTGAAATATATGGGAATAACAGAAAATGTAGGGAAATTTCCTTAGTGAGTGGCGGCAAGTCGTTACAGTACAAGGAATATCTTCTTCAGAATTAGAGGAACAGTGTTAGCTCCATTACTCTTCATAATCATGTTAACTGACATAGATGAAGACGTTACCAAAGACAGCATAGTAACATCCTTTGCCGACACAAAGATCAGTAGAAAAATAAAAAATCCAGAGGATATAGGATCTCTACAAAGACATGGACAGAATCTACAAGTGGACGGAGGACAACAATATCAAGTTTAACACTGAGAAACTTCAAATGTTACGATACTGAAAAGGGAGGACCTTAGTAAAATCCATGGAATACTATACCCCAGATGGATAGGAAATTCATAGAAATTCTAAAGCAAAAGATTTAGGAATTGTAATGACTGATGATGCGAAATTTGAAACACAAAGTAAGATAGCAGTAAACGGAGCAAAGAGAATAAATGGGCAGTTACTGAGAACCTTTAAACGAAAGGATAGGAATATAATGATTCCTCTATTGAAAACATTGATCATACCCAAATTGGAATACTGCTCGGTCCTAACATCCCCATATAAAAAAGAAGACATTAGACAGCTAGAAGGGATTCAGAGAAGCCTCACAGCCAAGATCAATGGGTGCAAAGAACTAAATTACTGTGAAAGGTTTCAAAATTAAACCTATATTTACTGGAAAGAAGAAGAGAGAGAGATACACCATTATTTACACTTGGAAAATAATGGAGAAACTGGTCCCAAATATTACTCTGAACCCTGTAACTCCCCAAACAACAGTGGAAGGTAGAAAAGGAAGACTGTGTCGTGTTCTCAAATTAAAGGCCAGACAGGGAACATCCTTAACCCTGAAAGAAAATAGTTTTGTTGTGAGAGAACCAAGACTGTTTAATCAGCTGTCCAAAGACCTAAGAAACACGAGTGGTGTTGCGGTGGACATCTTCAAAAGAAGATTAGACGCCTGGCTCAAAAAAATCCCTGATGAGCCGGGCGTACTTGGCTATATGAGGTGGAGAGCACAAGAAACCAACTCACTACTTCACCAGGCAACTCGAGAGGAGGGGCGACAAGCTTGACCTTCATGAAATGAGGAATCATCGCACGGAACATTTGAAAGGTTGAAAGATATATATATATATATATATATATATATATATATATATATATATGTACCGATTCTAAAATTTAGCCGATGCCGATTCTCTGCCTAGATTTAAAAAAATCAATTCCCTTCATAAATTTTACTAATCTATTGTGAAAATTTTAAATTTTCATATTTTTTACATTTCAAATTTGCTTAAATTTAAATGCTTTAACTTCGCTCACTCCATAATACACAGTACCAGAATTTGTTACTCATATACCATAGCTAAAATGATGTTAAATAGTTTTATTAGTCAGTAAAATGGTAAAATAATTTTATTTTAGTTTCATAAATTGAATACCAATATTTAAAGTAATTGGTTTTCCTTCTGTTGAAGGTATTTTCTTTCTTCAACAATGTAAACAACAACAAAAATGTTCATTAAAATTTCAAGTCTCTGGTCGCCAATTTGAATAAAAATAATGGATATAAAATTATTAAAATAAAGTCAACATAATAATATGGTTTAATATATAAATTATAAAGTACAACTTAATATAGAGTACGATTACATTAGTTTATAATATTTAGAGACTAGCTAGTTAGAGAAAATATAAATTTATGCGCAACTTAACTTATTAAGCTTTGACTTTTTCGTGACTGTAAAATTTTAATATAGTTACGCTTTGAAATGAGTATAAATTATAATAAATAGTGTGTTTGCTGTTAAATTTTCTGTAAATCTAGATTTTGTTTTGGAATCACCTGAAGATCAGGGCCCGCAGCCTTATTTAGTTAGTCTTATACGGCTAACTAACGAAAATATCACGACCTAACCTAACCAATCGCCCTTGACGATTGGTTAGGTTAGGTCGTTATATTTTTGTTAGTTAGCCTTATAAAGCTAACTAAAGAAGGCTGGGGGCCCTGATCTTCAGGTGATCCTTGTTCTGTAATGAAATTTTGAAATTTCAAATAATCGGTAAGAGAATCGGCTAAATTTGGCCAATCCTATTACTCGGTACACCATTATATATATACACGAGGTGCGATCCAAAAGTTCCCGGACTGTACCGACAAAAAAATGTAGGCTTACCTTAGGTTCTAATTACTGCTGTCCCCTTCGAAGTAGTCCCCTTGGGAGTTGATACAGCGGGCCCAGTGATTTTCCCACTGCTGGAAGCACCTCCGGAACTCCATTTTGGGGATGTTGTTCAGCACCTCGTGCGATTCCGCCTGAATCTCCTCAATGTCGCCAAATCGTCGCCCCTTCAGCCGGATCTTCATCTTGGGGAACGGGAAGTCACAGGGGGCTAGGTCGGGGGAGTAGGGTAGTGGGGGACCACTGCCATGTTGTTCTTGGCCGAACCTGCTGCACAGACAGAGCGAATTTGGCAGCGATCCATCCGCCTCATGTTGAATTCCTCCGTGAGAATGCGTTGGCATGAACCAAACGATAGGCCAACGATGCTGCAGATGTTGTTAATCGTTCGCCGACGCTCCTCGTGGATGGCCTGACGCACTTTTTCAACATTTGCGTCGGTTCTGCTGGTTAAGGGCCGACTAGAACGTTCGGAATCCTCAACCAACGTTTGCCCACGTTTGAACCGCGAGAACCACTCGAAAGTCTGGCTTCTGCCCATGGCGTCATCACTAAATGCTTGTTTAAGCATTTCGTGGGTCTCCGACGCGGTTTTGCCGAGTTTGAAGCAAAACTTGATGCACACGCGCTGCTCCTTCAAGTCTGCCATTCCTCTTCTCGCAAAAATCGCATAAAACCACTAACACTAACGCACGAAAACGCTCGTGAAAAAAAAACGTGTGCGTTTATCACCGTGTCACTCGGCACACTGCTTCACGATAAAGTTGTTTAACGCTATCTAGCGGCCCAAGTCCGTACTACGGCCTGTTAGCTCTCCACGCTGCCAGTCCGGAAACTTTTGGATCGCACCTCGTATATATATATATATATATATATATATATATATATATATATATACAGGGTGGGCCGTAAGTTTCCATACATAGGAAAAATTAAACGTTTGTTTTTATGTTTCAGATACCCTAAGAATATGCGTTTGACGTAAGATCTTGTTTACTGATGAAGCACATTTTTACGTCAATGGAGAGGTTAATCGGCAAAACATACGTTATTGGAGTAATGCTAACCCTAACTGGCTGAGTCCGACGAAGATGCAAGGTGCCGGTAAAGTGATGGTGTGGGCCGGGATATGGGGTGACAGAATTATTGGACCAATTTTTGTCAGTGGAAATCTTAATGCCGAAAGGTATCTTAACATGTTGCAAGAAGAGATTTCCCATCCCTGCTAAACGAGGAAGGTAACTTCCCAGTTTACTTCCAGCAAGATGGAGCTCCACCTCATTATGGTCTTCACGTGCGTCGGTATTTGGATCAGCAGTTTCCGGATGCTTGGATTGGTCGGCGTGGTCCTGTGGAGTGGCCTCCCAGATCCCCAGATCTCACCCCACTTGATTTCTATCTTTGGGGGCACTTGAAGGCCATGGTGTATCAGGAAAAGATACGAGACATAAATCATCTAAAGGAACGTATCACCAACGCCATTACAAGCATAACGTCAACTGTGCTAATGCGTGTTCATCAACAGTGGGGAACACGTATTGAAATGTGTTTTCAAAACAATGGCAACCATGTAGAGCATATTATATAAATAAAAATGGTTGTCCATAACAAAATGTTTATTTTTCCTATGTATGGAAACTTACGGCCCACCCTGTATATATATATATATATATATATGTATATATATATATATATATATATGTTAACCTCCCCGTCTATGGCCTTGGTCGGTTCGAAATTGACGGGGGTTCTGGTTAGGTGGCAGCAATGGATTTGTTACTCTGGGGTAGCTGGTACCGTATAGGGAATCGTAGCAGTTTCTTCTATATTATTCTCCGATTTCTTCTTGTAGTGGATCTGAGGATTCTGTGGAGCCTACTAAATTCTCTGAAGGTTCCCCGATTCTTCTTGTAACTATCGGGAAATTATTTTTCTCTACAGTATATAAGACTAAGTTCTCTGAAGAGAGCAAGGCTCAAAGGAGAAGACAAAGATTTTTTCTTACTGTAGTTGTACTGCTAAAATGTTACAAGTAATGCTCAGCCTCTAAGTTAGATCAGCCAAATCAGAATGAACATTGGAGAAATTTTATGGGTTTATATACTGAAATTTTTACTGACATCATTATTATTTAATGCTGATCTGTTTTTTGTTTTTTTATTCTCAATAGGTTGATTTACTTTGCAAAATATTTAAAGACAAATCAAATATTTTAGCTGTAGCAAGGTCTAGACTGCTAAGCAGAGGAAGCCATATTTTTATTTTAAACCACATATGGACAGATCCGATGTTATCATGATCTGCCGAGTTAACTAAAAATGGAAATTGAAACATGCCTTCCCATCACGAATTACAAACATGCACATGAGCAAAAATTAAATGCTTACGATTCAAAATTAAACGTTAAGCTGGACATGACTTCATCTTTTATAACGAAGAGAGAATGTATACAGGGAATGTACAAGATTACATTAGTAAGCTAAATCTAAAAAAAATGATTAAGTAGTTTAAAAAGAAATAATTCACCAATTTATAAAATAGAAAGCAAATCAAATATTTACCCAAACTCGTGTCAGCGTTATGCGATTTTGGATCTTATATGTCAAAATGAATATATGAATATAAATATACATAAGAATATAAGGATTATATAAATATACGAAGTATACCAATGAACATAAGAATTATATGAATGAATATAAGAATTATATGAATTTAGGAATTATTCATTGCTAATTATATATATATATATATATATATATATATATATATATATATATATATATATATATATATATATATATAATATATATATATATACTAATGATAAGGTGAATCATCCAAGAAACCTCTGCTTATTATTCTCATTTTTCTTCGATAGGTGTACAAATATAAGGTTTGTTCAGATACGAATATAGGGTCACACACACACACACACATCTCGTCGTAAGTGCATCTTATAGCCGTGGCTTAGACCAGGGGTTTTCAAACTGTGTTCCACGAGAACTTGATGGGGTTCCGTGGGGCATGTCATGGGAGACTGAGAAGGAGAGAGAGGTAAGATAAAATATCAACTGGCATGGATGAATTTACGATATATATTCTGCGAATTCAGTGATTGTGTTTTGAAAGGCGTAGACAAAGAGAGAGTGGGCGAGAGAGGGAATTTTAATTCAAACGATGAGATATCCAGAATAAGTGTTGCCCTCTTGCAGCCACAGTAAGAAACAGGAGCCCATTTTTTAAACAAAACACAGCTGATGACCACAAACACTGGTCTGATTGATTTGGTGAATTTTTCTATGTTTCTAGGTTTAGTTTTCTCAGTTCACGGAAGTTAGGATCACAGTAATGTAATATTGAACTTTTATCCAAAGAAAAGCAATCACATCCAAGTCATTGAACATATATTTGTTTGATTAACTATTAAAATTACTCCTCAATAACTGTAAAATTCCTCACTTTTAATTATTTTGCATTGAAAACTTTAATTTTACAATAAACATGATATTTTTTATACTTATAATTTCTTTTATGCTGACAGTAATGTGGGGAGGGCAATTTAAAATAAATAGGTCACTAAAAGTAAATTGTCTTTTTTTTCTTGTAAATTTCTAAACATATATATTTTTTTGTGAAATTCATATAACTGTATATGTAAATTTCATAAATTACATAAATAAACTGCAGTGAGCATAAATTGTGTTTTATTACCATTTGCCTTATATCATTAAAATTTTACCCGTTGGTCAAGGTTCCGTGAATTTTTTTTTTTAAATAAAAGTTCCGTCGCTTCAAAAAGTTTGAAAAACTCTGGCATAGACCACTCCACTCTGCATTCCTCGTTTTAAAGCTCGGAGACCATCGCACCTGTCTAAATATAAACCGTACCCTGATATAGGGTCAATACCCAAAAAAAAATAATGCAATAAATTGAACATGCAATTTATGTCAATACTCATCAGTTCTGAACGTGAATTTTACAATATACGTGTTTTACAAATAAATTATAAATATTTGAAAAATTGTGACAAGCTTTTTGAAGTTATGTAAATTATATCCAGAACATAATTCAGATTTATTCCATCAACAGTACTTAATCAAATGCTTCAACATTGCTGTTCATGAATTTTGGGGGCGTGGCTTCAATGCTTTGTTACATAAGCATACTCGGCGAAATGTGCAGACTCTCATTAGTTGAAAACTTTAGCAGTGATTTAAATGCCATACACACGTTACTTTTGACGGTGCTAAAATCCAATATGTCGAACTCTACTTCTGAATCTATGTATTTTTTTTTTTTTTTTTTTTACTTTGCTTAAATGTGTGGAATTTATTACTAAATTTTAAATACAGCGTTAGTTTTTCTATTCACTGAGAGGAAAATTAGTTCAATAAATATATACTCGTGTGTGTGTGTGTGTGTGTGTGTGTGTGTGTGTGTGTACAGGGTGCGGCATACTTTCCCGAGAATAATGAAATCACCTTGTGAAGAATAATATACCGAGAAAAATTATGTTTATATTTGCCTGCACCACTGATATGGTAGCAACAAGATGGTGCTCCACCACATTTCGAAAGAAATGTTCGTGCATTCTTAAAGGATAATTTTTCAGAATGGATAGGAAGGACATCGTGGGATAGTCGAGTGGCCTCCTCGGTCACCGGACATAACCCCATGTGATTATTCAATGTGGGGTATAACCAAAGATAGAGTTTACGGCCAGAAGCCTCGGGACTTCGATCATATGAAGACTTTGATACACCAAGAGTTCAAGACGTTGCATAATAACAAAGAACTGTGCAATGCTATTTGTTGTTCAGTGGTTCAGAGATGCAAGGTGTGTATTTAACATGATGGAGGACACTTTGAACAATTTCAATAAATAAATATTATTCTTCACAAGGTGATTTCATTACTCTCGGTAAAGCGACTTATGCCGCACCATATATATATATATATATATATATATATATATATATATATCGTGGCCGGACAGATGACCGACGGACATTTGGCCAATGGACATTTCACCGACGGACATTTGACCGAACGGACATTGAGCCGACGGCTGTTTCGCCGAACGGACGATTCGCCGAATGGACTGTCATTAATAAAAAAAACAATATAATTTAAATACGAAAATTAGTTGTTAACTTTTATAATTTAAGTCTTGCGTTTGTGCCTTTATAGTTTAAGCTATTCTGAAACGTTTGTTCGTTTGTTGCCTTTTTTAAATCTTAGTAACTTATGTCTTAGGTTTTCGCACTTAAAATTGCAGTCATCCTGGAACTTTTACATTGTTCACTGTTCAGTAACCCACAATGCCTCTTCAATTTATTGATTCAGAGAAAAGCCATAAAAAGTTAGTTCACCCTTGACGATTGGTTAGGTTAAGTCATGATATTTTCGTTAGTTTACTGTTAAAACATACGAAAATATCACGACTTAACCTAACCAATCGTCATTTTTTTAAATAATATTAGTAATAGTTTCTCTAGACAAATTGTATCTGTAGACAAATTATTGTAGTTAAATTGTATCTGTAGACTAATTGTTGTAGATAAATTGTTGTAGACAAATTGTTGTAGATGAATTGTATCTTTAGACAAATTGTTGTAGATGAATTGTATCTTTAGACAAATTGTTGTAGACAAATTCGCCGGACACCGTCAAAGTGAATTCCATGGTCTAAAACGAAAGTTTTAAATTATACAATATACACCGAGAAAGATATATATATATATATATAATATATATATATATATAATATATATATTGAATTATTTTGTTAAAATATTAAATTATGTTAAATTGATAGTTATAGACGCTTGTCGTAAAAACATAGATACCTTTTTTAAATAAATTTATATCGATAATACTATATAAAATGTTTATATATAACATTTAATAATAACCTTTAATAACGTGTGTGTGTGTGTGTTTTGTCATAGAAATATTAATGACAGTCCATTCGGCGAATCGACCGGGTACCATATATATATATATATATACACTCGTATATAATGGAGACGCCTTCAGATACTTTCTTGTTTCACACACAACCACGACCAAGATGACGTCACATCACGAGCTACACTCAAAGCATTCCATTCCTTCGGCCTCGCATCACCTCCCTCCTCGAAAGACCTTCAGTGACACGTTTGATCTCATCATATAACGACGTCGTAATAGGCCGTCTTGGCCTGGTGCCATTCATTTAACTGTAAGTACCTTAGTCATTACCTCGCACGTTATTATAATACTGAAGTCATTATTCAAATGCACAGTTATACATTTCAACTTAACTTTCATTCAAATAACTGCAACTTTTATTTTGTCTCATTCATAAGTCATTTATTTTGTTTAATAATTTAATAAAGGAAGAAAACTCATTCTATTAATTTCCTTAATTAATAACATTATTTGGTCTGAAAAGAGCCGGTGACCTCAGCCTGAAGCAATTATCAACCTAATCATTAACCTAATTAACATAATTAACATTATTATTATCATAGCGTCAACGAGCTACTATATATTGGGAATCTAAAAAGGTTGAGTAATCAATTATTGGTTATAATTAAACCAAGAAATAAATTGTTCATGAAAACAATCACTTGAATGCAGCCGAAATGGCAGCTTCTCTTTTCGTTTTTGAAAGGAACATTTTGTAAATTCTTGTACATAACTTTTAAAACATATGCATGTTAAATACCCATGTAATTTAGAAATAAGGCTGGAATTTAACCCTAAAAGGACGACCGCTACATATTGGTAACCTTTCAAATACACGCATTCATAACTTAACCCTACAAACAATTCCGGCGTTAAAGGGTTAAATGTCTATTTAATTCTAAAAAATTTCGGATAAAAAGTACCATGTACAGGTTACCCAAACTAGAGGAAAAAATTAAAATTTATAATTAACTCAATCTCTGAATATAGCCATATCTACCTCGTTCGTCTCCTTCCTTATACCCAGACGAAAACAAAGAATGAACATAAGCACACCGGACAAAAAATTAGTCACCCCTAATAGCACCGATAGTAGGAAGTTCAAGGTCACACAGAGGGCGCTGATGTAGCATTGGTAAGTGACAAGTAGCGGTGACGTAGCACACAGGATCAGATCTGTTTCGTGAGGTGGTGAAGAACAAAGTGTGTGTTGGATATAGTCTGCAAAATGGGTCGTGAGGCAGACGTTACTCAGTGGCAAAAAGGAGCCATCGTGTTTGGCAGAGCCCACGGACACAAAATGTCTGAAGTAGCCCAATTTGTTGGTGTGTCAACGCGTACTGTCCAGCGAGTTTACAAAGAGTGGTGTAGTTCGCAATCAACTGACAATCGACGGCGTAACTGTGGCCGGAAAACAATTCTCGACAATAGGGGCCGCCGGCATGTTTCTCGTCTAGTAACTGCAAATCGTTTTCAAACCAGAGAACAATTGCTCCAAGAAACCAATGAGGTTCTCCAGCGACCAATTTCCGAACGGACATTGCGACGAGAACTGCATGCGATGGACATCTGGAGCAGGGTACCACGGAAGAGGCCGCTGTTAACAGCAAGTCACAAATTGGCACGTTATAAATGGGCTCAGAGGCACAAAAACTGGACTGCGGCAGATTGGAAACGTGTAATTTGGTCCGATGAGTCCCGTTTTTGTTTGTTCTCCAATGATGGAGGCGACGAGTACATCGCAGGTCCAATGAAGCCTTTAATCCTGAATGCGTCGGTGTTGTTCAGGCTGGAAACAGAAAGTGAAGCGCAGGAATAGACACCCACGGACTCTGGCGGAACTTCGGGACCGGCTGATGAACGAGTGGCAGCAAATCGATGTTCAGTACATGCACAACCTCGTAGTCTCTGCCTCGCCGGATTCGTGCGGTTATCAAGGCCAGAGGCGCCGTCACACGTTATTAGGTACATTCTGAGAGGGATGACTAATTTTTTGTCCGGTGTGCTTATAATAAACAATTGTACCGTTTATAAAAGGAGAAATCCCATTATTTTACACTATTAACGTGTTCAATTGTGTGTTAAATTACACCTTCTGAAATGTTACTCTTAAAACTAGGATGAAATAATTAGAATGATCAAATAGGCCCATAGGGTATGAAATTAAATCGTGCGCCTGGCATCGCGGGAATACCATACGCCGATGAAAGTAATAGGTATCGTATAAAAACTAAATTGGATTGAGGAAATAAACGAGAATAAATCTCTCACTAAAATAATCATTACATACTGCCGAATAACGTGTCATAACTTTCATGATAGTTAGAGACGGGATTGATGTAATGATTAGTCAGATTAGAAAACCAAGTCTCCTTCAACGTTGAAGGCAGAAGAACAGCCAAAGGCGAACAGAAACCAGTGCATTTCTGTTTGTGAATTTGTAAGGTCCTAAAAAGAATCCGTGTTAAAGTTCTTGAAGTAATAATAGAAGAATTAGTTCGCCCTAAAAATTAAACAAACAAAAAATGTGTGGCTAAAAAAATTGAAGACTCAAACTAAGTCTTCCCTAACTTCGTGTAAAGAAAACGAACTTGGCTCGAAAGGATTTATTAGCCACAAGTAAAATTGTTTATCGTACGATCCATCGAAAACGGAGTGCGTTCATTTTCCAATACACAAGTATAGAATTATGTATTAACAGTGGTGGGCACCGTTAACCAAAAAGTTAACTTCGATAACGATAATCCGTTAACCCCAATTTTTAACTCCGATAATTTTACTACAAAGTTAACGGAAGTTAACGATAATCCGTTAACGATAACTATTTCTTTACTAACATTTAAAAAAATCAAGGAAAAAGCTTTAAAACCCATAGAAAATGTTTATTTATGCAAAATCCAACAATAAATAGGTATTTAACTGTATTTTTATCAAGTTTTGCAACTTTTTTGCTTAATAACTTTTTTTTTTATTTTTAATAAAAAATGTACTGATTACATGTTTTGATACCATGGTAACCACTAACCATTAACTAAATTTTAATTTACCAGAGAATTATTATGGCGGGAACTGAAAGGTAAAATTAAATTTTAGGCACATTTATTAAAGACTATGACACAATGTGCTGGTTGCCCTTCAGAAAGACCAACTTCTCAAAGTTAGGCCCAATTGCCAGTCTTGACCTCTTGGGCCTCAGGATGTCCTTGCCGAGAGAGAAGAGCCGTTCCACTGCGGCAGAGGACGGAATTGGCAGACTGAAGTTATGGCGTTTTGAATTCATTCGCGGAGCGGTGATCTTCCGTGAATGACTCCTCGCAGTTAACGTGTTAACGGACTTTAACAGACTAAATATCGAGTTATCGGAAGTTAACTGGTTCGATAACGATAAATGGAAATTAACTTCCGTTAATAGTCCGTTAAAAAAAGTTAACTTCGTTAATTAACTGTTATCGGATTAACGCTTTAGTGCCCAACACTGTATTAATTACTGATGGGGTTACAAGAAATTAATCCAACCCAAAAAGAGAGTGTCTACTACTGTTAAAAGATAAGTAGTTGAAAATTTGTAATTAAAATATACATTCATCTTTTATTCTAATTGTCTTATGGATTATAATTACTGCGGTCAAAAGGCTAAGAAGGTACAGAGTTGTAACTTCAATTAAATTTCTAACAATTGTATTTTAATTGCTTATGCTTTATTTAATTGTCTTGTCAATTTCGAATCTAAAATTCTTAAGGTAAAAGTCAGTTGTCTCAAATGTCTTCTTTAACAAATGTAATTGATATAAAAACTTCATTTTGTATTGTAATTTGTTTAGTGTTAAAATCTTTGACGAATATATTATTTTTGTAAAAGGTTTTCATTCATTCCTCTATACGGAAGTAACAAGAAACCTAAACGGTATTATTATGTTGTGTTGGCTTGAACCTCAAAACAGGCGTAAATAAAATATATATGAGAAATCATAAAATAAGACTCATCATATAAGTCGTCATATAAGTGTGTGTGTGTGTGTATATATAATACAGTGAGTCCCCGCTTAACGTTATGTTGACGATTTAACATTGCCAATTATTTGTGGATATTTTCTCACAACGTTGTCCTCAATATCCGCTTTAACGTCGTTGCGTTCCAGGGTTTTTTTTTTGTCACCACGTGGTTTCGAGAATTTTCCAGAAAATTCTGGACTCACCGAGTCTGTACTCCGCCTGACGTCACTTCCCCTGCGCGCCGAGCAGTATTTAAACGGCGTTCAGGGGAGAATTTTCATCAGGTTTTGCCCAATAAAGGGCAGGTAAAACATCTTTACCTGCATTATGGCTGAAAAAAGAAATGCTTCGTCGTCACCCTCAAGCATGGAAACTCCTAAGAAGACCAGAAAGTAATTTCCGCTGAGCACGAAACTGGATGTTCTTGATCGCTTCGATAACGGAGAATGTACTGTTGCTCTGGGTTTACCGGCGATGACTGTGAGAACCATCCGAACAAATTTCATGCTTCTGCAGAATCCGCCAATCGCTTGAGCTCTGCCAGGACTATGCGGTCAAGACCTAAGGCTACGGAAACGATGGAGAAACGGTTTGCGCTTTGGATGTAAGCCCAGCATCAACTGAACGTTCCACTGAGCCCGGCCGTTGTTTCTGCCAAAGCCAAGAACCAATATTGCTCCGACCAGGATTTGGATTTCAAGAGTTTGTTCCTCATCGACAACGCACCTGGACAATAGTGGACATCCACCGAACTTGACAAAAATGTTCGTCTCGTTTGCTTACCGCCAAACACGACTTCGCTAATTCAACCCATGGACCAGGGCGTCAGTCATTAAGACATTTAAGACCTACTACATGCGAAGAACGTTACAACTGGTTGAAGCCATCGATGCGGACGACAAGGAAACGGTTCTGATTTTTTGGAAAAGTTACAACATCCATAAGGCCTTGCAGAACGTCAAGTGTGCTTGGGACGAAGTCTCCGAAGGGTGCATGAACTCAAGTTAGGGTCGGATTTGGCGGGAAGCGGTCCACAATTTCACTGGGTTCACTGAGGCTGAATCAGCAACGAGAAAGGAGATCTTAGATTTGGCGTATGAAGCAGGTTTCGACGAGCTTGAAGACAAAGATGTTGTCGAAGTTCTCGATTCCCATCAAGAAGAACTTTCAACTAAGATCTTAAGAATTTGGAAGAAATGGAACAAGGTGACGAAGAATTAGGTGAAGAGGAGGCAGAATCTGTTAGAACTCTGACCACCAAAACTCTGGGTAAAGCCTTTGGACTCATCGAAGAAGGAATGCAACTGCTTGCCGATGCAGATCCCATGATGGAACGAAGCTTCAAACTCAAAAGAATGGTAGACGACGCTGTCAAATGTTACAAAGAAATCTACAATAAGAGAAGCGAAGCAAACTCTGGTTGCGTTGTTCTCTACTTCGAAAACTGATTCTCGTTCTGTGATGGGCTAGTAGGTAATTTAATTTTGAGTCTTCTGTATATTTTTGTGAATATATTATGTCTATTAGACTTAATATATAATGTATATTTTGTGTTTGTTTTGTATTTTTTGTAATAAGTTTTATATCCTGTGAGTTTCCTTGTCCGTGAACGCATCCTCAATTATAACAGGTTTCTAGGGTAAAACGACGGCCGCTTAACGTTATTTCCTATAACGTTGTGGTTTTAAGAAACGCATCCCCGACGTTAACCGGGGACTTACTGTAGAGTTTATGCAGAAAATTTTATATAAGCTTTCGATTCAATTTACAGGCGAACCTCGCTTAACGTCGGTTCGTTCGACTTCATTTCGCTATAACGCCGTTGATAAATTAAAGCACAAATTCATTAAACGTTGCCAAAAATTCTTTATAGAGTCGTTTGTCTCCGATGTTAAAACTAGAAAATTTTCGAACATTCGCAAGAGATCTTCATTCAACACATCGACTCAACTCAAAATTTCTATTTAACACTTTATGACGCTGGACTCAGCGGACTACTCAACGTCGTTCGTTCCCTAAGTACTCCACCCAGCTACCACAGTTTCAACTCAGTTGTTAACCATTCGGGAGTCCCTTCTAGTGCTCCTTTAGTGTTGGACTAAGAAGTGTAAACTGTGCATAAAGTGATTTTAATTTCAATTAAATTTTTGTAAATTTCGTGTTAATATTCTTTAAGTACCGTATATATTTTTTGTGCAGGAAGGAGGGGACAAGGGTTAACGCCTGCAAAAACACCGTTCCCATAGAAGAGAGCCAAAATCAATGTCCAGGATTTTCGAAATGCTGGACACTGCGTTTGAAAGATTGGAGGTCATAGACAGGGGGAATGATGGATTCAGGAAGATTGTTCCAGAGTTGACCGATTGAGTAGATGAGATTGAAAATACCAATTAACTCTTGCGCTAGAGAATTGAACAGAAAGGGAATGAGAAAGTGTAGAAAGTCTAGTGCTGTGTGCTCTCCTCAAAGGAGGAGGTATGCAGTTAGAGAGTTCAGAAGAGCAGTGTACGTTATAATAGCGACAGTAAATAGAGAGTGAGGCAACACTGCGGCGAAGAGAGTCAATAAGAGGCGGGAACTGATGAGACGAAAAGGCTTTGATTCCACCCAGTCAAGTATGGCTGTGTGGATTGGAGTACGCTTCTCATGTGTGGGTACACATGAGAAGCGTACTCCATACAGGGGTGAACAAGACCACTGTACAGAAACAGCGGAGAAACTGCGGAGCCAGTACAACACACCTAACCTCTTAGAAGCTGTTTTAGAAAGAGAGTATATGTGTTTTTGCCAGGAAAGATCACAAGAAAAGGAATCGCCAAGAATGTCAAGAGAAGAGGAAAGATTGAGTTGTGTATTGTTGAAGGTAAGGGGATAGTCGTGTGGAAGATTGTGACGAGTAGACAAATGGAGAAACTGAGTTTTTGAGGCAATGAAAGCCACAAAGTTTTCTTTACCCCAATCAGAGATAATATAAAGATCAGAAGTCAAGTATGCCATAGCCGTTCTATGCGAATCATGGAGTGACTGTTGAGAGGAACACTTTTGTGAAGGGAGTGAAGTGAAGAGTGGAATTATCGGCATAGGAATGGGTGAAACAGGAAATGCGACTTAATAAATCATTGACAAATAAAAGAAAAAAGTGGGTGACATAACAGAACCCCGAGGAACGCCACTATTAAGTTTTAGGAGAAGAAAAGTGACCATCTACAACCGCAGCTATAGATCGTCCAGAAAGGAAATCAGAGGAAGGAACAAATAAAAGGATAGAAACCAAACGAGGGCAGTTTGGAGATTAAAGATTTGTGCCAGACTTTATCAAAAGCTTTCGATATGTCCAACGCAATAGCAAAAGTTTCATCGAAATTGCGAAAGGAGGATGACCAAGAGTCAGAGAGATATGCAAGATCGCCAGCAGAGCATCCCTTCCGGAACCCATAGTGACGATTTGAAAAAAGATTGTTAGAAGAGAAGTGTTTAAGAATCTTCCTATTAAGGACAGATTCAAAAACTTTAGAAAGGCAAGAAATTAAAGCAGTTGGACGATAGTTGGAGGGTTGAGAGCGGTCACCCTTCTTTGGGACAGGCTGAATGAAAGCGAGTTTCCAGCAAGAAGGAAAAGTACCGGATACACGACAAAGACAAGAGTTTGCCCAGGAAGGGTGTCAGCACAGAAGCACAGTTCTTGAGAACAGGAGGGACACGGTCAGGACCGTACGCCTTCGTAGAGTTGAGCCCAGATTGGGCAAAGGGACATCTTTGGAAGAGATTCTAATTTCAGACATAAATGAGTCAGAGGGACGAGGAGATGGAGGAACAGCATTGGAATCGTCCAAGGTTGAGTTGGAGGCGAAAGTTTAAGCGAAGAGTTCAGCTTTGTCAGGAGAAGAGACGGCAACTGAGCCGTCGGAATAGAAAAGGGGAGGGAAAGAAGAAATAGTTGTTGGAGATAATGGGGAAAGTAGGTAAAATAGGGTTCGCTTAACATCGACTTGGTTAACGTCGGTGTTTTACAAACGCAACTAGAGCATTAAGCGGTGCCGTCTGTATTTTACTTTTTTTATTTTGCTTAAATTATTTATTTACTAGACTTTAAAAAGTGCTGACATTGTATATTATACACAATATTTTTTCATTATTTCTTCACAAGTGCGACGTGCCATTCATTTCTAAAATATTTCTTTCTTAGAAAAGCAAGTTAATATTCATTTTCCTACTGATTTCAAATATCGTTTATTTATATATATCTTACGTTTAGATTGGTTGATTTAAATTAATTTTATACATATAAGGAATTTCATTTATAAGGATAATCTCTGCGGTAGCGACCACAACGAAATCGAACTTGTGCGTTCATCATACACCATCTCAAGCCACCAGAACATGTAAGTTTTCTTTTTTACATTTGATTAAATGCATGCAATCAATTATGTATTTATTTATAGACATCAATACATACAGCGATGCCTTGTTTTTAGGTATTTTTTTCTGTTATAGCATGAACGCCCAGGATCATTAGAATCAAATACTGTCGAATGGGGTTCTGCTCGATAGCCAACTGTTGGAAGCAGAAATAAAGGCCATTAAGTATCTTCTCATTATAATTTACATTTTTCTATTCATTATCTTTCTTTTCATTTGTGCACAAACCGGTATTCGTATCTTACAAGAAAAAAGTTTAATAATTATTTTCCTACCTATTCAAAATGCCATATATATATATATATATATATATATATAATTTATACATGGCTCTTTATATATGAAATCTTTGCATGGGTGCTGCGAAAATGTCTCAAGTATTCCTTACAATAGTTTTCTATTACAAGTTTTAATACGTTTTCTACGATGATTCAAAGTAATCTCCAATACTCGCAACGAATTATATATATATATATATATATATATATATATATATATATATATATATATCATTTATTTTAGTTTTAATATACGAGCGCCACTCAATATATTTTGCCCCACCTTTTTTTTCTTTCAAAATTTCCTTGTAAGTTCCAGAAATCTTGTACACAAGTAGTTACATACCTTTTTTACAAGTTTTATTTTTCCACATACTCTCCATCCTTTTCTACGGCTTTACTCCACCTCGAAACAAGGGCCTTTATTCCTTGCTGGTAAAAGTCCGCTGGGTTCAGCTGGAGCCACCTCTTAACCTCCTCAACAACCTCATCGTCACTCTGAAACTTTCTTCCACGAATAGCATCCTTCATTGGCCCAAACAAATGGAAGTTTGAAGGTGCCAGATCCGGGATGTATGGAGGGTAGGGTAACACAGTCAAGCGCATTTTTGTGATAACCTCTCTTGTTTGCAAACTGTTGTGTGGTCGTGCGTTATCGTGCAAAAGAAGGACGTCTTTCAATCTTCTCTCTGGTCGAACTCGCTTTATACGTCTCTGGAGTCTCTGTAGGGTAGCAATATATGCCTCTGAGTTGATTGTTTGGCCTTTCTTCATAATGTCCACCAAAATACTCCTTTCATGTCTCACAAGATGGTGGCCATAACCTTTCCTGCAGAGGGAGCCATTTTGAACTCTTTCTTGCTTGGGTAGTCTGTGTGATGACACTCCATGGATTGGCGTTTTGTTTCAGGTTCAAAGTGGTGTACCCAAGTCTCATCCCTAGTCACAATTCGTGAAAGGGTCATCCCCTTTTGTCTCGTATCAAACCAACAATTCAGAAGCAATTCCTTTTCTTTGGGCTTCGTAATCTTGTCAGTCCGCGAGGAACAAACCGTGAACACACTTTTGAGCATCCCAGTTGCTGAATTATTGTATTCACACTTCATTCACTAATTCCTAGTTCCAGTGATAGCTCCTTGTATGTGACGCGCCGATTTGATCGAATGATGCTTGTTATCACGTTGCACAGTGTGAGATGTCACAGCCGATGTGGGCCATGCCCAAAAATATCCGAATAAGAATAACCCCTTCACATGTACAGCAAAAAGAGCAAGCACTATTAACCACATACATAACTAAAAATGCTTTGATGCTTGTAAGGATATGAAATAATGGTAGATGTATGCAGTTTTTTAAGAATTTTGTGATACTTGGGTCATGAAACGGGGATATACCAAGCGAGTCATAATACCAGCATACTTGCTGTCGCCTTCTAAAGCAAACACCAATCCAGTGAATCCCCAGTCCAGTCGATATATTAGTATTAAGTATAAATCCGACGGTCTTTCTTCTTGGTAGATTCAGCACTTCACCCTTTCGTATGTGCCTATGAAAATGTTTCACGTAAAGTACTCCTTCAAAACCCTATGAATTGAGTGCGTCCATTAAAAGTCCATTATCACCAACCTAAACCGATCAATTTCAATCAAGCCTTATGATTCTAGATAGAGTAGCATACTAATAGTGCTGGCGAAGGGTTTGTTGAATTCTAATTTCAATGCTAAATGTCCGTGTTTATGAGGACTTAAGTGCGTGCAAGCATCCGAGCAGTGATCAGCCGAAATGTCGAAGGCAGACATTTGTCCTACTTATATAGCCGTCCACTAATCCTATTCCAGCATCGCTACATCTGTACCAAGAAATAAGTTCTGGAACGCTCGCGAACAAAGTGAAATTTCATCCTTATTAGAGAATTGTTTTATAGAGCTCTACCGACAGAGGCGCCACTTGAATGAGAATTTTTTTATATTTGCCTGAAACAGTCATGATCAACCATTGTCACAAGTATTCTGTGGTAAATTTCCAAACACAACATTGGCAAGCTGTTTCGAGGTAAGCCGGACATGACAGTAAACACTCATTTGGGTGCGTTTTATAGGGTATTTAGCCATCGATCCCAACAAATCTTTCAACTTTCACTTGTTTAGCTGCGCATAATTTTACGCGGCGTACACTGAGATACGTCTCAATAATGTGAAGTACCACCGGTTTAGGTCTCTTCACCGTCCTCAAGCAAATTTAAACAGCTTGGGGGCCGTACGGGTGATTTTAACGTTCATCTCAACTGTGTTCACCAAAAGTTTCTCTTGAAATAAGAAGTCGCTGTATAGATATGCATAACCATCAAAAATATTTTTCTTAAATTTTTAAATTTTTCTTTTACATCCTTTTCTGCTTCAAGGGTATAATAACCTAAGGCACGCAAATGGGTTTCCTTGGCATCTTTTGAATAATTTAGAACATTCTCTAAGTATACGCGGTAATGGTAATAATTGGAACCTGCAGAGACATTCACTTGATTTAAATATACCTATGAGCGATCATTGTACGCAAAAAGTTAGTTTCAGGATAGACTGGATATTCAACCTCACAATCTTTCCCATCAGAGTGTGCTATTCAGACTTTTGTATACAGGTATATATTACTGGGATCGTAGAAAAATGAGTTTATACAATGATTCTATTTAGTGTACAATTTCTATGAGTGCATAGCGTAATTGCAAAGCTAGTTTATCTATTCTCTTTCCTGTAAAAAATTTTCGGCTACTTTGCTACGGTCAAGGTATTTTCAACCTTTTTCCTTACCTGCCTCTGGCGTTTGTATGATAATTAGCACTGTCAAAAGTCAGGTTTATTAGGAAATCTTAGAATACTTCATGCTGGAGTCTGCAGAACAGCTGTATGGAGACGAACCACTTACTTTTAACATGACCTAGATCCACCTCATGCGGCTCGTGAAATACTTGCGTGGTTTGATGCTCATGAAATTGAAGTACTACCATGGACAGCTAATTCTCCCGATCTTAATACGATAGAAAATCTTTGGAATACTGCTAAGCAGAGGGTCCAAAAGCGCAAATCAGGAGCACTTAGTGAACTGAAGAGGCGTTTGATAACAACCTGGCAACCGAAAACGTCGACTGGAGCTCATAATCAGGGTTAAGGGTGGACCAACTAAATAATAAGATGCAGAGTTAAAAAGTCTTTGATAAAGGTTTAATATATTTGCAGTACTTAATAAACATAATGAATTTATTGTTTTGTTTTTGGAACATCTGACAAGACATTCTAATATTTTGATATGTCGCTGTGCACTAACTTTTCACTATTTAATAAAGTTTTTCCTATATTTTAATTTTTTCTTTTTGAAAACTGGCACACACACAGGTGTCTTTCTACCATAATGACGTCACAGATACTCGATATTCCTCTTAAAGGTGCATAACTTAAAGGTATTATCATGATGAGCGCATTTGAGACAGTATTCTATTGTTTTGGGCTGGGGTTTTATATTATATATATATATATATATACTAGGGGCACTCAATATATTTTACCCCACCCTTTTTTCTTAGCTAAATAATAGGCCATGGGTCTGAAATGTCTTTTGGGCCGTAAGTTTGAACTTTCTGCGCTCCACATAACCGGATTTTTCCAGTTTGAACCTCCCCTCCTTGTATAAAACCGATGGTTAACGCAATTTCGAAAATGGCGTCTGACAGTTATGTGCGTCGTAAACAGAGCTGTTATCGAGTTCTTAACCGCAGAGAAGGAAACAGTTGGAAATATTCACAAACGTCCACAAAACGTTTACAGAAATGCTGTTGTTGATCGAAGCACAGTTGGACGCTGGTCGAAACGTGATAGCATCGGAGGGAGAGCCACCCTCGATGATGAGCCACGCAGCGGTCGCCTGGCATCGGCTGTAACATCTCATATCTCACTCTGCAACGTGCTAACAGCATCATTCGATCAAATCGGCGCATCACATATAAGGAGCTATCATTGGAGCTACAAATTAGTGAAGGAAGTGTGAATACGATTATTCAGCAACTGGGATACTCAAAAGTGTGTTCACGGTTTGTTCCTCGCGAACTGACTAAAGATCACAAGCCCAAACAAAAGAAATTGCTTCCGAGTCGTTGGTTCGATACGAGACAAGAGGGGATGACTTCCTTTCACGAATTGTGACTGGAGATGAGACTTGGGTACATCACTGAACCTGAAACAAAACGCCAATCCATGGAGTGTCATCACACAGACTACCCAAGCAAGAAAAAGTTCAAAATGGCTCCCTTTGCAGGAAAGGTTATGGCCACCATCTTGTGGGACATGAAATGGGTGATTCTGGTAGACATTATGAAGAAAGGCCAAACAATCAACTGAAGAGGCATATATTGCTACCCTACAGACTCCATGGACGTATAAAGCGAGTTCGACCAGAGAGAAGACTGAAAGACGTCCTTCTTTTGCACGATAACGCAAGACCACACAACAGTTTGCAAACAAGAGAGGCCATCACAAAAATGCACTTGACTGTGTTACCCCGACCCTCCATACATCCCGGATCTGGCACCTTCAGACTTCCATATGTTTGGGCCAATGAAGGATGCTATTCGTGGAAGAAAGTTTCAGAGTGACGATGAGGTTGTTCAGGAGGTTAAGAGGTGACTCCGGCGGAACCCAGCGGACTTTTACCAACAAGGAATAAAGGCCCCTGTTTCGAGGTGGAGTAAAGCCGTAGAAAAAGATGGAGACTATGTGGAAAAATAAAAACTTGTGAAAAAGGTATATAACTACTTGTGTACAAAATTTCTGCAACTTACAAGGAAACTTGGAAAGAAAAAAAAGGGTGGCGCAAAATATATTGAGTGGCCCTCGTGTGTGTGTGTGTGTGTGTGTGTGTGTGTGTGTGTGTGTGTGTGTGTGTGTGTGTCACCTCTTTAATAACTTAGAAATTTTACATCTTGCCTGTAGTAATCCTTGCTCAAAATGATTCTCACTGTAAACTCATAGATAGGTTAGGTATTATAGTAAGATAGTATCCCTGTTAAGAGAAGCAGGAAGCACCCTGCTTAAATCTTACAACTATCATACTAAGATTATTCCTGGATGGAATGATTTTATTGCCCCCCTGAAGAGAGAATTGAAAGACGCCTATGATTTGTGGTGCTTTCATGGTAGACCCAGATTAGGATCAGTATACATGAATATGTGTAGAAGTAGGGGTCAGTAAAAGACGGCCATAAGGCGATGTAAACAGGAAGAAGAGTCTATTCGAGCATCAAAAGCCTGTGAAGCTCACATAAATAACGATAACAACAAATTTTGGAAATTTGTTAAGAATCAAACGGGTGTCAAAAGTGTCCTCCCTCCGACAATCGATGGGGTGTCGGGGGAGGATAAAATTGCAAAGCTGTGGAAAAACCACTACTCAAACATTGTTAACAGTGTGAGTAGAGATAATCTTAAGATAGATTGCAGCGAAACGCCTGTGGGAGGGACAACCCGGACAAGGGAAAATACTTTGATATTAATTCCTGAAGTAAAGAGGTTAATTAAAGAGTTAAGGACTGGTTCTGCGTCAGGAGTAGATGACCCATCGAATGAGCACTTAAAATATGCCAATAACGTGGTATGTCTGCATGTATCATTGCTCTTATCAGCCATGCTTGCTCATAGCTATATCCCTGCAGAGTTCATGAAGGTATATATCTTGCCCCTGGTCAAAAATAAGTGTGGAGACATTCTGTCCAGCAATAATTACAGGCCTATTGCTCTCGTTTCCTGCTTCTCGAAACTACTAGAAAAACTCGTTACTCCGATTAAATGATTAACTATGGACATATAATCAGTTTGGTTTTAAAAGGTCCCACTCAAATGACCTGTGTATCTATGTACTTAAAGAAATAATATCTAAATAAACTGACAGTAATTCAACTATTTATAGCTGTTTCCTAGATATAAGTAAGGCATATGATAGTGAACCACAATATTTTATTTAAAAAACAAGAAGACAGGAATGTTCCCATGTACATATTAAATTTATTGAAATTTTGGTATTCCCACCAATCTTTTACCGTTGGGTGGAGCAATGTACTATCCGAATGTTTTGGCTTCTCTTGCGGGGTGAGACAAGGCTCCTTGCTCTCCCCTTTGCTGTTTAATGTGTATATTGACGGATTAATTGCTTCACTTAATGAGGCAACATTGGGATGTTGTATAGATAAAGGTCTGGATCGGCTACTAAAAGTCTACGAAGTGTAGAAACGTGATATTCTTTTTAATGTTACAAAAACTAAGGTTATGCAATTTCATCCTAAAAGCTGTAATCAGCCAGCTGATATTAGGTTTAAAATGAGAGGTGAAGTAATTGAGTCAAACTATTACCAGCTCCTTGAGTGATGACTCAGATGTAAGAAAACAATCTCGAAACCTTTGTGCTAAAGCAAATATGACTATAAGGAGCTTCCGGTTCCGTACAAGTGAAGCTAAAGACACTCTTTTGTACTTTCTGCAGTAATATATACGGACAGCAACTCTGGGTGAATTATAAAAAAGGTTCTTGCAGAACCCTAAATTTGCTGTACAACAGGTCTTTTAGACTCTTACATAACTTACCCCCGAGATGCTCAGCTTCGCAAATGTTTGCTACCCGCAATGTCCCGAGCTTCCCGGAGGTAACAAGACGTGCTCAATACAGTATAATGCAAAGAATTAAAAAATCAACCAACCCGATTATCCAGGCTATCCATGAGGCCTGCCGTTTGTCCTCTAAGCTATGGAATTCTTGGTACGAAAACGTCTGTCTGTAGCTCCATTTAGCTTCGACATACTGTATTATTTCTAATCAATTGTCTATATTTCTATCCTTAGTATGTAAACTGTCATTGTATTAATAATATTTGTCATATGGACTATAGTCATATGGCCTATATATATATATATATATATATATATATATATATATATATATATATATATATATATATATATATATATATATATAAGGGATGTACCGATTCCAGAATTTTGGCCGATACCGATACTCGTTTTTTCAACGATACCGATACTCCGATACTCAAAATAGGCCGATATTGTGTCGACACCGATACCGATACTTTATTTTAAAAATCAATAAAAACATTTTATCAATAATTATTTATACAGTAATAGTCATACAAACTCTAGCACATTTAATGTATAAATATAACGTACTGAAATAAATTTAGTCACAAGAGAGTAGACACTATTTATAACTACGTAGTACGTATGCCACTATATACAGTAGTTACTAATTACTACATTACTCTAGTCCAACTCGGGGCCCGAGGTGCGTTGCGTAAGTACACCTCTAGATATAAGTCCTCCCTAGGCGTTAATGTTTAATTCTAGTGAAAAAGTGATGTAATAATCTCGTGATAGGCAATTGGTTTCAAATTAGAGCAGTTTAAAAACTAAGGGGAAGAAATGAAAAATAATGAAACTTCAAATGTATTCAATAAGTTTATTCAAATGAAAATCATTCCTTTGGGCATTGACACTATTTGCTATAAATCATGAAAACTTGTAAAATTGAGTTATACAATGAAGAATTTGTTATTAGTGGCAGTAAATATAAATGAAAAACGTGTTGCAATTCAATTGATAAATAACTGAATAACATTAAGTAAATAAAAAATAACATATTTCCACTGATATCGTTTCATTGGCACTGTATAATTAATTAAAGTACATCCAATTTATGACAATATAAGTCAGAGTTTATTATTTGTAGCAGCTCATCTAAATGTTAACGATAAACAAGTACACTTCTCAATAATCAAAATTAAAAATCGCAAGTTGTAATTAAGGAACACAAGCTTTTCACTCGTGTCAGCACTCAAACGACTTCTTTGAGGTGAATATACATTTCCACCGATACTGAACAATCTCTCACTCTCTATTGATGATGGCGGAGCAGATAAATATTTGCTTGCTAGTGCACTTAATAGAGGAAACAGACTCTTGCGTATTTTCCACCAGTTAAAGGGATTTCTTCGCGTTCTTGCATTTCCATAGAGAGATGAGCAATCATTTCAGTTTTAATTTTTGACAGTTTTGAAAATTGCCTCTTCATTTTTTAAGTTTTCTTTTCTGGATTTGAACCGCTATCGGAACAACACGTTTCAAGTACTTCACTATAGCACTTATCAAAGTCAAAGTCACTGAAGTCATCCGTTTAAACAGCCATGACTCCAGATTTGAAAAAATTTACTGGAGCACAGCTCTGAATTTACTTTTTTTTCCCTTACACCACTAGATAGGTTAATGATAGTAAACTCTTGAATTGACGACATACCAATTACAAATTGTTTTAGCTAAACATAATAATACAATAATGTACAGTTTATAACTCACCTTAAGTTTATTTATTCATTGCAGCAGCAACAGTGGACGATGTTAGACCTTGCATGTAGGCATTTGTTGTGAATTTACCGCCATGTATGCTTGGCCACTGATCAGTGGCTTTCTGTGTGATCATTACAGCAGATCTAGTGCCTGTTGCTTTTTGCTTTATTAGATTTGGATGCAACACTTGAACTTGAAGGCATATTTTGACTCTTCTCTTTATTAACCACAACAGCTTGGTGAGTTTCTTTTGTTAGGCGCAAAATTGCATTCAATGTCTTCTGGATTTGGGAATTTTCAAATTCCTCTAAAGCAGTTTTGTTATTCTGATGCGCAGATTCCTCACTTACCTTTTGTTTCTTAGGTGGAGGAGAAGCACTTTCTTCAGTCTGTGAAACATCTAGTGAAAAAGTTTCATTTTCTAGATTAGCAGTTGATGAAGTTGGTTCATTTTTCTGAGGTCTAGCACTAGCACATTTTGTGAACAAACTAAATGACTGCTTTGCCGTATCTCTTTGCTGCACTTCATCCTGGTATTTCTTTACTGCAATATCTAAGCTGTGGGCTCAAACTCTGGGACCTCTTGTATTGTAACAAATATTTTTTTTGGAATTAAAATGTTCCTCCCAGTTTTGCTTCTTTGAATATTTGTTCTTGCATTGACCACAAAAGTAACCCCTTTTAACACCCTCACTTTTCTCTCCAACTTCATCAATATTAGGATCCATTATTGATTATTGACTACCTGAAAAAATACAAAATAAGTAAAAGTTAGTAAATATAGTATGGTAAAAGTGAGTAAAAGTAAGTAAATATAGTACAATGAAAGTAAGTAAAAGTAAGTGCTTTAAACTTAGTAAAAGTAAGGAAGAGTAAGTAAAAGTAGGTAAGTTAAAGTAAGTAAAAGTAAGTTTAAACTTAACTAAACTTTTCAATTCTAGAGTCATGGTGGATTACTTAAAACCGCACAAGTAATTATCTGGCCAATTTATCAAACCTGGCCGAGATCAATGGAACATAGTCCAATCCTGATAATTTTATATTAAAAAAATATACGTTTTAATAAAATTTTAATTATCAAAACATTGAAGCTTAACAAAAAATAAAAATAATTGTTAAATATGGAATTACCAACTAAACTTAAAATAACTAAATTTGTAATTTAAAAAAATTGGTTTGTACAAGAACGTATACGCAAAAAAATTGCGTAACGTCTAGCGGATGAACAAAACCCAAACCCAAATTTACTTTTTCTCATGGTCAAATTTACTGGAGCAATGCTCCCAAGATCCCAGGAATCTGGAGTCATGTTTAAAACAGCACTCTCTACATTTTCTACTTCGGATTCATTTTCACTAGAATTAATTAAGAGTTAATTTTCAGCTTCGAGTTTATCTTCTCGTTTTTGTGTCACTTCCACCATTTTCTTTTCCAAGTTTACAATGTGTAACTTTGATGACTCATCAGTTTCATTTTTAAAGAAACAGTTCTTATATCTGGGATCCAGAAAGGTTGCAAGGATAATATTGTAGTCATCTAGGTATTTGGCCATCCTATTTGTTAATGATTCTTTCAAAGCTGTAATCGTGTTCGATAATCCAGTGAATCGGGCATCTGTAGTCGCTTTAGTGATAAATAACTGGAGAAACTTTATTTGGGGAATTATATCTGAAGCAGTACTGGACGAATCACTTAACCTAACAGTAATTTTGTGGAATACCTTCAACAAAGATACCTTTCCTATTAGATTCCATTTATTCGCATCGAAAACGGGGAGATTTGATGCTTCTAAACAATAATTTGCAAGCTATTTTTTGCTAAAAAATGCGCTCTAACATGAAGTAGGTGCTGTTCCAGCGAGTAACGACATCCTGTATGTGTATGCCGTGCTAGATTATGTTGCGTTTGTAAATCCTTGAGTTTCGCGTAGGCAGTAGATGAATGGTTGAAATGGGTAAAAATTTTGTGACAGTTTGCAATAACATCTTTGACAATCCGTTGTTCGAGTATGCTGTCTTTAATAACAAGCTGTAAGGTGTGTAAAGAACAAGACAGGCTACCATGTCCAGTGCCATCAATACCCTTTACCATGTTAGGACCATTATCTCTCGCAATGACATGAACTTTGCAGGATGGTATTTCATATTCTGAAAGCATCTCATCAATCATTTCTGTTATGTGGGTTCCTGTGTTTGAACTAGGAAAGGGCGTCACTGGCAGAACAACTGTTTTCTGATCAAAACTTTTATCAATACAGTGACCTGTTAAGCTAATGAACGAACAGTTAGCCGCACTGGTCCAAATATCAGTTGTAAAGCTAATATTTTCAGCATTGTCCTCTATATCTCTGACGTTTTTGGAGACTGAGTTGTGAATTGATGGCACAATCTTTTCTGAGAAATATTTTCTACTTGGAAGTTCATAGTTAGATTTTAGTTTCTTGATTAGTCTACAGAATCCGGTATCTTCGACAATTGAAAATGGCTGGCAATCAACTGCAATCATTTCAGCGACTGCGTAATGAATCGATTGTGCTTGTGAACTGTTGATGTCCCAAATTTTTTTCAGAGCAAGTGTTTCTCCCATCGTTATTTGAGTATTGCTTCCACTAACAGATGCACCAGATGTACTAGCTCCATTTGTATTATTGTCATCCTTAGTTGATTTACTAGGCACAAAGAAACTGTCTAACTTTCGTTTTTTATTTAATCTTTCATTTTCTTCTTCGTCAAATTCTTTTTTTGTGTTTGCTTTGGAGATGTTCTCTCAAGTTGGTTGTGTTGTGTATTTTAGCTTCTTTTCCATCCCTAGAAAGCATTGTTTCACAAACGTTACATCTCACTTTCGAATCATCGTCTTTACTTAAGGAAAAAATTTCTATACTATACTCTTTTGCTGTCCTGACGCCATGGTGATGTTGCCAGATGAGCTGGAAATTTTATCAACAACACAACCACACCGCACGAAAGCAGACAGCAGACCGAGGGACGGAAGTATGATGCAATACGTTGTTGTTTGAAGAGTGATACGTCAGAGCAGTCAGATATTTCGTCAGAATTCTTATTCAAAATGACGGAACTACGTAAAACTAATAAATTTATTCAATTGCATTTTATAAATAATTAAATATTAATTTTATTATTAATTAATTAATCGGTCGATACCGATACTCTAAAAACAGGCCGATACTGCCGATACCGATACCGATACATCGGTAATATATATATATATATATATATATATATCGGGTGGGCAAAAAAAGAGGGAGACTTCGAACTTTGGCTGTAAAATCCAAAGTTATGGTCAGATTTCAATATTTTTTACACACCCCACAACTAAGTGAATTTCCTATACGGTGAGCGGATTTCAAAGAAAACTAATGAAGATTACGGATTTACTGAACATTTCTTTATGCCACTGGAAATTCTCCATTTACACTGCTAGGTACTTCATTGTCGGATCGGCAAAAAAAAAAGGGAGACCTTTCAAATCCTTCATATCTCGGCAAATACGGTATATAGAACCATGAAATTTTAGTATGTTAGTACTAGGTAATTTTATGGTTTGTATGCTATCTTTTAGCATCTCCTGTTTTATCGATTTCCTTGAGAAGCTTGTCCAAACCTCCTGCAGTTGGCTTACGTTAATTAAAATCGCTTTAATTATCGCAAGATTTTTCTGGAATATTCGCCATAAATCTAATTTCTATGTACCGTATTTGCCGAGATATGAAGGATTTAAAAGGTCTCCCTTTTTTTTTGCCGACCCGACAATGCAGTACCTAGCAGTGTAAATGGAGAATTCCCAGTAGCATAAAGAAATGTTCAATAAATTCGTAATTTTCATTAGTTTTCTTTGAAATTCGCTCACCGTATAGGAAATTTACTTAGTTGTAGGGTGTGTAAAAAATATTGAAATCTGACCATAACTTTGGATTTTACAGCCAAAGTTTCATAAATAAACACGTGAAATGAATGAATGCTGCAAACCCACAAGGAAAAGAAAAACGATTCCAAGGCCTTTCGTGTATTCAGAGCTACACCTCGTCATTCCCTGACGAGGTGTAGTTCTGAATACACGAAAGTCCTTGGAATAGTTTTTCTTTTTCCTTGTGGGTTTGCAGCATATATATATATATATATATATATATATATATATATATATATATATATATATATATATATATATATATATATATATCAGATTGGTCGGAGTGGGGAATGAGTGGCAAAGGGTGCTATTTATTAATATTACAATATAAACCTGGTACAATTGTAGTTAAATGTAAACAAGCCGTAATATGGTTCAATATAATCAAATATAACTGGAAACCAAAATGCCAGAGTACAGTATAACCTGTTATACCCTCAAAGCAGGTTCCAAAAACCAACGGACCAAAGGACTCTCCCCGTGTAAGACCCCTACTAATCCCGCGCCGAAGGGCCTAATCTGGGAGTGTATCCTCCGCTTTATATATGCTTAATCATTTGGGGGTAACAAGGGGGATTAAGGGGTTCTTCAAAGGAAATAATGAACCGTCTCATGATGACTGGGACTTAAGTTAGTCATTTTAGAACATATATTTCGGTGGTCCATATTTTTTACATTCTTCTTTTTCTTTCAGAACATCTGTCAGTTTGATTTATTATTACAAAAAAAAACCCGTTAAAATATGAACGAGATAAAGTAATATTTAGTGGTCGCCACCGAAGGTTCAAATTTTCCCAACAATCTTGCCGATAGATGATTATTTCGTTTTATAGGTTCTGAGTATGGCATTCACTACATGAAAAGCGACCGAAGTGTGGCTAATTGGTCCCCAATTTAAGAAGCTTCCTGGAAACAAGTTGCCCTCATAACGGGAGGTGATGGAGCTCTTCTTTCATGAGCATTTCACTGAGAAGAGGACATTGCGTGAAAGTGCAACTCTCGTGGCCGAGGATACAATAGCTGTCTGGGACAGAGCTCTTATATAAGCCCACTTGCAAAAAGCAACACGCAATCGGTGCAGCAGAGAAAATCTTTGACGAGTGACTAAGGCTGAAGAAGAACCAAAACAACAAGACCAAGAGATCAGCTGTGTTGTTGCAGAAGTTTAAGCTGAGTCTTGATCGCCTATTTGACATTGCCCACGCGGACGCTTTGGAGTTAAAATTCCCGAAGACAAGGAATTCCTCCTTGTTCAGAGGGAAGAGGGGCGTCGCGGAAGGATGGGCGCCGTGGATACCGCCTTCGCAAAACAGGAGGCTAGAACGGACGCGCATTCGTTCCGCTATAAGAAGCAAAGGAAAAGTGAGGAGGAAGCGCGAATGACTCGACGTGAGACAACTGTTCTAGATTTTTTCGACCAGTGACGAGGCCACAACGGCTCAAATGGAGGGAGCTGTTGGAGGCCCATCGACATCTGGTGCTTTGACTCCAAAGAGAGCACGACAGAAGATTCTGACCCCCGCCTTGGCTGCCACTCTCAACCGAGTCAGGATTAGTGATAGGAGTGCTACACTCTTGCTAACTTCCAGTGCAGGGAGCCTCAGCAACAACGTTTCTGATCGACACTTAAGGAAAGAAAATAATGAACTAACCGACAATTTAAAATAAAGTAAATAACTACCTTGAGTCGAAAGCTAAATAACATTCATAGGACTTAGTAAAAGCCCATTTCTACAGCAACAAACAATGGCACTTCATTGCAAAGGAAGAGTGGGAAGAACCGAGGTTGAAGTTTTTTTTTAATAAAATTGGATAATGCGATTCGACGCAGGGATATGACCCCGCGCAGAATTCTGTTAAAATTCTTATAGAAAAAAAGATACGTTCCAAGACGATGAATTTTCTACATAAAATAATAATTTTAAAAAAATAATAAAAAGAACCCAAATTCCTTCCTTTTTTTATCAAATACTGTACATTCGAATAAAAATAATGAAGACAAAAGGTAACAGCAAAGACGAGGGACGACAACGAACTTTTATTAAACTAAACTGAACTGAAGAAGTCTGATTTTCTTCCGTTGCTACATCGCCGTCATCACGTCCCTCGGCTTCGACGGCAGCTTTAATCATCTGAAGGTCTTCCTCAGGGATCAGAATACTGCGGTGATTCAAGAGATGCTCCTCGCTGTCATCTGCCTCCAGGTCGCCAAACCCTTCCCCAGGGACAATCTTCGTAATCCTGGTGAGATCTTGCACCGCAGCGTGAGCGTCGGGAAGACCCTCGAAGTTGGAGATGATTTCTGGCGAAAGGCTCTTCCACACCCCAATAAGGCAAGAGAGAGTGACTTTGTCCCAGCAGTCAATGATGATGGAGATGGCATTTCTGATGTTGAATTTCTTCCAGAAATCATACACTCCTTCTCTCCTATTGCCTTCAGAAAAAAAGGAGCACATTCCGCATAACCTGCTTCGTGTACAGCCTCTTGAACTGAACGATAACTGCTTGGTCGAGCGGCTGCAGCAGGAGGGTGGTGTTAAGGAGAAAGAACACGAAGCAGAAGTTATCATTATCAGCAGTATCCTTCAGGGTGGCTGGGTGGCTGGGGGCATTGTCGATGAACAGGATGACTTTGGTGGAAAGGTTCTTGGACTTCAGTACACCTCCAAGGCGGAAATAAAGTTGTACTGGTACCAGTTAGTAAATATGGTTGACGTCATCCACGCCTTCCTCTTAGCTTACCATATCACAGGGAGACGGGTGATGTTCTTGAGGGCACAAGGACGGAGAGAACGGTACACCAGCATAGGAGAGATTGTTTTAAATCCCCTGCTGCACTCAAGCAGAAGAAAAGGGCGAGGCAGTCCTTGGCGGCCTTAAAACCAGAGGCCGTCTTTTCCTCCCTCGTCAGGAAGGTCTTGCTGGGAAGACGCTTCCAGAATAGAACCGTCCCGTCTGCGTTGAACACCTGTTGCGGAGCATATCCACCCTCCTCGACGATTTCAGCAAACCGAGCTGAATATGCTAACGCAACAGCATGATCAGCGTTGGCACTCTCCCCCTATGTTGTCACAAAATGAAATCTATAACGACCCTTGAAGTGGTTCAACCAACCAAATGAGGCGATGAACGGCTTTTCTGGGGCACTCTGCTACTGTTCAATGACTGTCTGCAGCTGCTCGCCTTTTCGCGGATTATGTTGCCATCGATGAGGATTTTACATGTTTATCCTCCATCCAGATATAGAGGCCCCTCTCCATCTTCATGTATTGCTCCCCCTTGAGAGATTTAACACCATTGTTCAAGTTCTTCTCCGTTACCGTCCTCCTTATGCTTTCTTCTTTTTTCTTAAATGGGTGAATAATCGATTCATTGAATTGAAGCTGGCGAGATATTGATACCTGACTCTCGACCTTCTCTAGACCCTCACAGACCTCCAGCTTAAACTCAATGGAGTTAGGCCGTGGGCTAGATAGGGTCACCGTGTACCTCCCCCTAACTCAACCAAATATTCTTCATGGGTGTTTTTGAACGCCCAAAAGACCCCTTTTGAAGAAAAAAGATGTTACCATTGAATATTTTTTGGTCTCACTACCTTTCTCAGCACGATTTCTAAAGGAACTGTTAACCGCGGGAGAATCCTTAGAAATTTACTGACCAGTAAATATTACGCAAACTACATGTTTGTTATGTAATATTTTCTGTAGATCCAACTGATCACAGAAAATATTTGTCTTGCATATTTAATGAGCTAATGAGCATAATCGGTAACCATATCTAGACCACGGCCTATATTATTGTATTAAGAATGCGTAATCTAGATGAATATTTGTTACATTTGTTTTGTTTTATTTTACAGATTCCGTTGCCTAGTCTATGAACAAGATAAAGAAAACAGCTAAGAAACAAAAGAGACCACTAGATACTGATGAAACACATCCAGAATCTTCGTCCAAAAAGAGACAAATCTGTATAATTCATTATGTTCAATCAAAGTGCAAGAGATTTACATTTTTAAGCCAAGTTAAGGACAATGCAGACCGATTTCAAAAGTTAGAGGAAATTTGTGAATTACGTCTTGAAGAAGCAGCTGGCTCAGCCCAAAGAATGGATGAGGCCTATAGTCTTATGCCAGAAGAAATTTCTCCAGAACATGGATTGGGTACCACGAAGACTGTTACCAGCGATTCACTAGGAATCTTGGTCGTCTAAAGAAAGCAGAAGAACTAAAGGAAACCTCATGCTCCCGTTCATCCACGCGATCGTCCAGTGGTAGTGACAGACGCATTTTTAAACCAGAATGTTTATTTTGCAATAAAATACGAAGGAAGAAAGTTAAGGTGAAGGGCATTTAGACTAGCGAGGGAACTAGAAAATTCGAGTCTGATGAATGGAAAACCGTTTGCAGAGCAGAAGGAAGATGACATTCTGCTAACTAGGATCAGTGGAATAGACCTATTTGCTGCTGAAGCCTATTTCTACAACTCATGTCGTGTGAACTACACTCAGGATCCAAGTGGCGCAGCAGAGATGACACAGAACGAACAAGAAAATGGAAGTTGAGGAGGCCCACCGTGAAGCATTTGCAGAAGTTTGTCGTATAACAGATTAGAATATTCTATATGGCAAGAAAGTTCTGAAATTAACTGATTTGTGTGAATTATATGTTTCCCATTTGCAGGGCACAAAATTTCCCAATACAGAATAGAGAGCTGAAAAATTGAAGAAAAGGTTGCAAAGTGACGAAATATACGGAAATAACCTCCACTTTTGTACGTTAGATAATGATGGAATGTTCAAAACATATCTTGTGTACAGCTCAGATAGTCAAACTGAGTTAACTGTTAAATGTGCCTATGAGCTTGGTACTACTGATATGGTGGTGGAAGTGGCAGAGTAATTCTGGATGCATATGCACATTGCACAATCTACTGAATTACCATGGCCTCCAACTGCCCAACATCTAAGAAATGGAAGATGTGCTCCCTTCAGAACTTCAAACGTTTCTTTACTTTGCAAAACATGAAAAAACCAGAAGTGCCATCCATTGAAAGAACTCATAAACGATCATTGAACATTCAATCAGAGGTTCTCCCAGAGTGCTACGTAAGTCAACGTAAAAGCCCACGACTGAATATAAAGCACCATTCTTATCCTGGAAATGAGATTGCCATGAACACTGCGCATACTGGCAACTTATTTTGGATATTTGCAGGGTGCAAGAGTAGCCAGCAGGGTCGAGAAATTCCTAGTTAGGTTGGATTTATCTCGAGGACTGGAGATTCTCCAAAACAATTTACCACTAGAGACTATTATCCAGTCATTAACACTCCTATCACTGATTACCGGACTGTACAGAAATGTCTTAGATATGCTGAGGGGGATCAAAAGAGGTTGGCCAAAAATATGTGATAACTACATTTGATCTTGGTGTATGCATGAAAGCGTACCCTCTTCTGTGGAACAATCCTACAAAGCACAAGGATCACATAGTTCTAATAGAAACATTCCACCTCATACGTGCCTATTTCAAAATGATTAGGAGGAAAATGCATGGATCTAGCTTGTCTGATGTGTTCTTAGAGACAGAACTTATATATAGCATCCGGATCTCTTCATGAAGTTATCAAGCAAGCACTAGGATTGGGCCATACATTGCCATAAAACAGTGCTAGAATGCCTGGAGAGATTACTACTTGAGAAGTATTTTGAATATAAGGACGACAGTAGACTTTTCTCAGAAATGCCTGAAGAGTTTTTTAAAAGTTTTGAGCATCTTTTAGAATTTCCATCAAAGGAAACATGAATATGCTTCTGGATAAATCAATGACTGACTATGTTACACATCACTACCGCTTCCGCCAGAAAGTGCGTGAAGACTTGGTAAAACTGCCCAGTTCTGGATTTCATATATGGACCACATTTGGCTGACACTAACGTTGATCAAGAAGGTAAAAACAAATAACTTTTCACTGTACACATATGACATGGAACAAATGCCTGACATCTTTTTCACCTTTGGTGGCCAAATTTATGCACGTTATCTCATGTTTCCATTTTCATTGCAAATATCACAGAGTCACATCCAGAGGCAGTGAAACTACTAGAGTGAGGTGGCATTAGCGTTGCTAGATCGTTCATCCCGGAAATCGCTGTCCTGTAGACAAAACAATTGAGGAAACATTCATGTGATGAGGATTCCGGCCCAGAGCTTGAAATATCTTCCTTTGAATACTCAGATATTGATTAAGTCTTGACGTACATTTGTTTTTAATGTCCTGAATGTGGTTTGCAAAAGATAATGATGTGTTGTATGTGACCCCAAGTATTTTGGTCCTGTGAGTGTGTGAAATGTTGGTGTTGTTTAGTGTAAGCTGTGGAGTTATCTGGTGTTCTTTTGTGTTGCTTGTTAGCAAGGTGAAGGTTGATTTTGTGGGCGCTACTTTGAGTCTATTGTGTGTGAGCCAGTCTTGTATACTGTTTATGTACGTTTGTCGGTTATTTGTAGCGGTGTCGATGTTGTTGTGGGTGGATGTTAGAGTGATGTCATCTGCATATGATAATAAGGTAAGCTTATCTATGGGTGTTGGAATGTCATGCATGTATAAGTTGAACAGTGTTGGTGAGAGAACAGCCTTGAGGGACCCCGTTCGGAAAAAAATTGTGTTTGGATGACTTGCCATTAAATGTGACACGTGAGTAGCTTCCTGAAACATAGTTGTTCAGCCACCTTTTGGTGTTATTCTGCATGTTTGCGTTGAGTATTTTGTTTATGAGAGGGAAGCGTGGGATAGCATCAAATGCTTTACCAATGTCTATTGTTGCTAATAGTGTACGTTGAGCTGGTCGTCTGGAGTTGGTGCCATCCAGGATGTGCTGCGTGAGGTTAGTGAGTAATGCCGTGGTTGAGTGGTGAGGTCTGAATCCATGTTGAGTAGGCATAGTGGTATGTGTGGGTTGGTGATTTGTAAGATTAGTCTTTCTGTTACTTTGGAAAGTGTGCATAGTAAAGTAATGGGTCCATAGGAAGCTGGTTCTGTTGGATTTTTGTTTGGTTTGAGTAGTGTAATAATTTTACCTTGTTTCCATATGTTAGGAATAATAGTGTTGATATGAATATGTGCTGATGTTTGTGAGAGCTTGTATTCCCTGTGGGCCCAAGTGTTTAAGGTGTATGTTAGATATGTTGTCTGGTCCAGTAACCTTCGAATTATTAATGTTTTTGATGATCTTGGTGGTCTGGTCTGTATTGAAGGGTGTAATGGTCGTGTCGAGTCTGTAGGTTTTCATGTGCCTGGCTGTTTGTCTGTCTGCGTGTTTCTGGTTGTTGTTTCTGCTTAGGTGACTTATCTTTGCGTAATAATTAACTAGAATGTTAGCTTGCTGTGCATATGTTGAGGTATTATTTTGGCTGCGACAGATAGCCGCGTGTGAGATGTGAATGCCGCTGTTAGACTGGGTATTGCTGTTTATAGTCTTGTATAGCCTGGATGTATCAGTGGAGTGGTTTAGTGTTGTTATGAATTCCTTAAATGTTTCTGTTTGTTTTTCTTTAAGTTTCTTGTTTATTTCTGTGTTGAGCTGTTGTATCTGCTGTTTTATGGCTTCTGTGTGTGGTGTTTGTGTGTTATGTTTGAGGTTGTTACGTTGCCTTATGAGGGGGGCTATTTCTCTAGTGTAAGTTGGGTTGTATTTCCTAATGTTGCCCTTAGGTATGTATTTGTTTGCATTATTGATGATCTGATTGAATGTCTTGAGTGTTGTATTGATGTTTATGATGGGTGTGCTGTTTAATGTGGTAAATTGTTCTTCAGTCTGTATTTTTAACTGTTCCCAATCAGCTTCCTTATAATTTCTGTAAGTGTGCCTAAGGCTGTTGGGACAGTGTAGAACGTGTTGTAATGATGATGGGCAGGTGGTCTGATGACAGTTGTTTTTCTGTTCTCCAGTGTGTATGTGTTGCTAGTGAGGGGGAACAGAACGTTATGTCTGGGGAGGAGTTTGAGTATCCTGCTTGATGTGGTATGTGTGTATGTTCTTCTGTGTTGTTAAGAATGAAAAGGCTGTTTAGTTGTATGGCTATGTTGGCACCTCTGGTGTTGTTTTGGTTGTGCAGGTACCAACTAGTGTACTTAGCGTTGAAGTCTCCTCCTAAGATGACATTAGTGAGAGAGGCCAGATTGTGTAACTGTGGATTGTAATTGGCTGGCACCTGAGGTGAACTATCTGGTGGGATGTAAATGTTGATGAGTGTGGTGTTGTGTTTTGCGCGTGTTTTAATGTTAACTGCCTATATTTCTATCGTGTTATCTGCTTGGATTGTGTTTGTAATGTTTTGGGTGGCATCAGTGTAGCTAATGCTTTTACGTATGTAAGTGATGAGTACACCCCCGTGACCGCCACTACGATCTTAACAGATCGCCGTGAAGTCAGGGATGGTGGGTGTTTTGTGTGTGCGTTTTAGTTTTGTTTCTTGTATAAGTGCTATGTGAATGTTTTGTTTGTGTACGAATTCCCTAAGCTGCATGATTTTGTTTGTGAAGCCATCTACGTTGTACTGTAATATGTTAATATTATGCTTCTGTCTGTGTCTCAAGGTTCTATTGTGTCTATGTATTTGTGTATGGTGACATGTGTAAGTTGTAGTGGGGCCTGAATTAGTCTTAATGTCGCCGGAGAGTAAGAGTAGTCCGGGGAGCACGTCCGGCACGCAATTGCTCCCCATAAATGAAAAAATAGCACGCTGGCATGGTCCGGCCTCGGGAGCCGATCGGCACTATGACCGTGCCACGCAACAGGCCGTCGACTGCCAGTCTGGCAGGATGTTTGGCCACCAGCGCGTTGATGGCTTCGGTCTGACGTCGCCTCTCCTTCGCGCTGACGTGTCCCGCGCTGGATGATACAACCACTGCTAGAAGTTTCCTCGTCAGCTGCTAACTTTTGATTTTAATACTGTGTGTAGATTCAGTTATTACTGTGAATCTATTAAAAGAACATTCTCTGTTATTTTGTGCTTATCCTTCGCCTGCAATTTTGTGTTACTCTCATTGTTGGAGTTCTGAAAATGTATTGCCCGCCTGTCTGCTTAATTGCTCTAATATGGACTCTGTTTCTTCTCTTTCTTCTTCCTTTAATTTTCACTAGAAATATGTCTAAAATCCAATACAGAAATCTTCTTTGAAAGAATTTAGCACCACAAAGTTAAGACTGTGAATCACAAAATGTAAAGTTTCAACAATATAATCAGGTACTTTCCTTATGCGAACTTTCTTCAGAGTTTCTTCATATACTGGTAATATCTTCAGAGTTTCCTTGTTAATCAATCTGATACTTCTGTTGTTCGTGAAGCATGCAATCCAGATTATGTAGCGACCCGTCGTTCGGATCCCACGTAAAGCTGTAGGTCCCTTCCGTCATATGACCTTAGATTTTGCGAAGGAGGTTAAACAAACTCAATCATTATTAACTTTAACAACCACTGCTCAAGAGGATGTCACAGTGGATACGGAGTGGGAAGGATACCACGTGACGCTTCCTCCGCGTCCCTAACTCGCACTGTGATTGGTTGGCGGCATCGGATTAAGTAGTATAACCGCAAAAAGGTTGAGTGCAGGAATGTTGCAATGGTGTAAGAGATAATGATTAATGTTGCAAATGGGGTGAGGTTTGCAAAGGGGGATGGGGTTGCAAAGGCGGTATGCAACAAATGGGGGGTACCTCTGAAGCGGGGGAGAGGGGAGGGATCTTCGGGGGGAGAAGGGAGGATGACCTCCCCCCAAAGGGGTTGCCTAGGCCTAGGAGAGAAAGGATAGACGGAGGAGGACTTTAGGGGACAAGGTGGGATGTCCTAACCCCCCAAAGGGAAATTAAGCTAAGTCTTAACCTAAGAAGGGAAGGAGAGTTCTTTATTCGATCGAAGTTCGCATCAAACTGCCAGCTCTGAAGCGAGGCGGGTCTTATATAGAGGAGGGTTCAGTTGCCAGATACCATTTTTTATTTTAATTGTACAGGTATACATTATTAGGGTGAGTTGCTAAACACCACAATTATTTTAATTCGTTACCAAAGCAAACGTACTTTCTCTTTTAAGCGAAATTGACAATAAAAAATGTTTATTAATGAAATAAATAAAATGTCTTCTACTGCACAAAAAAATAATACACACACACACACCTCTATATATTATGTGGATGAAACTCAGAAAAATGACAAAAGTATATTAATAAAGCAAACGTACTTTCTCTGGAAAACTGAAATTGACAATAAAAAATGTTTATTTATGAAATAAATAAAATTTGCCTTCTACTGCACAAAAAATAATATAATACGTATAACCACCAAAATAATAGTTCAGACGAAATACACACACACACACACACAATTGAACAACTTTCTCCTTACCTTATATATATATATATATAAACGGACTTTCTCTTTTAAGAGAAATAAACACATTAACTGTGTCTATGTTCTTTTATCATTCCTCTATATATATATATATATATATATATATATATATATATATATACAGGGCGTCCCAAAAAAATGTATACACACTTTAAATACTTATAAAGGCAGTGTTTATTAAAATACATTTCATTTTCAAAATGTAATAGAATCTACAGACATTATTTAATTGTTTTGTCAACGCCTGTTTTCAAACTGACGTCCGTTCTGGTCCAGGCACTGCTGATAACGCGAAGCAATGGAATCGAAAACATCACGAAACATTTCGTTTGGTATTTGTGTGCATTCTCGTTCAATGGCTGCTCTCAATTCAGCGACTGTTGCAGGTTTTATAGCGTAGACTTTGTCTTTTAAGTATCCCCATAAAAAAGTCGTGGTGTGAGGTCTGGTGAACGCGGAGGGTATTCTACGAAACCCCTTCGTCCAATCCACATCCACATCGTGCCAAGTACCACTCGCAATACTCCACTCTTCGGTCCGGATCATCTTCATTAATAGCATGGACTAATCTTGGAATGTAACTTTTCCATTGACAGCGCTTCAAAATGCGTTGGACAGACGATTCTGAAATTCCTACCTCACGACTCGCTTGCCACACAGATTTTCTTGGACTTTGGTGATACGTTTCCAGTACTCTTTCTTGCTTTGTGGGGCTTGTCGATGTCCGTGGTCTTCCGGAACGCTTCTTGTGGACATTCTGAACAGTTCCATCGGCTTCAAACTTATCTCTAATTCGAGTGATGGTAAGTCGCGTTGGTGGATCTGTTTGAAACTCCCTCCTAAACTGTCTTTGCACTTCAACTGCGTTTTCACACTTCCAGTAGCATTTTAGAATGAATTTCCTTTGTTCAAAGCTTAGTCTGACTGCCATTATTAATTCTAATGGGTTTAACTCGGAAAGAAACATCAATTGAGCTATCAGCTGTTAAAGTGTGTATACATTTTTTTGGGACGCCCTGTATATATATATAGAACGAAGCACATTAACTGTGTATTTAATTTTGTCATTCCTTATATACAGTATGTATAAACGGATTTTCTCCTTTTAAGAGAAACAGTTATGAAAACCAATATTAACAATATCAGAAGCTAATTATTTAAACGCCGTTCTATTTACTTTCAGTTATTAAAACGAATCCCAATATTAAGTCTTAGAATAATGTTTTGTTTTAACATTGTGTTTAGATGACAGCGAGAGGTGGCAGGTAATGAGAATATCCAGCAAAAGGTCCAGCCCGAGGCCTTTTAAAACCGCAAACTAACGTCAAAGGAATTTTCGGTCAAAAACTTTCTCTCTGAAAGACATCCGTCTCCTTTCGCTTCATACGATTGTCCTTCCTTTTATATAAAAAAAATGTTTTATATTTTATCAACTTAGTTATTTTTATTTATACATAATTTGTATGGTGTCATTATTCATAGTTAACAACTCTGTTACTGAAATGGAAGAATATATAATTATTATACATTTTTCAAAATTAACACACACAATAAATAAATAAATAAATAAATATATATATATATATATATATATATATATATATATATACCCACACAGAGACCAACACAATATATATATTATATATATATATTATATATACCACACACAGACCAACACAATATATATATTATATATATATATATATATATATATATATATATATATACAAAGACAGGACCACGTCCACACACAAACACAATATATGTATATATATATATATATATATACACACAGAAAGAACGACGCACACACACACACTATATATATATATATATATGTATAAACACACACATTATTGATTTTAAATCACTGTAAAAATGATAAAAACTTACTACATTATTGTCCCTGTCCCATCCTTCATGCAAAAAAGATCGACTTTATTGGTAACCTTCGATTAGCATCCCCCCGAATTGTTCATTTTGACAGAGGTCAAACCTTTTTATCACCCATAGACCTACAGTTTAACATAGATTCGCTGCAGCGGCTGAAATGTCTTCGCAGGGAACACGAGCAATAAATCTACGTCGATAATATAGCAATCTTGGGAAAAATTGGTAATGCACAGACAATCTAGATTTGGGAAAAATCCGAGAATAATATGGGCGCAAAACATGGTAGTGCACAAAGACAATCTAGATTTTATATTTGTCAGGATATTACTGTGTTGTCAATGTCAGAGTAATGAAGAGTAGCGGCGCTAATTTTGCTTCCTGCGATACTGAGCTGAGCCACTCTGTTGAATATATTCCTATAACGAATATATTCCCTCAACTAGTAGGGTCGCAAAAAATAATAATGCACATTCTGGAAATCTTTTATAGAGATGGTTGTTGCGAGGGGTATTGCATAAAGGGGTGGATTGGAGAAAACCAAGTATTGTCGCAAATATTGTCGTGGTAGAGACTGTAAGAGGTAATACGAGCTTTAAATCTACGGAGATAATAAGCAATCTTGGGAAAAATCCGAGAATAATATGGGCGCAAAATGTTATATGCACAAACTTTTAAATACTTAGGGTATCCATTTATCTGCCAACCAATGATCCGAGGATTCCTCCGCAAATACGATCATGCTTAAAAAACACAAAGAAGCTTTCGTTAGCTACATCAAATACAATTTTATAATCATTTCCTTTTCAAACGATGGTTTATTCTTATATATATATATATATATATATATATATATGTCGATGAATTTATGCATACATTTTTAATTAGCTATACGTTTTGGACAGGCTTCAACAAAAGAAGTATAGTGTTACCGGTTTTAAGCAGATATTTTAGGAACTTACCCAAAGATATATTGTATAAAAAAAATAATTATTCCAAGGCTTTTTGTGTTCAGAAATACATCTCGTCAGGGAATGATGCTCACTATTTCACATCATAATTTCATCGAGATAATTCAAGCTCATATACAGGACCTACATTGTCTATAAATCTGTGGCGTGGAACATGCGGCCTTCAGAAGATGTGAACATCTGCTCTGTGGATCAGTTCAAGAAAATGGATAGGCCGAACCTTGCGATGTAGGATTTTTTCCATGGAACCGTAACCACTGATACATCCTCGGTACGGATTGCAATACTTATTGAGGTACTTCTTGTTCTTGTATCTCCCTCATGTACACCTTCCTCATTGTGTCGACAGCACAGAAACTCTTTACAAAATTGTTGTGAAAGATGCAAAAGTGTAGACATAAAAAGAACAGCTTCAGAGTTCATTCACATCATGCATACACTTATCTCATGTACACTGTACACCTTCCACCTTGTGTCCGACAACACAGAAGCTCTCCAAAATTGTTGTGAAAGATGCAAAAGTGTAATGACAAAAAAAACAGCTTCAGAGTTCATTTACACCATGCATACACTTATCACGTGTACACAGTTAGTGGGAAATAAAACACCAATTAAACTCTAGACTCATTCAAAATATCCTAAAGTAAGCATATAACCCCCTCAATTTCGGCGAACAGATGATGTAGTGACCCGTGGTACAGGTGCCACGTAAAACTATAGATCCCTGCGAGTTATCATTTAAACTAAACATGCTTCTTAATTCGACAGTTGAAACCGTGTAAGAACTTGAAAACCTCGATGAGTTGACCGCGCAGCCACCGAGTTTCCAGCGAAAACAATAGGATGCCCATTTATCTACCAACCACCCAGACATTTTCGTACATTTCCACAAACTAAACACAATTTATTCACACCGGCACACTATTTGAGAGAAATGTGCCCATATTTTTCCTTTTGCATAGCAAACGATACTCGTCTCTAATTTCTATTAAATACTCACGCAGACCTTTAGCCACAATCTCACTACAATCCTCGTCATGATATATATTAATGTAGTGGTAAAAATACTTAAGATTGTCCATGATGACAAGATTTACATTCTCAGTCGCAGGGTACGGTATGAAGCAATATATATATATTATAATATAGCTTGTCGCACCACTCATCAATAAGACTCACTAACCATAGCCATTGCTTCTCCTGCTCGTGTTGTTTCTTTTACTTCATGGGATATGTAATTCTTTATAAAGTTTAGTCCTACAACATAATTCAATATATCACTTGTACCACGTGACATATGCATGAGAAATGAAATGCAGTACATTTCACACGTATTACTAAATTTCCTTCCTTCGCACGGTTCAATGTAACTTAAAAGCATCAAAGGATGGTAGAATAGGAGTCTTTCACTGTACACCACATTTTCACACTTTACCGAATATCACTTCATAAAACTCGAGTACGCAATATTAAAGGTAGCCATCACTATTTTTCTTCTACGCGAGAGAATACACATTGAAATCCACGGCTTGCACCGCTCAACTGAGTACGCAGGGTAGAGATATCCCGGTAGTAGTAGGAGTCACGTGACGATCATACAGGGGTCGGAGCTTAGGACAGATAATTCAAATGAATGAATTTATTAATATCTTACAAACTGTTAATTTCTAGTCGAAAGAATAAGCACGAGATATCCATTATAAAAGTTACGCCAGGAATTCCGGGGGTACTGGGGTACAATAGTACCCCGGGTAGAGTTTAAGGGTTAAACTTGCAAAAAACTCGTAATAATTTTGATACTACGATTTCAAGGTTTTACGCACTTCTCTGTTCATAGTTAAACATAGGCGTAAGTTTTCTTCCAAACTGATATTAAGTCAGTTTAAAACTTAAGCTTACATAATGTCTAGTTAACTTTAAACATGCTTTTTGTTATGTATTAAAATCAATTACTTAGTTGAGGTTTGATAGTTCTTACTCTTTCGAACTCTGTTATCTGAAAGCTCTACACTCTGTGGTCCTTATAGTTTTCAGTCCTATTTATTAAGGTTATCTTAAAAGGACAGGACGTAGAAATGAACTCTTACTGTGATAACTTTATTCTCAAATGAAAGGAGTTAAGTTTCTTTAGAGGGGTGTTGAGATGGTGAAGGAGAGAGTAGGTCTACTCTTACAATCCCTACTTTATAGTTAGACATTTGAACGAGACGATTTTGTAACACTGAAGTCGATGTGTAACATAGCGCAACTTCTCCAGATTGATATATAATACTAATAGAAGAAATCAGTTTTAGTATTTTGGTAAATATATTTATATATTTAGACGTTATATTGACGTATTTGGCAACTTTATTGGAAACAGATTCAAACAAACTAAGGCTCTGATTGACTTGAAAGAGCTTGGTAATGACGTCACAACGACATTGTATAAAGGCAGGCGAAACTTTCACTTTAATTCATTACAAGATTGGAAATAGAGGATGGAGTCGTGTTAGTTATCTCTCTGTGCCTTGACCAATTGCTAAGTGGTGAACATGATATCTGACGTTCCAAGTTCCAACGGGTTTGAAGCACGCAAGTTGATAAATATATCGCTCGGTAAAATTGCATCCAGATGTTCCGGAAGAGCTGGGGCATCTTGCATAAATCATTATTAGTTGCCACTGTATTACATAAAGCCCGTTTTGTTTACTTAGAAGCACATAATTACCACCACACCATATTTTCCCCGCCACAAGGGCAACCTGAGGAGCTTGCCCCCGACACCTCGTGCAACCACACCATTACCTGAGTGTCCGTTACCCCAGTGATGCTTCTCGATTGTGGTGACAATAATACCAACCAAGATGATTATTCAACCATTGAATGCATTAGTGAAGAGTGTAAATCTAGATTAGAAGAGAGCGACAGTGAAGTAGACTCGAACAGTGAATATGGTTGCAACGAATCCTTGCACCATACCAGAAAAAGGCGGAGTGTTTCTGATCAGGAAACAGAGACAGCAGTTTCCTCAATTTTACCAAAACGTTTAAAAGCTGATTTAGAACAGGAACAATGCTCAGGCTGTTATTTTTGCGAACCTAAAATTTTGTGCTCATGTGGATTCGATCTCACCTCTTGTCGTTGTTCTGAGCAGTCAGCGGACGACGAGATTTTGCAGCATGGAAGTTGACCACATATCTTCTCTCGTGATGAACTTGGAATCCTTGAATTTCTATAGACTCACTCCAGACGGTTTTCGTCTCGTGACTTCTTAGTAACAACGTTTTTTATTAATGTAGCTTGTACGTACTCATACATGCACAGTGTAATTCACTACGTGATAAAAGAATTTGTATTGAAGGTCGTGTATTATATAAACTAATTATATATGTTATACAGGGTGGGCCGTAAGTTTCCATACATAGGAAAAATTAAACGTTTGTTTTTATGTTTCAGATACCCTAAGAATATGCGTTTGACGTAAGATCTTGTTTACTGATGAAGCAAATTTTTACGTCAATGGAGGTTAATCGGCAAAACATACGTTATTGGAGTAATGCTAACCCTAACTGGCTGAGTCCGACGAAGATGCAAGGTGCCGGTAAAGTGATGGTGTGGGCCGGGATATGGGGTGACAGAATTATTGGACCAATTTTTGTCAGTGGAAATCTTAATGCCGAAAGGTATCTTAACATGTTGCAAGAAGAGATTTTCCCATCCCTGCTAAACGAGGAAGGTAACTTCCCAGTTTACTTCCAGCAAGATGGAGCTCCACCTCATTATGGTCTTCACGTGCGTCGGTATTTGGATCAGCAGTTTCCGGATGCTTGGATTGGTCGGCGTGGTCCTGTGGAGTGGCCTCCCAGATCCCCAGATCTCACCCCCCTTGATTTCTATCTTTGGGGGCACTTGAAGGCCATGGTGTATCAGGAAAAGATACGAGACATAAATCATCTAAAGGAACGTATCACCAACGCCATTACAAGCATAACGTCAACTGTGCTAATGCGTGTTCATCAACAGTGGGGAACACGTATTGAAATGTGTTTTCAAAACAATGGCAACCATGTAGAGCATATTATATAAATAAAAATGGTTGTCCATAAAAAAATGTTTATTTTCCCTATGTATGGAAACTTACGGCCCACCCTGTATAATAAAGGCTTGGGATGTTTAAATGTTTCATTTATTCCATTGAAAAGTGTGTAATTTTGGTAAAGTTTGTGGATTGGTCAGAGTGCGACTTAATTGATCAATAAAAGTTAGAGTGGGTGACAGTACAGAATCTGAGGAACATTAGTGTTATTAGCTTTAGGAGAAAAACCACGGCCAACTACATCCGCGTCGATAGATCGTCCAGAAAGGAAAATAGAGCAGGCACAGATAGAAGGATTGAAACCAAAGGACTGCAGTTTCGAAATGAAAGATTTGTACCAGATTCTATCAAAAGCTTTTGATATGTATATCGCAATAACAAAGGTTTCACCGAAATCCCATAAAGGGGATGACCAAGAGTTAGAGATATGCAGAAAGATCGCCAGTAGAGTTCCCATGTAGGACCCATACTGGCGATCTGTAAGAAGAGGGGTGATTAAGCTTTTTCTTATTAAGGATGTATTCAAAAGCATTACAAAGGCCTGAAAACGAAGCAAATGGAAGATAGTTGGAAGGTTGAGAGTGATCACCCTTCTTTAGGAAATGCTGAGTGAAAGCGAACTTTGATCAGGAATGAATAGTATCAGCTGAAAGACGAGAGTTTTCCACGGCTAAGGTGTCTTTAGGTATGAATTTGTTCTTGAACACAGTAAAGCACAATGATGCGATTGTGGTTGTGTCAGACATAATTATGTCGGTGAATAGCACTCGATTCGTTCAGGTTTGAGTTGGAAGTGAAAGTTCGAGCGAATAGTTCAGCTTTGTGTAGAGTTGATAGCGAGGCTCTTCACTAGATGTCAGAGAGCGAGAAGACTTAGAATTGTATAGATTTTCACAATTTTATTGCATGAAGGAAATTTTGGCTGCTCGAAGAACAGAATTTGCACGATTCTGGGCACAAATATGAACCAGGAGATGGTTGACAACGGCAATTTCTGAAAAACAATCTCTGTTGCTGTTAGCAATAGAACAAGTTAAACCAAGGTTGCCCTTGTGGCGGGGAAAATATGGTGTGGTGGTAATTATGTGCTTCTTCTAAGTAAACAAAACGGGCTTTATGTAACACAGTGGCAACTAATAATGATTTATGCAAAGATGCCCCAGCTCTTCCGGAACGTCTGGATGCATTTTACGAGCGATATATTTATCAACTTGCGTGCTTCAAACCCGTTTGGAACGTCAGATATCATGTTCACCACTTAGCAATTGGTTAAGGCACAGAGAGATAACTAACACGACTCCATCCTCTATTTTCAATCTTGTAATGAATTAAAGTGAAAGTTTCGCCTGCCTTTATACAATGTCGTTGTGACGTCATTACCAAGCTCTTTCAAGTCAATCAAAGCCTTAGTTGTTTGAATCTGTTTCCAATAAAGTTGCCAAATACGTCAATATAACGTCTAAATATATAAATATATTTACCAAAATACTAAAACTGATTTCTTCTATTAGTATTATATATCAATCTGGAGAAGTGCGCTAATGTTACACATCGACTTCAGTGTTACAAAATCGTCTCGTTCAAATGTCTAACTATAAAAGTAGGGATTGTAAAGAGTAGACCTACTCTCTCCTTCACCATCTCAACACCCCTCTAAAGAAACTTAACTCCTTTCATTTGAGAAAAAGTTATCACAGTAAGAGTTCATTTCTACGTCCTGTCCTTTTAAGATAACCTTAATAAAAGGACTGAAAACTATAAGGACCACAGAGTGTAGAGCTTTCAGATAACAAGTTCGAAAGAGTAAGAACTATCAAACCTCAACTAAGTAATTGATTTTAATACATAACAAAAAGCATGTTTAAAGTTAACTAGACATTATGTAAGCTTAAGTTTTAAACTGACTTAATATCAGTTTGGAAGAAAACTTACGCCTATGTTTAACTATGAACAGAGAAGTGCGTAAAACCTTGAAATCGTAGTATCAAAATTATTACGAGTTTTTGCAAGTTTAACCCTTAAACTCTACCCGGGGTACTATTGTACCCAGTACCCCGGAATTCCTGGCGTAACTTTTATAATGGATATCTCGTGCTTATTCTTTCGACTAGAAATTAACAGTTTGAAAGATATTAATAAATTCATTCATTTGAATTATCTGTCCTAAGCTCCGACCCCTGTATGATCGGTCACGTGACTCCTACTACTACCTGGGGAAATCTCTACCTCTGCGTACTCAGTTGAGCGGTGCAAGCCGTGGATTTCAGATGTGTATTCTCTCGCATAGAAGAAAAATAGTGATGGCTACCTTTAATATTGCGTACTCGAATTTTATGAAGTGATATTCGGTAAATTGTGAAGATGTGATGTACAGTGAGACTCCTATTCTACCATCCTTTGATGCTTTTAAGGTTACACTGAACCATGCGAAGGAAGGAAATTTAGTAATACGTGTGGAATGTACTGCATTTCATTTCTCATGCATATGTCACGTGGTACAAGTGATGTATTGAATTATGTTGTAGGACTAAACTTTATAAAAGCTTACATATACCATGAAGAGAAACAACACGAGCAGAAGAGAAGCAATGGCTATGGTTAGTGAGTCTTATGGATGAGTGGTGCGACAAGCTGAATTATAATATATTGCTTCATACCATACCCTGCGACTGAGAATGTAAATCTAAATATTTTTACCACTACATTAATATATATCATGACGAGGATTGTAGTGAGATTGTGGCTAAAGGTCTGCGTGAGTACTTAATAGAAATTAGAGACGAGTATCGTTTGCTATGCAAAAAGGAAAAAATATGGGCACATGTTTCTCTCAAATAGTGTGCCGGAGTGTGAATAAATTGTGTTCAGTTTGTGGAAATGTACGAAAATGTCTGGGTGGTTGGTAGATAAATGGGCATCCTATTGTTTTCGCTGGAAACTCGGTGGCTGCGCGATCAACTTATCGAGGTTTTCAAGTTCTTACACGGTTTCAATGATGTCGAATTAAGAAGCATGTTTAGTTTAAATGATAGCTCGCAGGGATCTACAGTTTTACGTGGCACCCGTACCACGGGTCACTACATCATGTGTTCGCCGAAATTGAGGTGTTATATGCTTACTTTAGGATATTTTGAATGAGTAGAGTTTAATTGGTGTTTTATTTCCCACTAACTGTGTACACGTGATAAGTGTATGCATGGTGTAAATGAACTCTGAAGCTGTTTTTTTTTGTCATTACACTTTTGCATCTTTCACAACAATTTTGGAAAGAGCTTCTGTTTTGTCGGACACAATGTGGAAGGTGTACACTGCGTAGACAACATAAGTATATGCATGGTGTGAATGAACTCTGAAGCTGGTTTTTTTTGTCATTACTTTTTTGCATCTTTCACAACAATTTTGGAAAGAGCTGTGTTGTCGGACACAATGTGGAAGGTGTACACTGTGTACACGAGATAAGTGTACGCATGGTGTGAATGAACTCTGAAGCTGTTCTTTTTTTGGCATTACTTTTGCATCTTGTAACAATTTTGTAAAGAGTTTCTGTGTTGTAGGACACAATGAGGAAGGTGTACATGAGGGAGATACAAGGACAAGTACCTCAATAAGTATTGCAATCCGTACCGAGGATGTATCAGTGGTTACGGTTCCATGGAAAAAATCCTACATCGCAAATTTCAGGCCTATCCATTTTCTTCAACTGATCCACAGAGCAGATGTTCACATCTTCTGAAGGCCGCATGTTCCACGCGCCACAGATCTTATAGACAATGTAGGTCCTGTATATGAGCTTGAATTATCTCCATGAAATTATGATGTGAAATAGTGAGCAATCATTCCCTGACGAGATGTATTTCTGAACACAAAAAGCCTTGGAATAATTATTTTCATTTTTACATTATATCTTTGGGTAAGTTCCTAAAATATCTGCTTAAAACGGTAACACTGTACTTCTTTTGTTGAAGCCTGTCCAAACGTATAGCTAATTAAAAATGTATGCATAAATTCATCGATATATATATATATATATTATATATATATATATATATATATATAAGAATAAACCATCGTTTGAAAAGGAAATGATTATAAAATTGTATTTGATGTAGCTAACGAAAGCTTCTTTGTGTTTTTTAAGCATGATCGTATTTGCGGAGGAATCCTCGATCATTGGTTGGCAGATAAATGGATACCCTAAGTATTTAAAAGTTTGTGCATATAACATTTTCCGTCCATATTATTCTCGGATTTTTCCCAAGATTGCTATATTATCTCCGTAGATTTAAAGCTCGTAATACCTCTTACAGTCTCTACCACGACAATATTTGCGACAATACTTGGTTTTCTCAAATCCACCACTTTATGCAATACCCCTCGCAACAACCATCTCTATAAAAGATTTCCAGAATGTGCATTATTATTTTTTGCGACCTACTAGTTGAGGGAATATATTCGTTATAGGAATATATTCAACAGAGTGGCTCAGCTCAGTATCGCAGGAAGCAAAAGTAGCGCCGCTACTCTTCATTACTCTGACATTGACAGCACAGTAATATCCTATGACATAAATATAAAATCTAGATTGTCTTTGTGCATTACCATGTTTTGCGCCCATATCATTCTCGGATTTTTCCCAAATGTAGACTGTCTTTGTGCATTACCAATTTTTCCCAAGATTGCTATATTATCTCCGTAGATTTATTGCTCGTGTTCCCTGCGAAGACATTTCAGCCGCTGCAGCGAATCCATGTTAACCTGTAGGTCTATGGGTGAGGAAAAGGTTTGACCTTTGTCAAAATGAACAATTCGGGGATGCTAATCGAAGGTTACCAATAAAGTAGATCTTTTTTGCATGAAGGATGGGACAGGGACAATAATATAGTAAGTTTTATCATTTTTAACAGTGATTTAAAATCAATAATGTGTGTGTATATATATGTGTATATATATACATATATATATATATTAGGGTGCCACTTATTTGGGGTGTTTTTCATATTTTGGGAATTTCTATCAGGACGGGCGCATTTCTGGTGTCATTCCGTCTAAAAACTTTGTGTGTAAAATATTTTTGAAATAAAATAATAATTAGAACTGCCTCAACGAGGTCAAAGTTTATACTTTTTGTCGAAAAGTACTCATGGCGTTCTGTTATCATGTCAGTTTTCGTTTCGATAGCTGCTGTAGTTTCTGAGTTGAAAAATGATAACAGACAGACAGACGGACGGTCAGAGTCGTTGGTTTAGTCTTCCGCACTGGTGTACAGAAGACTAAAATGAGGTATTATACAGGGTGTAACATGTTATTCTAAGTAGAAAATGGGTTGGGAAGAGTTTTGCCAACACTAACAGTGTTTCATTCTCTTTTTCAGTGAGTTCTGAAACGACGTGATGGCTTCGGCAACAAGATCTAAAACAGCAGTCTATCTCCTGGGGACCGTGGACCACAGCATCACAGGAAGCATGCTGCCTACGGGAAAGCAGGCGCTTCAGTACTTTTTCCACCTTCACCTTGACGTCAAGAAGCCGATCAAGGAAGCAGCCGCTGAGACAGTGACCGCAGTCAAGGAATTCTGGGAGCGGTCCCGTATTCCTACGCAGAAAGACCAACGCGCAAGGGACAAGGTTCTCCGAATGTACGAGAAGTGGCGGGCTCTGAACAAGAACTCGAAACGGCGCACTGTGACCCAAATCAGGAACGAGGCCGAGTTCCTCTCATCCCTTGACCGCCTCTTCGACATCGCACACGAACAGGCGATGTCGATGATCACAATCGAAGAGGACAGGGAGTTCCTGACAGGACAAAGGGCCGAGGTGCGGCGCGGCCGCATCTCCTCCACACGTGACATGACGCTGCACACTGAGGAGGAGCGTGCGAGGAGACAGGAAGCGGAAAGGAGCCGCCGGCAAGATGATGAAAGGGCGAACAGAGAGAGCCGAGAAGAACTCGTCGAACTGGCATCGAGCTCCAGCTCAGGTGCAAGCAGCCCGACTCGGTCACCGACACGGCGTCGTCGCCGAGAAGAAGAGGAAGAGCTCTCTCTCCCGGGCCCGTCCACGTCGAATGCAGAAGCATCTACGACCCCTTTACCACCCAAGCGATTCCGCGCGTCGAAAAAGATGATCACCCCTGATCTCTCCGCAGCGATGGATCGGACGAAACTTACCGACCGAGGTGTTTTTTTGCTGTCGGCGGCTGCGAGGAGCTTGGGCCACGACCCTGAGGAGCTGGTCTTGAACCGCGAATCCTCCCGCCGCGACCGAGCAAAGTTCCGTGCTATGGCAGCAGCGGAAATGAAGGCAGCCTTCCATCCTACTGTGCCGCTGACCGTTCACTGGGACGGGAAAATCGTACCAGCGGCTGACGGAGGCCCTGCTGAAGATCGCCTTCCAGTTCTGGTGTCTGGGGAGAACGTCGACAAGCTTCTGGCTGTGCCCAGCCTCCCCGACGGCACCGGCCGCGCCATGGCGGAAGCCGTCCTCTCTGCCCTCGAGGATTGGGACATCAAGGGACGGATCTGTGCCGTCTCTTTTGACACCACCGCCTCAAACACAGGACTCTCAGGAGGAGCTTGCTATATCATTGAGCAGAAACTCGAGAAGACAGTGCTTCATTTGGCTTGCCGCCACCACATCCACGAACTGGTGTGCGAGAAGGCATTCACGGCGTGCCTCGGTCCCTCTACTGGTCCTGACATCCTCCTGTTCAAACGATTCGCCGCCCAGTGGGACTTCATCGATCAAACCAAAGCGAAGCCCTTCGAGGATGGAACCATGCCGCAGCACCTGAAGGACGCCCGCGACGACCTGCTGATCGAATTCAGCCGCCTCCTCGACGGTCAACATCCACGTGATGACTACAGGGAACTTCTGGAGCTCTCTGTAATTGTGCTGGGCGGTCCGAACAAGCGGGGTGCCCGGTTCGCTCGTCCCGGCGCCTTCCATCGCGCGCGCTGGATGGCAAAAGTCATCTATGCCATCAAACTGTTCCTGTTCCGGGAACAGTTTCAGATGTCGTCAGGCGAAGCGGCTGGAATCCGGCGATTCACCATCTTCGCCGTGTCCATCTACGTGACGGCCTGGTACAAAGCGCCGCTCCCGGCAACGGCCCCAGCCGCGGACCTCGCGCTGCTCAAGGCCCTCGTCTATTATCCGGACTCAGCGGTGGCCAAGGCGACGGCGACAGTCTTCGCCAGGCACCTATGGTACTTGAGCGAGCGCCTCGTCACCCTGGCCATCTTCGACGAGGGTATCGACTTGGCGACAAAGCGGGAGATGATTAAAGCGATGGAAGAAGAGGAAGGATCGGAGGATCCCCCGCGGCGTATCAATGTGGACCTGTCCACCGCCTCAATCGCCAACAATACATTGGCCAAGTTCACAACGACTACATCAAAGGAGTTCTTCAAGGTTCTGGACATCAGCACCGCCTTCCTGCTCAAGGATCCGGAGGAGTGGCGGACGGACCCAGCCTTCATCGCCGCATCCCGCCGAGTCCAGGCCCTTCAAGTTGTCAATGACTTCGCGGAGCGCGGTGGCGTTGATGCAGTCTTTCAACCTGGCCCTTACCAAGAGTGAAGACCAAAGGCAGTTCCTCTTACAAGTGGTCGAGAAGCACCGCTGTGACTTCCCAACCGCCCGCAAGTCCACCGTGACCTCTGCAAAGTAGGCAACAATGAGAGGGAGATGGGCGCCCATGATACCCCCCCCCTTGAGGGGCTAATACTCGAGTTGAGGGGGACCTAGAGTTGAAAGTATGAAGTCCAGTTATATGTTTTAGGTCAAGATTAGTAGCTTGAACAAACTAGAAGTGATATTTTATTTGCTAGAGGCATAGAACATCATGATCTAAAATTTCTACTTTTCGAGAAAATATACAAACTTTGACCGTATTGAGGCAGTTCTAAATATTGTTTTATTTCAAAAATATTTTACACACGATATTTTTTGACAAAATGGAACCAGAAACGCGCCCGTCCCGATAAAAATTCAAACTTTCGAAAATAAGTGTCACCCTAATATATATATATAATATATATATATATATAGTGTGTCGTCCTCTGTGTATATATGTATATATATATATATATATATATATATATATATACACATATGTATATATAGTGTGTGTATGTGTGCGTCGTTCTTTCTGTATATATATATATATAATGTGTGTGTGTGGTCCTCAGTCTCTGTGTATATATATAATATATATTGTGTGTCGTTCTCTGTGTATATATATATATATATATATGTGTGTGTGTGTGTGTGGTGTGTGTGGCGTGCGTCGTTCTTTCTGTATATATATTTTTTTATTGTGTGTGTGTGTGTGTGTGTGTGTGTGTGTGTGTGTGTGTGTGTGTATCCTTCCAATTCAATAACAGAGATGTTAACTATGAATAATGACACCATACAAATTACGTATAAATAAAAATAACTAAGTTGATAAAATATAAAACATTTTTTTTATATAAAAGGAAGGACAATCGTATGAAGCGAAAGGAGACGGATGTCTTTCAGAAAGTTTTTTACCCAAACTTCCTTTCACGTTAGTTTGCAGTTTTAAAAGGCCTCGGGCTGGACCTTCTGCTAGATATTCTCATTACCTGCCACCTCTTGCTGTCGTCTGAACACAATGTTAAAACAAAACATTATTCTAAGAGTTAATATTGGAATTCGTTTTAATAACTGAAAGAAAGTAAATAGAACGGCGTTTAAGTAGTTTCTGATATTGTTAATATTGGTTTTAATAATTGTTTCTCTTAAAAGGAGAAAATCCGTTTATACATATATAAGGAATGACAAAATTAAATAGACAGTTAATGTGTTTATTTCTCTTAAAAGTGAGTCCGTTTATATATATATATAGGGTAAGGAGAAAGTTGTTCAATTGTGTGTGTGTGTGTGTGTGTGTGTGTGTGTGTGTGTGTGTGTGTGTATTTCGTCTGAACTATTATTTTGGTGGTTATACGTATTATATTATTTTTTGTGCAGTAGAAGGCAAATTTTATTTATTTAATTAATAAACATTTTTATTGTCAATTTCGGTTTTGAAGAGAAAATACGTTTGCTTTATTAATATACTTTTGTCATTTTTCTGATTTTCATCCACATAATATATACAAATATATACAGTGGCGTGTGTGTGTGTTATTTTTTTGTGCAGTAGAAGACAAATTTTATTTATTTCATTAATAAACATTTTTTATTGTCAATTTCGCTTAAAAGAGAAAGTACGTTTGCTTTGGTAACGAATTAAAATAAATGGTGGTGTTTAGCAACTCACCCTAATAATGTATACCTGTACAACTAAAATAAAAAATGGTATCTGGCAATTGAACCCTCCTCTATATAAGACCCGCCTCGCTTCAGAGCTGGCAGTTTGATGCGAACTTCGGTCGAATAAAGAACTCTCTCCTTCCCTTCTTAGGTTAAGACTTAGCTTAGTTTTCCTTTGGGGGGGGGGGGTTACGACATCCCACCTTGTCCCCCAAAGTCCTCCTCCGTCTATCCTTTCTCTCTTAGGCTAAGGCAACCCCTTTGGGGGGAGGTCATCCTCCCTTCTCCCCCCGAAGATCCCTCCCCTTTCCCCCCCTTCAGGGGTACCCCCACCCCCTTTGCAACATTGACCGTTATCTCTTGCACCATTGCAACATTCCTGCACTCAACCTTTTTGCGGCTATACTACTGATGATGCCACCACATACTCCATACACCTTAGCTTTGTTTTCATTGGCTACATTCTGATTGGTTGCGCTATGAGCGAGGTTGAATTTTCGTACTCCGAGCCAAACTGGGTAGATTTGAAATTTTACCGTTTAGCATATTTTAATGGTTTAACTTTTTTCCAGCGTACAACTGGACCGCGTAAAATAATTACACGTAGGATCAGTCGTCTATTGTACTCATCACAGAAATACAGGGTATCCCAAAAGCTCCAATCTATTTGTTGTTCACTCCTTACAAATAGATTGGGACTTTTGGAACACACTGTACGGTGAAGTACATCGCAAAATACAGTCACTATATATCTTCAGTCAAAGGATCGGGTGCTTCCGAAATTACAAAATTTTCATTAAAAAAGAAATTTATAATTTAAAAATAAAAATATATATATATGCAACGCAATTAAATATTTATGTAGAGCGTTTGGTGCCAATTAATCACGCTGGGATTAATGGTTTTGCTTAAGTTTATTTGCATTATTGGAGGGTTCCCCTCTGAACCGAGTGACACAATTTGCAGGACAGCTACAGATTGGAGAACTCTTTATAAAACAAGATCTGAATAAGATTCACTAATAGCATGGAAACTACACGAATTTCTCGATTTTTAAGGCTTTTTCTGTTTTTAATATGTTGAAATTTTAATTGGTTGTCAACACCCAAACGGTAATATTTCATATGTGATGTCAAATTTGAATAATACTTCGGCATCCATATTAAAACAATTTACAGGAAGTGAGCATCCAGCATCCAAATGAGTGGGTACTCGTAAACCAGAGTTTGTGAGTCAATACCAATAAGTGATTAGACAACCTGAGGCACAGTTTGTTTAATGGGGTTGTTTAAACTCTTTCACAACATCTATGGCCTTACGACGGAGGAGAACTACAGCTTTACGTGGGATCGAACCACGGGTCGCTACATAATCTGAACGTAGAGGATGGTCCCCCATCCAATTAGTACCGAGACCCAATGTCGCTTAGTTTTGCTGATCGACGGTTAGCGGGGTTACGAAATGGGCCACGACGTAGCCCCCGTCATATACAGGGTATTACATGTTTTTTTATAGCTCAAAACAAAAAAATAAAAAATAAGGATTACAATATACCCACTCCCTACTATGAGAGGATTATGACTTCGCTAAGGAATGAGGCCTACAACTTCCGTTTAACGAAATGCAAAGTAATTCCTCAAATATTAACTTACTGCAAAGTCCCTGCGAATGGATACTTTTGCTTAACCAAAGAGAGTAGCTACAGAAAATAGGCTTATCCATGTTCTAGATTTTTGAATATTACTCGAAGTTTAGAAAACGTTGTACTTTCAGTGATACGAAATTAACGCTGTTACCTTTAACTTTCGAAATACAGTGTGGTACACGTTCTTATATAACCGAAAATATTAAAGCTAACCCTATCAAGGGTAGTCTCTAAGGACTATGGGATTATGAGATCAGGGTAGCCCTCAAAGCGTCAAGTGAATTCTGCTTTTATAGAACTGGATGACTGTTAAAATAAGATTCAACGGTTTCGTTTGAAATTACGGTACTCGAGTCTTAAATTTACAAAGTCGACTGATCTGAAAAAAAAGTAACTGGTTAAAATTACGATATTTGACGGTTGTTTTCACAATAACAGTAAAAAAAAAATTATTAATTTGCTGTGTGATCAAAACGAACTATTTCGGAACGATATCAATGTCCCCGCCTATATCTGTGACCTTGACTTTTGATGCAGGGGACCTGATTTTTGCTCGCGACACATCGTATTGTGAAAATACATAGTGTGTGTGTGTGTGTGTGTGTGTGTGTGAAGTTTCATCAATTTATGATCAGCGGTTCAAGTTATGGCGCGGACTTCCTCCATTTGACCTTTGACCTTTATCTGTGGCCCTGATCTTTGATGCAGAGCTGATTCTTGTTTATGACACATCGTCTTGTGACAATCCATACATGTGTGAAGTTTCATCAATTTGTATTCAGCGGTTCAAAAGCGGACACGAAAGTGTGACGGATGCATGGATGGACGGACGTTCAAGCGCAATTCAGTATGGTCTCCTCAAATTTATTTGGGTGGATGCATAATAAGAGTAGTAATAGATTTAGCGAGCAACCTGACCGTAGCCATTGCTATTGTTTGTCCAAACTAGCCATGCTTCACAATAATTTCGAAAGTCATCTAAATACGATTTAAATAATTAAATATGAGAATTTGATTTTGCAAGAATATGACAAACGTAGCATTCGCCAGATATGATCAAATTTAGCTTTACGATTCTTTTCTTAGTGCATAAAATGAATTTGGTAACAGAAGGAATAACGGCAAACAACTTTAAGTCTTATTCTGTATAGTTTTTATAGCAAATCAAATCACATAACGGAAAAAACAACTTATTTGATACAGATCATCTTTATGAAACGAGTTGTTCTTTTAGTCCTTGATTTCGAGTAACATAACTTTTGTATAGCAATTTTACACTATACTGTATTATACTACTTTTATATCACCACAAAAGTTAACCATTATGAACATTTATTAATACGTATCCCCGTTTCTATTTAAATTGTATACGGATATGTACGTACAGTCGTACACAATAAAATATGTATACATATGTACGATAAATTGTTTCGAAAATGCAACTCACCCGAAGTATATGGCTTGCAAGGTCAGAATGTAAATAAATGATGCGAGATATAATTCACAAAAATAATACAAGCGCTGTTTGGATTTAACTAACTTACAGTTTCTTATGCATATATGCTGACTTCATAAAATGTAAAACTGTCTCATTGTCCGAGAAGGAAGGCAAATTTAATAAACAGCGAGCGGTAACCTCAACGCCCCTTAGATATTATATTATTCTGTTGTTGATAATAACGCTCCAAATTCATTTTATGCTTAATCAGCCTCAAACGCTTCAAAGAGTGAAATCCCCATCAAATAATAAATATCCGTATTTGGAACAAAGAGCTCATATACGCGTGGAATCTAATCCGAGGGTGAATTTTAATTTACAAATTTTTCAGTTATTACACCAGAATTGTGTCAATCTGCTGATTGGTATAGATGAAGAACTGAGCTCTTCTTCTGACTAGGAATCACGACCTTAAGAACATAATTAATTTATGACACTAAAGTTAAAATTAACCTCTTCAAAAACGCTTTCAAAATCTTAATTTCTAAAGATTAATTTGTAATCTATTTTAACCTAAGTTTAATTCATAAAATTTAGGAACCTTAGGTCTAACGTTAATTAATTTCTTACTAATTAATATACTTTAATTCATTAAATGTATTTTAAACGGATTTCATTTCTATACTTGTGTAGATATGGTCTCGAACTAAAAAACTCACTGTGGCCCAATGGTGATTAATAAATTGTTCATTTAAAGCAGCCAAGCCATACTGAATCGAGCTATCGAGAGTCCTCACAAGTAAAAAGTATTATTATTATTATTATTATTATTATTATTATGTATTTTTGAGAAATCTCCACATTCCTGAAAAAATTTCTGCACAGCACGTTACGAGAAATTCTTTCAGGAATTTGGAGATTTCTCAAAAATAAGTTAAATTAGAAGCTGATCTTAAATTCCTTAATAATAATAATAATAATAATAATAATAATAATAATAATAATTATTATTATTAATTTCTAAATATAAGACAACGATATGGACACGGACGGCGATCAAAAAAATAAACAAAATGTAATGAATATAGGCCGAGGCCTTATACAGAAATTATTTTTGTATACAAAAGAAATTTGTGCATTAATTAAGCCTCGGTCTAAATGTTCACTGATGTTACTTTAATTTAAAAAAAATTAAATGAGTATGTTCATTGTTCCATAAAGAATGCATTGGAAACGTTACAACAGCTCTAACTTTTAGCTATAACCCGCGCGCAGACCAATCGGATGTACGCCTACATTATACTGTACTACAGTCAGTCCTTCGGTAAAGGTCGAAGTTCAAAGAACATTCGTACGGAAGTCATCTGAATGCTTAAACAGTTAAACTCAAATCAATATTTGTACCTTTTCTCCAATTGTCACTCTTTCATGGGACATTTTAGAAGGACGGTGGAGCTGCCTGTTCCGGTCGCGTCATTAGGCTTCGCAGGAGACAAATTCTTTCGCAAGAAGGGTCTTTCCAATCTGCTGAAAAAGAAAACGGCTTAAATGACCGATTCACTGTTATTAATTCATGATATACAACCAACTAATAATACCTTTTCACTATACCTCATTAAATATGAAACCTGACTGAAATCTAGCAACTTTACGATGAAATATTGTAATTCAAAAACGCCTTTGCAAGAATCTGTTGAACAGAGAAAAATATGGATTCAACTCCACTTTAAAAAGTCATCTCACTGCTAAGATTACATTACTGAAATTATCATGTTTTCTAAAGTGTTTATATATATATATATATATATATATATATATATATACAGGGCGTCCCAAAAAAATGTATACACACTTTAAATAATTATAAAGGCAGTGTTTATTAAAATACATTTCATTTTCAAAATGTAATAGAATCTACAGACATTATTTAATTGTTTTGTCAACGCCTGTTTTCAAACTGACGTCCGTTCTGGTCCAGGCACTGCTGATAACGCGAAGCAATGGAATCGCAAACATCACGAAACATTTCGTTTGGTATTTGTGTGCATTCTCGTTCAATGGCTGCTCTCAATTCAGCGACTGTTGCAGGTTTTATAGCGTAGACTTTGTCTTTTAAGTATCCCCATAAAAAAAAGTCTAGTGGTGTGAGGTCTGGTGAACGCGGAGGGTATTCTACGAAACCCCTTCGTCCAATCCACATCCACATCGTGCCAAGTACCACTCGCAATACTCCACTCTTCGGTCCGGATCATCTTCATTAATAGCATGGACTAATCTTGGAATGTAACTTTTCCATTGACAGCGCTTCAAAATGGGTTGGACAGACGATTCTGAAATTCCTACCTCACGACTCGCTTGCCGCACAGATTCTCTTGGACTTTGGTGATACGTTTCCAGTACTCTTTCTTGCTTTGTGGGGCTTGTCGATGTCCGTGGTCTTCCGGAACGCTTCTTGTGGACATTCTGAACAGTTCCATCGGCTTCAAACTTATCTCTAATTCGAGTGATGGTAAGTCGCGTTGGTGGATCTGTTTGAAACTCCCTCCTAAACTGTCTTTGCACTTCAACTGCGTTTTCACACTTCCAGTAGCATTTTAGAATGAATTTCCTTTGTTCAAAGCTTAGTCTGACTGCCATTATTAATTCTAATGGGTTTAACTTGGAAAGAAAGAAACATCAATTGAGCTATCAGCTGTTAAAGTGTGTATACATTTTTTTGGGACGCCCTGTGTATATATATATATATATTATTTATTTATTTATTTTTTTTAAAGTTTCCCGACAAAACTCTTCTACTCCTCTGAAATTTGATTATTTTGTAGCCGTTCTCCTCTAACAGTTATTGCCAGCATTTGGAAAGTGTGTAAACGATTTTATTTTTCATACTTTATCGTTATTCTTTTAAATTGCATTAAACAATTTACATAGTATTTATTCTATACATACTGAAACGCAATTTATCCGTTTTGTCTGACAAATATTTTTATTATTTCACGTTCGGGTTCCTCAGCTCTAAAAATAATCAATAAATGCCATAAAAGATCGTCTTTTTCTACGCTTTAAGTGAAAAAAAAAATGTCTATAAAAGAAGGGTGACCAATGAAGAAAAAAACAAGAATACAATGAAAAGAAGGAACGAGAAACGTTTCTGTTGAACGTAAATGGGATCAAAATTCAAAATCGCCATTCAAAAATCCTACGCTTGACTTTTCGCTGCCCTTTATTTTATACATTATACGTGATTCTTTTAATTCAAACAAATAACTAAGTTTCATTCATCACGAATCAATATTTATATTTTAGTAAAGACGGAAGGAAAGAACGTTAGTACGTATTAAAATCTTTATCTTTATCTTCACGTGACAGAACTTCTTAACCTGAACTAAAAAGTAAATATATGATTAGGGTAGGGACCTTACAGTTCTTTATTTAAGATAATCATTACAACCGCTGTTGCAGTGCAGGAAAAGATATTGGCAAGTAGTGTTAAGGCTGAAGGTTACAGTAATCCGTTAACGATACTTAAATAAGCTACAAAAATCCCTCAAAACGGATAATTAATTGACGATTTTGAACGGAGAGTGAGGCCGGCCGCGCACAGCAGGATCGTCTTGCTACTGACGACTTGGGTCGTGACGACTCGAGTCGCGTGTGGTTTTACATTGACAGAATGGGAGTCCCGCACACTGCAGCGACCGCGACGCGAATGCGTCGCGGTCACTGAGAAAAGGTTGCTCGAGCTAACTAGCCTAGAGCTAGAGATGGCAGTCTTTAACAGCTCTAGAGACTAGCCTGGAGCCGGAACCACTGAACTCGAAGCACTCTCAACCTTAGTCCACGCACATTGCGACTTTTGAAAAAGGGAACAAAAGAACAAAAATGTGTACATTTTAAATCATTATCGGAAAATATAGTTCATTTAATGTTTTACCATAAATTATAAATATAATAAAATAATCTGAAGGCCTTAATTTTTAATGTGGTTACGGACAGGGACGTTGCCAAGGGGGGGGCGACGGAGGCGGTCGCCTCCCCCAATGGAAAGGCCAGGAAAAAATCTGCGGTAATTACAACCAAGGTTCACCGCCAAACTATAACATTTAACAATTTGGTATCTGTATAATGGAATATGAAAACATGAAAATATAGGCTATATTTAATATAATATATGAAAACTATAGGATCAATACCTGATTTCAAAATTTCAGAAAATACAAGTAATTACGTCATACTATAGCTTAGATTCCACCAATGTGACTGTCCTATCCAAACTTTTATTGGAAAAGGTACATATTTCATGTCGATGGCTGTATGGTGGCTGTTCAAAAATGGCAGTTGCACTGACATTTTCAGACAGTTTTTACACAAAATAAGCTTAAAATGCGCTGGCTTACGGGGCTCCGCCCCGGACCCCGCTGGGGAGCTTCCAACTCTCCCCCCAGACCCCCTAACTCTATGGGCTCGCCCGATTCACCACGGAACCTGACGAACGCAGCTCGTTCGCCCCCCCCCCCCTTGGGACATTCCTGGCTACGGACCTGGTTACGGATGGGATTTAGGTCTGAATTTGCACTTCAAAAATTAATGAGATACTGAATTAACTTCGAATTAACTTCGAAGTTAGCGAGATATTTTGAGCTGGACTTACTTCAGTGTTAAAAGATGAGTGACGCTCGGTCAAAAGCAAAACGCGAATATAATTAAAGGAATAAACGTTTATAACGGTTAGAATGAGTCTTCTACTGAAGGAACAGTGACAGATGTAGAGTGCAGTAAAAGCGTGGGTGCGTTCTGCGTTCTCCACTTTAACCGCGAATCGAACTGAATTCTGATCGATCGATACGAGACAAAGGAAGACAGGTACGAAAAATAACTACATCCGCTTGTCCTCATCAAAAAAGAAGTCAGGTTTTCATTTCAAAACTTTTAATAACTTAAAATTAAAAAATATAGAATGTAAACTGTTTTTTATTTGGATGTAATGCCTATCGGGCATCACTAACGAAATTTGGATACGCAATACTGGCAAAATTGTATTGACGATACGCGTTATACTTTCATTAACCTTCGCACTCGCGTATTACATACAAGATATAATACAGCCCTCGGGTGATATGAAGGTATTTGTAATGAGAGGAAGAAAGGAGCACAAACTCGCGGTACATATTGCTCCCGATGAAACATGCATCATAAAACCAGCAGTGTTCGGAGGGCATAGCCAAAACACACGTCAAACCATTATCGACTGGACTACCTATTAAGCTATAATAAATGAAGGCATTGTTGCTTTCATTGGTGATGAACTACCGTACGTACGGAAGCCTTGTTAGTGCGTTGACCCTTATAATTGACAATAATAATGCGCGCTGCTCGTATCTTCAATGGTTGTATGGGCAAAGCTGTACTTTGTAAAGACAGTGAAAACTTTGCCCGCAAGCTTCCCAACCTACTATTTAATCTATAAACAGTGTGTCAAAAAGCTATATATATATATATATATATATATATATATATATATAATGGCCGCTATGCCTTGCGCAGCAAAAGCCTCCCTCATGAAACACAACCTAGTGGGGGAACTGAGGGGCGGAAGTGTTACAAAAACCTTCCCTGGTTCTCGCAGGCAGACATATATATATATATATAAATAAAACACTGAAGTAGAATATGCATCATAGAGGTGGTTTCGTCCTGCCAACCGTGTTCCACGTCCCGAGTATGTTCTCCACTATAACATCCGCGAAACAAAAAAATTTTCTTGCAAGTGCAGCTTTGAACCTATGTTATTTCGAGGCACTGTGACTGGGGACATTGTGGTTAAGACATCCGCGAAGCTAAGCTTCTTGGGAAGGTAACTTATGCAACATTATAAAGGACCTGGAAAAACTGTAGAGCAAATTTAGGGTTTTGCCAGAACCCTCTTTTAATTTCAGCCCAAAGCTGTTGCTCATAAATATTAATGCAAAAAGTAGGAAAAAAAAGGAGTGTCTTCAGCATCGCTTACGTACATAATCTTAAATTTTTTATTATCTTGTTTGCTTTTGCGCACAAACTTCGATATTGTTTTCTTATTTGTGAGTTAGGTATCAGTGGTTGTAATTTTCCCAAACATTTAAATTCTTGTCTTCTTCTGTGTTCATTCGCTTTTCATTTTGAAAATAATATTACGCGATTGTTTTCACTTTTGAGATGGAAATGTTACTCTTTGTAACATTGAAATCGGTATGCATCATTTTACGACTATAATTCGAATTTTTATAAGATAATCGAAACCTTTACGCGAAGGACTCGTTAATACGATGTCATCGGCACAGATTAAGTTATTTATTCTTGTATTACCGTACAACATCCTATTTTGGCCTCGTTAAGAGAAGTAATTAAATTATCACTATTCGTATGAAAGAGAAAAAGAGCAAAAGAGCGATCAAGGAGCTTCGTGTAAGCTCCGCGTATAAGGACACAAAATATTCCAAAACGCGCATTATCTCTCGTAACTGTAAAAGTTGAGTGGGTGTATCAAAATTTAAATCCACATATTTAATACGTACATTGGGACACTCCTTCTAATTTCCTAAATAAAATAATGTGATTCACTTTATCATATGCTTTGCTTATATACATAAACAACAGTAAATAATGTAGCTGAATTACTGTCAATACATTTATATACTGTATATGCAATATATGATACTTCATTCAATACAAAAATATATTGTATGATTCCGATGATTTAGGTATGTATTGATTAGAAGATATCCATACTCCGCAAATAATAATCAGTCTGGACACGCTCCATAATAATCAATTAACCCATCCATGGACTGTCCCAAGCTAGTCTGAGAAATGGGGAAGTGAATGCCCGCTACACGTTATGTATTTGGCTCGACCCAATTCTCCTTTTAAAAGGGACTTACTTTATCCGTTAGGTGGCGTTACGGCCCCTTTGGTGGACCAAAGATGTAAAAGGGAACAACCAACCAGCAGTTATTCGACAGAGCAAAAGTTTTTCAAGCAATTTTGCGTAAGGAGAGGTAAAAGCAATAGGTCCGTAATTGGCGGTGGATAAAAATGTCGCCACATTTAGTTTTGGCAAGGGGGCATCATATAGACCCTCATAAACTCTGTAAAAATATAATGATGATGACGAAGCATGGCTGAAAAAACCAATGATACGCGAAGGTTCACCACAATCATTAGCATATTTTAAATATTCATTTGATAGGTCATTCCTATACCTGAAGAAGAAACTGTCTTAATTAACTCTTTAATCAAACTCAGATACTGAATGAAGTCTAAGTATTTTTATTTTCACTTTTCCACACCGAGAAACTTTTTTTAGTTAAAACAACTAAATATATGGTTAAATATTTGCACTCTATTATACCAAATGGTTAAACCAAATATATTATGGTTTATTCAACTCATTTGCGGTTACACAAACTATTTAAATTTTTATCAGAATACAGTATGATTGTTCCAACCGTAGTGCGGTTGGATTAAACATATACCATAATTGAATTAATTATTTTGTATTGTACGCAACCATTCAGTGATTTTAAGTATAGATTTTTTTCCCTCGTGCAAACGACGTTCCATTACAACACATATTAAGAGCGTTTTAATAATAATAATAATGATAATAATAATAGTAATAATAATAATAATTAGTCAGAAGAGCCAGATATTGACACAAAGTTCAGATCAACTATGCAGTTCATTATTCTCACCCCTCTATTATCATTACTAGCATCATCAGGATTCGGACCCCTTCACTTCGCTTATAGGGAAACGGTGTTACCCAATACGCTATGGACGCTGCCGAAAGCATTTGAATAGCGTTTTTTTAACTTATTTACAATTTCTACTTCCTCATTTATTGTTGATGGGAAGGCATTCGTGGCACCGATGCCCTTCTTAATAACTTTCCAAATTCTTTTTATTATCAATATTTAAGTTATTATCACAGCTTTTAAGTTCGAAAAGAATCTTTTTCCTGTTTACGCCGTTTTATGGCTAATTTACAGAGTCGTACTTCCTTTTATTTTGAAACAAAATGGTCCTATTCTGGGTCTGCCGAGAAGACACCATATATCGTGGGCATCTTTTAATTCCCTTTCCAGGGGACCAATAAAATCAATCTATTCAAGAATAATTTCAGTATGGCACTTACAAGATTTAATCCAACATCTTCCTGCTTCCTTCTGTATGGATAGTAATATTACTATAATACCTATCTATGAGTCTAAAGTGAGAATGAAATTATTGAAAAGGTGCTCACTTCCTTTCTTCATATTCTATTTTGCAGTTTCACATTAACACAGTGGACACATCTATTTTTACCTATTGTATTATTATTTCGTGTATATAAGTTGATAAAATTAATTAATAATTTTGCGAGTTTATGATAGGAGAGAAGGAAATCATGCAGAATACCGGGTATCCACAAAAGGATCGTACATATCTTACTTGAAATAAGCTAAATTCGTACAATTCTTGCGTGGACATCCTGTATGTACAATAAGAAGTTGGTTTTTTAAATTACTTCTGATGATCGAGACAGTGATCGGTAAATCCAGTAAAACAATTAGATTCTAAATCACTGAAGGCACAGTAATTCAGTAGCCTCACACACGTTCCCCAGTATTATAAAAAATTCCCAGTTCGCATAAGAATTAGTCGCCCATAATCATACGCTGAAAATATTTTCGGTTATCTGATAATGACTTAATTTTATACAATAAATTAATGTATGCATCTTGGTTACTACCGTTATCGTATGGCAAATTATAGCGCTTTGTAATTAAAATGCATTCGTCTTTATACGAAGCTCAATTCTTCGACGACCTTTCATCATCGCTCGGTAAAAAGTTAAAATATATTTTGCCAAATTTTTCCCTATTAAGAAAACCGCACCGAAAGACTACCCGTAATACAGAGTTAGATAATTCTACTGTTGAAAACGGGATTACGATATCCAATTGATTCGACAGTCTATTGACGAGTATATTGTAGGTTAGATTAAGTTAGGTTAGGTCAGGTTGGCATAAGTTAAGTTACGTTAGGTTAAGTTGTTAGTTTTTAGAGTGTCGATGTTATGGCCTTGTCCAGCGTTTCCCGATCTTTTTGAAGGCACCATCCTTTCACCATGTCACAATTGCGACAATAGAGTTAATACTTAAGTTTACGCGTCATTCAGTCCTTTCTCCTAGCGCCACCTTTACTCTCAACGCTCACTGGAGGGGCAGTACCGCCCCCGATGGGGACCACCGGTGTTTTTGATCCGATGGGAAGCGTCTGCTGAAAATGTATTATATATAATCATGAATGTTGGAAAAAAAGTTTAATTCTTGCTTGGGAAAAAAGCGTTTCTGCAAAATGAGTTAATTTTCCAAAATACTTTCATACAAAACCCTTTCTTACCATTTTTTTATCCTCTTTCCTAAACCGAAGTAAATGATTCGATCTCATTCCAGTAAGTAGGATTCTGCTCAGCTTCATTCTAGTAGGTAGGATTCTACTCAGTTTCATTCCAGTTCGAATTTACTGCATTCCCAGATTTTCATTCGACATCATTCAGTTCAATCTATTTTCACTGGCATCTATGAGGCAAGTGGGAACAGTCGTACCCCCTCCCCACGTAGTTTGATTGGAAATCTACACGTAATCTATAATACTGGCTCCATTCTTAAAATAGTTAACTATACTGTCTCTTTTTATATTATATATCCTGTTGCGCAAAAGTCTTTAACATTTTTACATTTTTCCCCTCTGATGCGTAAGAAAACTAAAACTTTGTATTCAATTCAAATACCCTTTAAATGAAATGAAAATCAAATTCAAATAATATTTATATACAGAATATACCTTCATAGAAACTATAAAGCGAGCAACCTTCAATTCACATTGATCATAATCTTCAAAATATTGTGATCACAATAATTCAAAACAAACTGGACATGAGCAGTTAATATTAAGTAGTATAGTAACTAATCCCTTACATTTAACATTCAAATATAAGTGATGAAACATTATATTTTCATTGTTACTAAAATAATTTTTTTTCCCTCTACAGATCCATTAACCTTCAGGGTACTTTTTGTACTGCAAAATAAAGATCTACCAGGATCGACTGCTGTTTGGTTTAAACAAAATGGCTAAAATTTCAGCATGAAGACGCCATAGAATTGTTTTTCTGTAGGAAAAAAGAAAACATTGAGTGAAATAACTCGCATCACTCGATTTTCAAGGTGTGGTATCCAAAGCATTATCAATAATTACAGAAATAATATCTTCTATAATTGACAGACCCAGGAGTGGAAGAGCCAAAAGGCTATCTAACAAGGATGAGCAATACCTGAAAATATTATCTTGAAGGAATAGAAAGAAGACAAATGTTGACTTGGCAACAGAATTGGCAGAAGGCTCGGGTGTCATTGTCCATCCATCAACAGTACGAAGGTCACTTTTGAAATTAACATTTAAAGGATGTGATGCAATAAGAAAAACTCTATTAAGAGGAACAAGGCTAAAAGTCTAAAATATGCACAAGAACACAAAAATTGCATTATGGAACAACGTCGAAGGTGCTTTGGATGGACGAGACAAAGTTTCAATTGTTTGGATGTAATCGAAGACAGTAGTGAGATGACGAACAACTGAAACCTATAAAGATCCTTGCTTGAAGCCAACAGTTAAGCATGGAGGAGGTTCATTTCAAGTTTAGGGGTGCATCTTCTCAAGTAGTGTTGGAAAATTGCTGAAAATTGATGGTATATTGAATGCTATCCCTAGTGGTGCAAGGCTTATTGGTCCAAACTTCGTCTTACAGCAAGATAGATCCAAAGCATATAGCTGGAATAATTAAAACACGCAAACGAAAGAGAAAGCTGGAGTCTTTCAACGCATGGCATGGCCTTCTCAAAGCCCACATCCCAAGATCATTGAAGCTGTATGGGACGTTGTGATAAAGAAAGAGTAAAAAAAGAATCCAAGCAACTCATGAGCTTATAACAAAATTATTTGAAAGTGTCCATAGAAGAATTTCAGCGGTTTTAAAGAAAAAAGGGTGGACACACTCGCTTTTACTTTATATCAAGGTATATTCTGTATAAATAGGGTTAGCTGAATTATATTTTCATTTCAATGAAAGTGTATTTGTATAGAGTAGCCTACACAGATTTAGTTTCCTTATGCACCAGTGAAAAATGCAATGTCTCTAAGACTCTTGCACAGCAGTACATATATATTGTATGGCGGTACCAAAAAAAATGACTTTTTAAAAGGGTAAAAAGGTTAAAAACACTTATCTAAATTAATAAATTCGTTTAAACCAGTGTGTGTGTGTGTGTGTGTGTGTGTGTGTGTGTGTGTGTGTGTGTGTGTGTGTGTACAGCAATCCCTCGCCAACCGCGGGGGTTACGTTCCTGAAAACCCCTGTGGTTGGCAAAACCGCGGTTGGTAAAACTAATGGCTTATGGAAAATAGGGGGTTAGGTTCCACGGCCATGGTTGACACTCACTTTTTTCCTTAATTACGCATCCTATTTACTCAATAAACATGAGAAATATGTACCTGTACGAACAAAACAACATAATATATATATATATATATATATATATATATATATATATATATATGTGTGTGTGTGTGTATATATATATATATGAACTAACCGACGATCCAAAAGAAATATCTGATACATTGAGAGCTCCATATGAATCAGTTTTCAGTACCCCAAAAAGTGACAAAGCGATACCTGACATAAATGCATTCTTTGAAGAGGAATTGCAAGGAGAGTACATAACAGACTTTGATTTTACACCAGAAGATGTAGCGAGAGCTATAGGACAAATGAAACCACATTCAGCTGCAGGTCCGGACAATTGGAACGCATTATTGATTAAAAACTGTAAAAATGAAATAGCTACACCTTTATACTGGATATGGAGAAGATCCCTAGACACTGGGGAAATACCGAGCATCTTGAAAAGAGCAAACATTGTCCCTATATATAAAGGAGGAGACAGATCTCAAGCAAAGAACTATAGACCAGTGTCATTGACGTCCCACCTCACCAAAGTATTTGAAAGAATAGTTAGAGAGAAAATTTATGATTTCCTGGAGACACGGGAAAGATTCAACGAAAATCAGCATGGATTCCGATCAGGTAGATCATGCTTATCACAACTAATAGAACACTACAACAATATCCTAGATGCATTGGAAGGCAATGACAACTACGATGTTATATACACAGATTTTGCTAAAGCTTTCGATAAATGTGACCATGGTATAATAGCACATAAAATTAAATATATGAGAATAACAGGCAAAGTGGGAAAATGGATATATAACTTCCTTAGAGATCGTCTGCAGGTCGTCAAAATTCAAGGTATATCATCATCAGAATCGGAAGTACGCAGCTCAGTACCACAAGGGACAGTACTGGCCCCACTCCTTTTCATTATCATGCTAACAGACATAGACAGCGGAGTAAACAGCAACAGTATAGTAACATCCTTTGCAGACGATACAAAGATCAGCAGAAAAATCAACGATGTACATGACGTGGAGGCCTTGCAGAGGGACACGAACAAAATATACAAATGGTCAGAAGACAACAACATGTCATTCAACGCCGAGAAATTTCAGCTCTTGAGATATGGTAGAAAAGAAGAACTTAAACAGACTGCATATTATGCTCCAGATAGACAGGAAATTCAGAGAAGCACGAAAGCGATTGATCTCGGGATAATAATGACAGATGATGCGAAATTCGAAACACAAAATCAGATAGCGATAAATAAAGCAAAAAGAGTCGCCGGACAGGTACTAAGAACTTTCAAGAGAAGGGACAGGACAGTAATGATTCCCCTGCTAAAAATACTGATTATACCAAAACTTGAATACTGCTCAGTTTTGACGTCCCCATATAAAAAGGAAGAAACTAATAAACTAGAAGAAACGCAAAGGCATTTCACAGCCACGATTGATGGCTGCAAAGAACTCAACTACTGGGAAAGACTACGTAAACTAAATCTGTACTCACTGGAAAGAAGAAGAGAGAGGTACATCATAATCTACATATGGAAAATGATCGAAAAACTGGTACCAAACCTAAAACTAAACCCAATTACCATTCAAACAACACTGGAAAATAGGAAAGGCAGAATGTGTAGTGTTCCCAAATTAAAGGCCCGACAAGGGACCTCCTCAACCCTGAAGGAAAATAGCTTGGTTGTCAGGTGGCCAAGACTTTTCAACCAGCTTCCTAAGGACCTCAGAAACGTAACGGGGGTCAAAGTTGAAGTCTTAAGACTGGCTGCCTGGCTCAGGACAGTACCAGATGAGCCGGGCGTGCCTGGCTATGTACGGTTGAGAGCGCAAGAAAGCAACTCGCTCCTCCACCAGGCCAGACCTAGAGGCGGGGCCACCAGCTTGACCTCCGTGTGAAGAGAGACCAACGCACGAAAAACATAAGGTTCATAAGGTAAGGTAAGGTATATATATATATATATATATATATATATATATATATTAACTTAAACATTAACGAACGTTAAATTATTAAATATTAATTATTAATATTAATAGTGAATAACACTTAATTAAATATTAATAGTGAATAAGAATACTTTTATTTACCCTAACTTTAATAATGATGGGATGACCTTCACCTCACTATCAACATCAACTCGACGCTTAGAGGCCATAATTACGCTTATAAATGCAAATATAAACGAAATAATAAATGATTGCTACGGTGCGGAACACGAAAAACCGTGGTTAAGCAAAACTGTAGACCGCGGTAGCCAAAACGGTATCCAGAAAATTTTGCGTTTGATTAGGTTAGGCTAGATTAAAGAGTACCTTACTATTTAACAACAACAGAAACCACCCTTCGAGCCTTCAATTGCTCCCGACACCTTTATCACACCCTTCTCAGTTTGCTGGAACTAAGGTTAGGTTAAGTTTGATTAATTAGTTTTTAGATATATAAATTTTAAAAAATCGGTTCCTCCCTTATGCGGAGATGCCCACACCATGTGTATGCGTGTGGGTAGTAGTAGTAGTAGTAGTAGTAGTAGTAGTAGTAGTAGTAGTAGTATCCATGGTAACGCGTAAATATAACGGTTGCCACGGCAACCCTCTGGGTAAGTGTTAAAGGAAAGGTAAAGAGGGAAATGGGCCAGTTTGCAATCTGAAATAACCCTCAATCCAGCGAAACTATTGCCTTTCCTAAATCCGGCTAATGACTCATCACGAAAGAGAGAAAAGCAACGCGCCTCTCCCTACCTGCAAGGAAGGAGTTGGACGTTGGGATTACATTTTATCTCTGTGCCAATCGGTTGAGAAAGAGACCCTGTAGCCTGGTTATTGAAAAATAAAAACACGCGACACGAGCAAATCAATATCAGTCCTTTCGGGATTTAATCGAAAGATTCAGAGCTTAAAGAAATGCATCGTAAGGTATTTATTTTTTAATTTGAAATGTAAAACTATTACCTTTCTGTCGGAAATAATCGTATTTTCGCATTCACGTGACACGAAGTCCCATTTCAGAGACCAAACTTCACTGTCACAATTTTGGTGCTGATCGGTTTAGGAGGGAAACTTACCCTCCGTCAGGAGCACTCCAACACGGAAAAGACTTATAGGCTTAATTTTCCTGTCATATATCTATTTGTTCTTCCAACCTGATATAGATCTGTTGAGAAGCAAATTCTACAGGGTCGTTATATAATCCTCATGTTCCCATTATGTCGAAAAAAGGGTTTAATTCGGCAAATTTGAATTGGTGTTGTAAATTGCATCCGAACATCTACAAACAAAAATTCCGATATGTAGGGAATTTTAAATCTTGAAACTTGCGCTAAAATATTCAGTCGGTTGAGTGGTCTCGGAAATTTTACTCGTGCCCAATGTCCAATTTAATCCCCTAAACCTACTAACTCCACAAATTTGATGCAAATTGACTCGAAAATATCTAAGATACTATCGTTACCTCCACCTCCGCGAGGAGCGAAGAGGAGGTATAACTCTCAAATGGTCCAACCGTTTCAGGGTTCTGCGAGCGGAAGTTTGCATTTCCTGATGCCTTTCTAGTAACCAGTGTGTATTAGGGAAACCGTATCCAGTAGATCCTGTTTCTCCTAGCTCTCGTTTTAGTCTCTATTTCTACTACAAATTTGGTGGTAATCGGTTGAGAAAGACCCTGAAGCCTGGTCAGTGAAAAACAAATAAAACACGCGACACGAACAAATCACTATCAATCCTTTCGGAATTAATAATAATAATAATAATAATAATAATAAATACGCCTAAATCACTATGAATCCTTTCAAGATTAACAATAATGACTGTGGAAGAATGAATTTATTGTAAAGGTTTAACAGGAATATCAACAGTTTTTTTGTCCATGGACCGATTAACGAAATTTGTAATGTAAACACTGAGACCCTTTAATTACCTTAAAATATACTCATTACTACAGAAGTACGTTTCTCTTACATTTCACCAACTTTAACATCAAATGCAAATAAAATTTAATTTAAGTGTCGAGAAAAAAATGAATGAAAAAGTTGCCTGAAAAGTCTACGGAAATAAGAATCCATATTTTATTTAGTTTCATGTAAAATTCTCCGATTCTAACTACTGTAAATGCACAGTCTAAGGTGGGTTGAAAAAATTGAATTTAATGAAACATGCAGAAAAAGATGCCCGAGTAGTCACTGATTAAGGAATAAGTCATATCTTTTAGAAATATTAATTTCGGTGCTGGCAACTATGAAAAAATAAATTGCGAACAAAGGCCACAAAACATCCTTTTTAGGATTTTTCCTTAAATTAATTTTTCGCCTCACAGGTATGAGGATCTCAACAATAAACTCAATTAATGCCAATGTCTATCAAAAAACCATTAATAAACATTGTTTTTGCTTATTTTAAAATGTAGGACCCATATGTGTATGACCTACCATGTGTATTTGTGTGCCTACATGCGTATTTGTGACCTATCATTTGTTTGACCAATCATGTGTTTCCTGATTCAGCATTTTATTTTCTTTTGTTTCAGATTAATAGCAGAGCTTGCAATGGCCTCTTCTGGTATAACGAGAGAAAAAGTGAAGTATTCCGTTTTTGGAACGCCAGCAGAGCTTCCTGGCAACCAACTACCAACTTGTGAAGATGTATTCAAAGCTTATCTTAAACATAAGCTCATTACTGCAACATTTAGCACTCAGAAATACGCTGAAATTATCGCGGAAGAAGTGAATGATATATATATATATATATATATATATATATATATATATATATATATATATACACGGTGTGATATATATATATATATATATATATACGTGCTTTCATTCCAACAATCGACTTCAAAAGCATAGTAATTAAGGTAAAGAAATTAATTGCGAAGAGACAAGAACTTAGAAAATATTCCATGAGTAAAGGATCTTCCAGCACTTATCAAAGTAAATATGATTCCTTCAGAAATTTATTTGACATATGTTGCTGCAGGTGCTATGCCTCCGGTTTTCGTAAAGGAAGTGAGTGTAAATGCGCTAAGGCGGAGAAAATCCCGGATGATGAATGGGAATTCTGGACTGATCAACATACTGAATGAAAAATGATTATAGGTAAGTTGAACAAAGTGAAAACTTCAAACCCCAACAAATGGAAAATAGAAAGCATAAAAGACAATTCTTTAAAGATAAACAAGAGAGTTTTGTCCAGGAAATACAGTTGAATCCTTGTGATATTGGCGAGATCAGCTCTGAAAGTGAAAAAGGTCATCAAAATGAAGATTTCAAATTGAGCGAGTACCAGTTACATACAGAAGCTAGCACTTCTCAAAATCGACACCAATATCCAGAATTATGAGAGGCAGTTGAGCGATGCAAAATAAGCAACCGTGATGCTTGTTTAATTGCTAATGCTGTCTTAAAAGATCTTAATATATTATCTGAAAATACTACGAGTGATCCCAGTAAACTACGTCGTCAAAGAACCTTGTGGAGAAGCATAGAAAGAAAGAAGCATGAAGAACAGAATAAAGGAATAGTTTGCCTTGGATTTGATGGAAAAATTTATAAAACTCTTTCAAAAGTGGGAGAATGCCAGCGGACTTTGAATGAAGACCATTATTTGACCATGTTGCTCCTGAAAATGTAAGGGCAAGTGATATTGCTAAAGAAATTATATCAGTAATTACTGACACCAACTCTGCATCGACTTTAAAAGCAGTACTTTGTGATGCAACTAATGTAAATACAGATAAATCAAATGGAGTAATTAGAAAACTAGAGCTGACATTGGGAAGACCATTACAATGGTTTATTTGCTTACTTCACACTAATGAGCTTCCCTTGTATTGAGAAAATACCTGAAAGTTCTTGACGGGCAAACGACAAGACCTAGAAGTTCACAGGGCAAAATCGGCAAGGATCTGAACTTTGATCCAAAGAACAGACCAATTGCAAAATTTCCACCTCTCACTGGAAAAGTGATGGACTTACCAGAAGAAGTGCTAGCAGATCTCAGCAATGACCAGCAATACCTTCATAAGGGGTGTTTGTCAATTCAAAACGACTATGATAGAGGTCCAACTATCAAATTGTTAGAAACTGCTCAACTTGGGTCTCTCAATAATGCACGGTGGCTGAGAAAAGCAAATCGTCTCTTACGTTATTACGTGTCGCCAGAGCCGCCGAGAGGGCGGGGAAGCCGGGATAAATCCCCGGGGCCCGGAAAGAGGGGGGATAAAATCTAAAAATATTAATAAAGCAATTGATTAAATAAGAGAGAAGAAATATAATTAATGAACATACATTTTATAGAGATTATCATAGTCAAACTGAAACAGATAAAATATTATCTGCGGTCCACCAATGCCCAAGATTGACTGGCAGATCTGGGAGCCATTGTAATTAAAAGCCAGTTAGCCCGTACTTTAAATTTCATCAAAATCATTTACCACTTTGCTAGAGAGAAGGCAAAGAAAGTACACTTCTAATTATGAAAATCTTGCAGTAAACAATTGTTTTGCCTGCATGGGCTGGTACTGCATTTGTAAATTGTATGGTGGCAGAATTAATATAATTGATTCGAAAAATTAAATGGTCATTTTCCTCTGAGTTGTTCATTCATACTGTATGTTTTGAATAGTGACTTGGACATATATTCAGTTTACTTGTTATGTACATAAAAAACATTCATCATAAAATACTGAGTAAACAGGGTGGCCCATATACCAATCCTTCCCCGGGGCTGGGCAGCTCTCGGCGGCCCTGCATGTCGCATGAAAAACCATCAGAGACACTTCAAAGGATTGCTCATTTCATACTGAACTTCTATGCTCCTGCATGGTTCTATATCAAAGCAAACTAGTCTTGCCAGGATGGGGCCAAAAACTTTTTCTTCATGATTGAGCTCTATCAAAAACTACGTACAATCGACCAAGACAATAAGAATATTCGGAAGCTAGCAGTCGAAAAAGTGTTACAAGCGAAAAGGAGTGTTATACCGGGTGAAATTCGAATGTTTGACAAGAAATCTATCAGGCTCAACTTCTCAGCTTCAACCTACATGGATGTGATTGATTGGAACGAAATGGATATTACTGTTCCTTCCTTACTCTCTGATGTTATAAGTAGCACTGATGACTGCCAAAAATCCAGAATTCTTGACACGTACCAGTGTCATTCCCAGGCAGTTGAAAGAAATGTGAAGGAAATCTCCTCTGCATGTGAAAAAGTTTACGGACATGACGCCCGCCATGGAATGGTTATTCTCAGCAAGAAATCTCGGCTAGAGAATCCAAAAAGGGAAACAAAGTCAGATTTTAAGCGAATCAACAAGAGGATAGCAGTTACACTTCATATAATTTAGTGATGAACGCACGTTTTGGTTTATAAAAGGAAATATGGTTACAATTTTTAACAAAACTAAATTTGCTTCAAAATTTTGGCTTTTCTTCAAAATTGAGGTCAAAGTTGTGAGAATGCACATATTCATAGGCTATAAAAGTTGATGTTTTTACGATAGGTGGGTATTAGAACACCTTTTCAGCCATGTTTCATACTGACAACTTCAGTTCGATATATTTTCGCCCCGCCCTAACGCACACACCTTTCGCTACTGAGTATAAATTTTGATAAACATATTTTATCATTCAGAAAATAATTGTTGTCGCGCTTCGTCACACATCTACATTTTTGCTACAATAATTCTACGCAATTAAGTTTTTACGTCAGGGGTTGCATACCGGATTTATTTTTAATTATTACACCATTTAGTTAAATCGCGAATACATCGATTCTAATTAAATGTTTACTACTTTTATTCGCTCAATCAATTCCTTTTTAACTCGTGGGAGAAAGCAATTGTTTTTTAATTAAACTATGCAATATACTCATTTATAAATACGCATACGAGGGGAGTAGCCTATTTTGTCCGCATCTCTATTTACGATGGCACCTCCCTTTCATTCCCCCAATCCCCCCTACGATCTCTTTTCAGGATCCGCAACGTTGCTCGGTTCATATGCAGATCAATAGAAGCGAGCGGCGCACCACTTCCAAGAGGAAACTTGGCAGCAGCGCATCCATGGCAGAGTTCCCACACATTCACTCACCTTTCTTCCTCCACCTACTCTTAGGCTTTCACACACTACATTTAATTAGCCTTAGTTTACAAGAAGGGTAAAAATGGAGCCGAAAATCTCAACGTGTACAAATTTATTCCTCCGAATAAAAATATTTTAAAAGAATTTGAATGTGAAAGTTCTCTTTTACGTAAAGAACCAATCAATAAATTTCACCAATTGTAACGAATGGCCGATGTCTTTTAAGCAAACGGTCCACAAAAAGTAAATTCGCTCGTTCCGCATTAAAAAAAATGGAATATGAAGAAAATGATTTACCATAGCCATATTTCGGTAAAGTCATAATATCTACACACTTCGACAGTTTCTGCGGTATTACAGTTGAATTATATTAATAGAGACTGCCGTAATCCTGACCAACAGACTCCGAGTTCCTCCAAATATTAAGTCGGTTGCCAGCAACGATTCTCTGGAACCATAAAAAAATTTAATGAGCCTTCACGACTATTAATCTTAAGCCGACACCGATCAGTTTTTCTTCCGGCCAATCAATAGTTGATTTCACATTGGCTTCGGCAAATCTTAGACGGGCAACAAACGAGGAATTAATAAGTAAATAAAAAGCGCAAAACTAACAACAAATAATTTTATGACATTACGAGCGAATTTTTTAGTGAACAATTACTTAACAAGTATATAATGAGAGTAATGAATATTAACACTTTCATTGAACGGCTTACGAGTTTATAACTGCAATGGCAAAGTATATTCGCTGTTTTGTAGACAATGAACGACTCTGCATCTACACATAATACACGTACGTGTTTCATTTAATTAATTGTAAAAGTTAATAGAGTGAAAAATAGATTTATCTCCAGCTTTACAGTCCATCTTAATGAATAAGTAGGACGAAATGCGTAATGATAATCATCAGTGAGGAAGGCCAGAAACTGGTACACCGCTCAGGTCAACTAATGTGGCCCATTCTTCTAACTCCCGTATTATTATTATTATTATTATTATTACCAACAACAACAACAACGAGATTCGAACCCACGATCTCAGTGTCTTCATTTTGCTTACAGGGAAACGGTGTTATCCACTGAGCTATGGACACACTAGCAACAAATTCGTAACCGAGACTTAATATCACATTATCGCGAGTAATAAAGTTCAATAAACAAAATTACTTAATAAAAATTCCATTTCTTCAAATATTCAACATTTATTTTATTTATTTTATTCAGAGACCGATATTAAAGTAATAAATAATAAACATTAATCTCACGCGATGCTACAAAGTGGAAATCACAGTATGTTTTACGTGATCTCACGTTCGAAGACGAGCGAGATAGAGAGAGATAAGATATAAGACGAGACAGAATTCGCCCAGGAGTGAGGCCCACAGTCTTCCGAGAACGACCTCACGCTGAAGTCCTCCTCCCGAGAGGACGAGATTCGTGTTGGAAAAGGAAAGAGGCATCATCTCCTCTCATAATTTCTAATTTCAATAAATGCTAAGCTGGTTTGCGCGCTTAACTAGCCACCAGAATCAAATGTAATACAATATATATGATATACACAGCCCGTGCATGGAACAAGGAACTCTTCTGGGGAAATTAAATCCACTATAGTCCGAATAAGCATTGGTAAATGACAAACAATATAGTTTTTTCTTTTTCATGATGTTAGCCCGACGTGGGCAACGGGTCACTCGCAAAGAGGTCCCAAAAATATAGCTTCCCTCACCAGCTATCTGCAAAGCGGATAGGATCCAGCTTTGGGACAGGATCTAAGGTTTAAAGCAGCCTAGACCCACTATATTTAGAACCTCAATATAAGCAAAAGACTCGTTGCTTATATTGAGGTTCTAAATATAGTGGGGCTAGGCTGCTTTAAACCCTAGATCCTGTTCCAAGGCTGGATCCTATCTGCTTTGCAGATAGCTGGTGAGGGAAGCTATATTTTTGGGACCTCTTTGCGAGTGATCCGTTGCCCACGTCGGGCTAACATCATGAAAAAGAAAAAACTATAGTGTTTGTCATTTACCATTACTTATTCGGACTATAGTGGATTTAATTTTCCCAGAAGAGTTCCTTGTTCCATGCACGGTCTGTGTTTAACATATAAGTTTCTCAGGGGACCATTCTGAGTTTGTGTATGTATATATATATATATATAATTAACATTTGCATTATTAAAATTTTTTCAAACGTTTCCAGACTATTTAATCCCATCATTAGTTATATAAATCGTATAAGAGGAATTCGTGTAAAGTTTAGGAAAAAATAAAATCTCTTTTTGTTTGTGTATTTTTGTTGTTTTTGGTGACGGGAAAAAATTTCAAAAAAACAAATCTCATCATTAACTGAGTAGTATTTTTTTATTTTGTTTCTAGGCGAACTTTTTTCCGAAACTGTACAATTCATTTATAAAAACTTGTATTTGGTTAAAATTAAAGCCAAAATTAAAATCATTAAAAACTTTTGAAAGTGAAAAATTCCAAATTTAAAAAGTTGAAAGAAAGTAAAAATTTTGAATCGCTCTAACCAACGCGTGACAGCCTAATACAGTCAGCAACGAAATAAAAATCCGCCAACATCTCACCTATCACTACAACAAAACATTTCAAAAAGTTATTTTATCTAAAAAAAATATACCTACGCTCACTCGCGGAAAGAAATTCGCAAAATATATGGTTTCAAAAAATACCAACAAATTTACAGTTTTTATTTTGCCAAAAAAGTTAAATTTAAAGTACACTATACAAAAAATCCTAATTAGCAATTTTTGGCGCTTTTTAAATTTAATTTTTTCGTCAAACCACGTAAATTAATCTAATCATTTCAAATCTAACCTAACATCAAAAACCCAAAACTGGAAATTAAAAAGAGACTCTATAAAATATCCTTAATTTCTTGTAAGAGAATCACCACTCATTTATACATTTGATAACATCGTAACACTATTTATTACATGAAAAGGGAAATTTATCATGTTTAGAAGCTAAATCCCATTTTTAGTCTGAAAAATGTGTACCGTTCATATCTGGCTTGAAACTATGTATATAAACTAATTTAGTTGGTTGATGGATTTATGCAGAGTACGGTACTAAACGTGTTTGTTTGAGGGAGGTCCTCGTTTTGTACCTGCCGGTTTGGATGGTCTATTGCAGTGGTACTCATTGGCGGCTCGCGAGCCAAACATATTATAGCGCATTTGGCTCGCGAGCCGCGCAATGAGTACCACTGCCTTAGATGTACGCTTCTTGATATACACTATACCAGTGGTACTCATTGCGCGGCTCGCGAGCCAAATGCGCTATATATATATTTGGCTCGCGAGCCGCCCAATGAGTACCACTGGTCTATTGAAATGTCATTCATTTCTAGGTCAGATATGGAGATAAATAATGTTCTGCCTCCCGGTTAACGGCTACGGTATCATGACAAGGGGAACCTACAGCTTAACGTGGAATCCAAACCGCGGGCTGACGCAGTTTTTTTATGCAGGGAGGGGCAAAAACGCCTCACTTACTGACTGAAGACAGTCAGTAAGTGACAAGGAACTGATGAGACGAAAAGCCTTTGATTCTACCCGGTTAAGTAGAGCTGTGTGGCCCAGTGTGGGTTGAGCCACCCGACACATGAGAAGCGTACTCCATACAGGGGCGGAAAAGACCCCTGTACAGAGCCAAGTGAGTGGGAGTGAAGAAACTGCGGAGCTGGGGCAGCACACCTAACCTCTTAGAAGCTGTTTTAGAGAATATATTGAAACTTTCCAGGATCCAGGAAAGATCACAAGAAAAGGAAACGCCAAGAATGTTAAGAGAATAGGAAGGACCGTGTTCTGTATTTTGTTGAAGATAAGGTGATTAGTCGTATGGAAGATTATGAGGAGGAGATAGATGAAGAAACTGGGCTTTTGAGGCATTGAAAAACACGAGGTTTTCTCTGCCCCAATCAGAGATAGTAGAAAGATCAGGGGGTCAGATGCAGAGCTGGGCAGTATTTAAATACATTTGTATTTAAATACGTATTTAAATACATTTGTGTATTTAGAACTGTATTTATAAATACATTGTTTTTCCTGTATTTAAATATAGTATTTAAATACTTTAATGAGTATTTAAATACAATGTATTTAAATACTCAAAATATAAAAATGTAAATACTTTTACTGGTTTAATACACGTTCTGTACTAGCACAGTACGACGCGTCGACAGTGTAGTACAGCATGGTTCATGTTTCATCGTGTCAGTTCAATCAGTTGTGTGCCACTCTTAGTCGAAAGCGGTTGATTTCTTTATCGTGTGCGTGTCATGGCTTGGAACTCCGAAACTCAACGAGGAGTGGTAAAAAGCATTTTAATCCGTGCCGCCACTACTGTCGACCAAGACCCGCAAGCAGATGACAATACATCTAGTGGTGCATCGGACGGCGATGAGTACTTTGGCTTCGCCCACAACTCTTCGTCTTCGAGGTCCTCTATTGCACCATCTGCAGACATGAATGTATTGGCATTTCTACAAGATTCCGATCGGACCATCAACAGTTTGGGAAAACATCCTCTCATAAAAAGACTGTTCCTCCGCTTTAACACGACATTACCATCTTCGGCACCGGTAGAGCGAATATTCTCATTCGCGGGAATCACTTTGACTCCCAAAAGAAACTCTCTTTCAGACAAAACTTTTGAAAGATTGGTTTTGATCCGCAGCAACCGTGAAATAAAAGAGAATTCGTAAGGTGCTTTATGTTTATGTTTACGTCTTATGTTTACGTTTATGTCTCATCTACTCATTAATTGTTACTCATTTTGCAATGATATAATGAGTATAATATGTCACTGGTTGAACATCGTAAGTTCTAAGTTTTTTTGTTTTTGTTTTGTTCTAAAAAGGGAAATATATAATCGGAAATTAGATTGTACTATTTCTTTATCCTTTATCAAGCATTTTATATTGTTGTTACTCATGAATTAGTGAATGCATACTGTATGTTAAAATTTGTATGTATTTAAAATGTATTTACAAATGTATTTAAATACAATTGATGTATTTTGTATTTAGTATCTAAATACATTCGTAAAATGTATTTAGTATTTAGTATTTAAATACATTTCTCCCATGTATTTAGTATTTAGTATTTAAATACATTCAATGTATTTATTGCCCAGCTCTGGTCAGATGCACAATAGCCGTCTCATGCGAAACATGGAGGAACTGTTAAGAGGGATACTTTGTAAATTGGGTGAAGTGAAGGGTGGAATTATCGGCATAGGAGTGGATGGGACAGGAAGTGCGACTGAAAAATCATTAGTAAATAAAAGAAAGAGTGGGTGACACGAAAGAGTAACACCACTATTAATAGCCTTAAGAGAAGAACAGTGGCCATCTACAACCGCAACTATAGCTCGGCCAGAAAGGAAATCTAAGATGAAGGCAGAGATAGAAGGATAGAAACCGAAGGAGGGCAATTTGGAAATTAAGAATTTGTGCCAGTCTCTAACAAAAGCTTTTGATATGTCATGCGCATTGCGCAATAGCAAAGGCTTTACCAAAGTCCCGAAAAGAAGATTACCAAGTCAGAGAGATATGCAAGAAGATCGCCAGTACAGCGTCCCTTGCGGAACCCATACTGATGATCTGAAAGAAGACTGAGTAGCGAGGTTTAAGAATTTTCCTATTAAGGATAGATTCAAAAACTTTAGAAAGGCAAATGGGCGATAGTTGAAGGGTTAAGAGCAGTCACCCTTCTTTGGAATTGGCTGAATGAGAGCGAACTTCCAGCAGAAAGGAAAAGTACCAGATGAAAGACAAAGACGAAAGTGTTTGCCTAGGCAGGGTGTCAGCACAGAAGCACAGAAGCACAGCAGCACAGTTCTTGAGAACAAAAGGAGGGACACCATCAGGACCGTACGCCTTCCTAAAGTTGAACCTAGATTGGGCAGAAAAAACATCTCTGGAAGAAAGTCTAACTTCAGACATAATTAAATCAAAGGGAAGGAGATGGAGGAACAGCACCGAAATCGTCCAAGGTCGAGTTGGAAGCGAAAGTTTGAGCAAAGAGTTCAGCTTTATCAGAGAAGACAGCAACTGACCCGTCAGAATAGAAAAGAGGAGGGAAAGAAGTAAAGTTGTTGGAGAGGTTTCTGGCCCGTAAGGGCCCCGGCCAAGGAAACAGTAATCATTCCATGGGAAATCAAAGAAGTACTGCTTAAGGACCTTCCAATCGGGGGCGCCAAAGTGCTAAAGGCGTCTCCTCTTGAGAGGATCCAAAGGCCGAATTGGAGCGACAGGACAGGAAACAGATATAAGATCGTGGTTGGAGGAGCACAGCGGAGAGAAAAGTTTCACAGAGTACGAAGAAGGATGAGTGGTTAGGGGTAAATCCAGAATGTTAGGCCTATCTCCAAGGCGATCGGGGATACAAGTAGGGTGCTGTACAATCTGCTCTAGGTCATTTTGGATAGAAAAGTTGTAAGCTAGTTCACTAGATATGTTAGTGAAATAGGAGGAAAGCCAAAGGTGGTGGTGAACATTAAAATCGCCTAAAATGGGGATTTCAGCGAAAGGAGAATGTGATAGAATGTATTCCACTTTGGAAGTGAGATAGTCAAAGCGTTTTGAATAGTCAGTAGAATTAGGTAGACAGCGCAGATGTATTTAGTTTGAGATTGGCATATAAGCCATAGCCAAAGGGTGTAAAATTCGTAAGATTCAAGTTCGGGAATAGGAGAACAAGTTAGGTCATTGCGTACACATACGCAACATGCACCTTTGGAATGAAATTGAATATAGAGAAACTATGATGGTACAGGAAAGGGGGTTACTGTCAGTCGTCTCAGACACCTAAGTTTCAGTGAGGAGAAAGTGAGGTTTAGAGGAGTAGAGGCGGTGTTCAATAGATTGAAAATTTGAGGAAAGGCTACGAATGTTGGAGAAGTTTATGAAAAGTGAATCAGACAGAGTGCCAGGACATCTCGAATGGGTGGCAACAGAATCATTTTCACTACCGAGGTCTGCGTTTCCGGTACCGGCAGCGGGTGAAACTAGAAGTTCGGACATTTATGGTCCCCTTCCTAGGGAACTCCGATGCTATTAAAGACGGTGCCATTTTTTATAAACTTTGAAAGTACTGTGTAGTGTGTAAGGTGCATGTTTGTGTGGTGAGAAATAGAGGGAGAAATGTGCTTGAGAGCATGCTGGACTGCTCACAGGGAAGATGAGCCAGGGAAAGAGATCAGCTAGGAAGGACAGTGACATGAGAAACGGGAGTTCCTGCACTCGCTGTTTCTTACCTAACGTCCCCCCCAAACCCTGAAGTACTTCCCTGATCGATTAGTGACTACAATCTATCCAGATCACCTATCCAGCCACTATCCAGATCCACTGTCGCTCAACTTCGATCAACTCTATCACAGAAGTCTGTTCCCTTCAATTTTTTCAAACTCTAGCTTTAATCACGATTTTATTTCTTGATTTGTAGGAAATGAACAATTTACCTTCTGCATCTTGAGCGATAATATTTTAGACTATTTTAAAATTATTTGAAGCGTTCGAACATAAGTCGATGATTGATACTAAGCTTTTAAACAAATTGTATTGGATTTTACAAAAAGTAGTAAAATATTCATATTACAATGTTTAATTGGGCGAATGCAGCGTATAATTAAATATATAAAGTAGTATATGGCAAAGTTCAATAATTGATATATAATCCTCACACACCAATAATTTCATCGTCTTCGAGGTATCGAGTCCAAAAATCGCTCACATAATTTCGGGATTCGATGACGGAACCTTTCCCAAACCCGCGTGACATGTCTGATCAAATTAGGTTTTCTCCAAATATTTCTGGGATTCCATTCTTGTGTGATTAATGTCCATAATTTTTCGGTCGGATTTAAGTTGCAGGATCTAGTTGGTCAGTCACACAATACTACTTCTCCTGGTGATTATCAAACCATGCGTGTATTGATCATAGCAGCGGTGTGAATAAGGCTAGTGTCATGAGCAAAATAATATCGTGATTTTCATCAGAAATCAACACTGCTCTGACAGCTAGGAATCATTTATGTGGCGTATCTCTTAGTTCAACACCAAATTCTGACATTCACCTTCACACACCGATATTTACTCTTCCGTTTGTTTCAGATGCTACATGCCTACAGTACCGTGTTCCGTGCCTTCTGTAGCAATCCATTTGACCACGTCTCTCTGTCGAAAAGATTTTCTCATCAGAATTTGAGTTAATTTCTGTCTTTACAGCTGGAACATAGGAACAAACTCCAGCTTCAGTTAACTGTCTACGAACAAATCGTAAAAGTAACTCCGTTTGTTAAAACGTTTCTCTTTGTCTGATCCATAATATTTTAATTATTTTCCGTGGTGCTTCAAATCTACGAGTACATCTTGTTTAAAGTTGTTTCCAAATTGTTTGAAACAGTGTTTGTATACACTTCTAAACGACACTGGCCAACAAGTAATTTTCATCAGATATAATTATGGGTGGGCTAGATAGCTATTGGGACGCTGATTCCAGGTCTGTTTACGGTTTTCCTCTAGCACGCCTAGTTTTCGAGATAAGACTGATCATAATATATATAATAAATATAATATATATACGAGGCCACTCAATATATTTTGCCCCACCTTTTTTTTTTCTTTCCAAGTTTCCTTGCAAGTTCAAGAAATTTTGTACACAAGTAGTTACATGCCTTTTTTACAAGTTTTTATTTTTCCACAGTCTCCATCCTTTTCTACGGCTTTACTCCACCTCGAAACAAGGGCCTTTATTCCTTGCTGGTAAAAGTCCGCTGGGTTCAGCTGGAGCCACCTCTTAACCTCGTCAACAACCTCATCGTCACTCTGAAACTTTCTTCCACGAATAGCATCCTTCATTGGCCGAACAAATGGAAGTCTGATGGTGCCAGATCCCAGCTGTATGGAGGGTCGGGTAACACAGTCAAGCGCATTTTCATGATGGCCTCTCTTGTTTGCAAATTGTTGTGTGGTCTTGCGTTATCGTGCAAAAGAAGGACGTCTTTCAGTTTTCTCTCCGGACGAACTCGCTTTATACGTCTCTGGACGTATAAAGCGATATATGCCTCCGAGTTGATTGTTTGGCCTTTTTTCATAATGTCCACCAGAATCACCCCTTTCATGTCTCACAAGATGGTCATAACCTTTCCTGCAGAGGGAACTATTTTGAACTTTTTCTTGCGTGGGGAGTCTGCGTGATGCCACTCCATGGATTGGCGTTTTGCTTCAGGTTCAAAGTGGTGTACCCAAGTCTCATCCCCAATCACAGTTCGTGAAAGGAAGTCATCCCCTTCTGTCTCGTATCGAACGAACGACTCAGAAGCAATTTCTTTTCTTTGGGCTTTGTGATCTTCAGTCAGTTCGCGAGGAACAAACCGTGAACACACTTTTGAGTATCCCAGTTGCTGAATAATCGTATTCACACTTCCTTTACTAATTCCTAGCTCCAGTGATAGCTCCTTATATGTGACGCGCCGATTTGATCGAATGATGCTGTTAGCACGTTGCACAGTGTGAGATGTCACAGCCGATGCCGGGCTACCGCTGCATGGCTCATCATCGAGGCTGGCTCTCCCTCTCTCCGATGATCTCACATGTTTAAACCAGCGTCCAACTGTGCTTCGATCAACAACAGCATCTCCGTAAACGTTTTGTAGACGTTTGTAAATATTTCCAACTGTTTCCTTCTCTGCGGTTAAGAACTCGATAACAGCTCTCTGTTTACGATGCACATCACTGTCAGACGCCATTTTCGAAACTGCGTGTGAAGCGCAGAAAGTTCAAACTTACGGCCCAAAAGACATTTCAGACCCATAGCCTATTATTTAGCTAAGAAAAAAGGGTGGGGCAAAATATATTGAGTGCCCCTAGTATAATATAATACTATATATTATATATAATATGCATATAACTATGTATAATATAATATATAATACTATATATACAATATATATAGCTAATATGCGTCCTTTAATAATATAATATATAGCTAATATGCGTCCTTTATACATGTAGCGGAGTATTTTGTTGTTGCAGCTGAGGTGTAGGTTTGCTTTACCGTTTCTATACCCTCATGTATGGCATTTTGTCGTTTCAACTTAGGCTTTCCGCAGGTTGTCTTGTGGTATTTTAGGTGAGAGCAGTTGCTGGCCACAAATTTGCAAACGTTGCACATGTACACCCTTTTATTTTTTGGCGTAACAGTCACATGTCTAGTTGTGTGTCGTGTTTTGTTTTGTGTCGCCCACCTACACAGTTTATTTTTTTACGTGATTTACATCAACCCACTCATCGATCATCATGCCTCGAAAATGTAAAAATCACCCCGACAATTTCTGTTACGTGTGCGGCTCGTTTGCGACTAAATCACAACGGCGTACAATCACGAGGGATCTTCAGAAAACTTACCGGTTATACATCGGCTGTCCACTAGGCGACCAAGATAAGGCGTGGGCGCCACATGTTATCTGTACCGCTTGTTCGAATGGATTACGTGACTGGTTGAACCAAAGGAAAAAGTCGATGCCGTTCGCTATACCACGATATGGAGGGAGCCGAGAGACCATCATGGCGATTATTACTTTTGCAATGTTAACATAACTGGATTCTCCGTGAAGAACAAGCATAACATCGTTTATCCGAACGTAGACTCCGCGATCAAACCGATCCCTCACGATGACACGATACCGATTCCGGTACCTCCACAGCATGGACTCGATTCTTTAGAAGACGAAAGGGAATCCGACGAAGGTGCGATTGGCGGATATGCGGGACCTTCGGCCGATCTTGACTACACACCTGACGAAGAGCAATGGGAGACGGAGAGGCTTACCCAAAACGAGTTGAATGACTTCATTAGAGACCTAGCCCTCTCCAAAGAGAAATCAGAACTTCTCTCCTCGAGACTCAAGCAAAAACACTTACTTGAGAAGAACGTTCGTGTGTGTCACTATCGAAAACGAAACCATGATTTGGCGACATTCTTTACAGTAGACAGTCCGCTCTGCTATTACTATGATATCAATGGACTTTTCGAGAACTTGTCACAGGTACACACACACCATCTGAGTGGCACCTCTTCATTGATTCCTCACAGCGAAGCTTGAAAGCGGTTCTCCTGCATGACGGGAACTTAAAGCCGTCCATCCCGATCGCCCACTCCGTTCATCTAAAGGAGACGTACGATAACATGAATATACTACTCGAAGCAATCCAATACAGCACTCATCAATGGAATATCTGTGGTGATCTCAAAGTCATTGGTATATTATTCGGCATGCAAGGAGGGTTCACGAAATACTGTTGTTTTCTATGCCTATGGGACAGCCGTGCTACCGCAGATCATTACATCAGCCGTGACTGGCATCAAAGATGCACATACGAGCCAGAAACGATGCAGTGTCCAGTGTGTTCCTTTAGTTGATCCAAAGCTTTTCCTGCCACCTCTCCACATTAAGCTCGGCTTAATGAAAAATTTTGTGAAAGCGATGGGTAAGGCGAATTCGAGAGGGTTTCGATACCTTGTTGAGAAATTTGCAAACATCAGTGCCGCGAAATTGAAGGAGGGAATCTTTGTGGGGTCCCAAATCAGTGAGGTTCTGCAGGATGAAGGTTTTGAAGAAAGCCTCAATGCCTTAGAACTAAAGAATGGCAGGCTTTCAAATGGATTTGTGGAAACTTCTTGGGTAACCACAAGTCTCCCGCATACAAAGGTGGAGTTCAGAAACTGCTCGGTGCATATCAAGAAATGGGCTGTCGCATGTCCTTGAAAATACATTTTTTACATTCGTATCTAGATTTCTTTCCCGAAAAAGTTGGCGCGGTGAGTGACAAACAGGGGGAACGCTTCCATCAAGACATCCAGTAAATGGAAAATCGCTACCAAGGTTTCTGGAACGAAAGTATGCTGGCAGACTACTGCTGGATGTTGTACCGCGACAATCCGGACAAGATTTACAAAGAAAATCGTACTCGCAACGTTTGTAGGTTGGTGTACATTTCTTTTTAGGAATAAAGTTGTACTTTTACGATAAATTGTGCTGAAATTAACACCAGTCATATTCCGATAACTAGATGTGCTAGAGGAAAACCGAAAACAGATTTGGAATCAGCGTACAAAACCTGTCTAAAAAAGCGTGTATACGTCTTTGATGAGAGAAAAAGTTCGATTTTGTCGACCAGTACGATTTGCAACTTCTTTAATGTGACTCCTTGTCGCCCTGTGTTGTTTCATCGTTACCTATCTTTGCACGATGAGTATCCTAATCGCACCATCAAAGTTCTATCCGAAAATGATTTTTATAAAAATAAACAAAGATTTTTCTGGTTTTATTAACATTATTTAAGACAATATGTACGACATCAATATGATATGTTCCCGTGTACTCCCTTTAACAATTATTATTATTCTTCATATAATGCAGTTGTCATATGTAATTTTAAGCATAACTTTCTAAATGAAATAACAAGGTTACGATATGCAAACAGCAGTTGATTACCAACTCTTTACGACAACAATACAGCTCCTCCTTATCCCTTCCTTCCTTCCTGATGATTTATCTTCTTTCGTGAAAGTTCCTATGAACAGATTTACTGTTAAAGGAATGCAGTTTAATATAAACGAATTGTACATTAGTTTTGGGTTTTATATTGTTTTACACAACTGATGGCGAGATTAGATAATCCCGAAACGTGTCAAGATTTTGATCGTACAAATATTGAGGATTTAATACTGTACTATTATTCATTCTAAGATCGGGGTCTCAAGCACCAATACATCTGATGGTTACACACGTGTATATATATATATGGTGTTTCATATGTCTGGAGACATTGGAAATATGTAGAAAGAATAATACAAGTTATGACAATGTTTTAATTTCAACATACTATTACAGAAGATATTCAGACTGTTTACCTGAACTTCAAAACACGTCATTACTCGTAACTGGCAACCTCTCTCAACACTTCTGATTGTTTCAGTAGAAATTCGCTGCAATTCCAGTTTTATCTTGGCCTTCAAATCCTTAATTGTTCTTAGTCCGTCTATGTAAACAACAGATTTCAAATATCCCTACAGGAAAAAGTCGAGGTGTAAGAGCCAGAAATCTAGGAGGCCACACCACAGCCTTCCCCCCATCCCCCACACCAAAAAAGTCAGAAAACAAAAACAAAAAGAAAAGGTAAAAGCTATGTATTCACACATATGAAACACCGTGTGTGTGTGTGTGTGTGTGTAAGATATATATACTGTATATACAGTATATACACGTTTTTCATTGGTGAAAGTGGCTAAATGGCGTAATAGGAATTAATTGTTACAACTGTGAAACGGATTTGAATGAGTGATGCGGAATCCATTCAATGTTGAAATCGTGAACAGTCACTAAAAACAAAAAGTTGTCATTTAAGATCAACTTTTTGTCACAATTTGACGTAATGTTTGACGCAAGAGTTGGAGGACGCTTCTCCATCGCATCGCTCGCAAATGAATGCGATTTAATTTCGTATAACCTCATTATCATTATCCTTCATTTCTACCCACTTTTAGAAAAACTTGTCAGATTCAGCACGCCATCAAAGTTTTGGAGGGGGGGGCTGTCACACAAATGTAAATGCCCTCCTGTTCCTCTCTTGTGGAGGAGTATAGTTTCCTTTGCATGGGAAAAATTCGGATATAATGAAAGCTCGCAGCAGGGCTGGAGGAGGAAATCGGTGGAAGCTTTGCACTGAAACTCATTCCATAATCACACACCCGCTCGTTGTCACTCGAGTTTTGTTATCCCTTTTCTCGCCAAGCATTTCACTGATGAAGATGGAGGCGGAGTTTGTAGGTTGCGCAAAAGCTTCGTTCAGTTGGGGTTCGTCATATATCACCACTTACTCTTGTTTCTGAGATTAGAAAATCTGACTGTAGTCGAAGTTAGAGACAAACAATTAAATATCTTTCGTTGGCAAATGGTTTAGTTCATTTTATTGCAAATTTTTCATCAGCATCAAGTTAATGATCGACCAATAGGACTATCATTGGTTAAACAGCGCTTTCGTTCACCGGGTGAAGTCCAATCCACATACAATGCGTGTAGGCCTAACGGCAACTTCTCAAAACGGAATCCACATTACTTTACCCGCGAGAAATGAACTAGGGACCTGCGAATCACAATTTTTTTCGAATCGAATCGAATCAACTGTACACATATAGATTAGTGTTTCTACACACAATTAATATAATAAGCATAAAATCAATTAAATCTTCTTGAGAACAAAAGATGTATTAAGTATTTGATTATGAGGAGGAACAGTGGTGTTAAGTATGATAAAAGTGTTTATTGCACAAGAGATTGGTCTCAGTATATATATAGGGTGTCCCGTAAGTCTGGAACCATAGGGCAAAATTATAAAAACGGCAATAAAAACGCCGGGGAGACTTTTGAGGACTGTTTGTGAAATGAGCGAGGATGGTAGCGGCTGTGTCATCGTCGGTGGATGTCCTCGGAGGTCCACTGCGTGGTTTATCTCCTATGGATCCCGTTTCCCTGAACTTTGATACAAGTTTGCCGACACAGCTGTGTGTTATCGGCACGCGGTCCGGATGCAATCTGTTAAATTCCTCAGCGACCTCCCTCTGACTCCGATTTCCTACGAGCAGAATTAGTACCTGGATGCGTTCTTCCTTACTCAAAGAAATCATGGGCACTTGCATAAACGGAAAAACATGAATTACTCATTTTACCCTATGGTTCCAGACTTATGGGACACCCTGTAGATTGAATCCTATATACTATTGAGCTAAAATGTATCTGTGCATCTGTGTGTCTGTCCGCATTCTTCGGAACCGTGCACAGCCTAAACGGCACACCGGAAAATTCTACAACCACCACCAACTGATACCCCATGAGCTTCCGATGTGCTCTGTGAAATTTCCCGGTCCTAGGTCACAATTACTGGGTCCGAAGGCCCCAGCACAGCGATAAAACTACAGAAAAGAACGCAGCCGTGAAAATCTTGAGCTTCACACATCCTGTGACATACCCGCCCGGGGGTAGTGGAGGATGGGGTGGGGTAATTGGGGGGATGTGGGTGGGGGTAATAGGGAGAGGGGTGGGGCAATTGGGGGAGTGGGGTGGAGGTAATTGGGGAGTGGGGGCGGATGGTAATGAGGAGAGGGGTGGGGGTAATAGGGGTAATGGCGTTTTTTACTTTTGTGTGTGGGTTAGGGGGTGGGGTAATTGGGGGTGGGGGTAATGGGGAGAGAGGGGTGGGGTAATGTGGGTAATGGCTTTTTTACTTTTGTGTGTGGGGGTAATGGGGGAGTGGGGTTGGGGGTAATGGGGGTAATTGCGTACCGGAGGGCCAAGTTGTACAACGGTCGCGAGCGATAGCGAGCTACCGCTTGTTATAATCTAAGTAAAAAGAAAAGCGTTTATTTACGAATGTGTTCTTCAAAACAACATCACTGATGCTGTTGACCGGACTTAATGAAGATTCGAAAATATCGAATCGGAGCCCAAGCTAACGAATCAAATCGAATCTCGAAATTTCGCACGGCCCTAAATGTGTATTACAGCGAAGCTCTCGGCTTAGAGCCGCCAATGTAAAGCAAAGATCAATATGGGCCAAGGAGACTATACACGTACCTATGGCATGTTAAAGGTAGGTTCTTTGTTCTTCAATGAGTCTCGTGTGAATTACCTCCCATGAAATGGACGCACACCACTACAGACAATGATGGATGATATCTAATGAAGTTCTTCTTTAGAACTTTTTTATTGTTTCTTCAGCAATATATATATATATATATATATATATATATATATATATATATATATATATATATATATATATATATATAAATTATATATATATATATATATATATATATATGATGAATAAAACCACGAAGGAAAGGAAACACAAAAAGGTGCTCAAGCGCTTTCGTCTAATGACATCCTCAGGAACACTGAAGTACATAAAAGGTTACGGCCTATATATAGGTTACAGAAAGAAAAAAAAAATAAATAAATAAATAAACATATATATATATATATATATATATATATATACACATAGCTACACACATACATATATTCAGGCATTATCTATAAAATTGGGTGTAAACAATGTGATTCCTTTTACATAGGTCAGACGGGAAAGGATTTGCACACACGTATAAAACCATCAATATTCCGTTAGAACAGGACAGTTGTCCAGTGCTCTTTTTGTCCATTTGTCAGAGTTATCCCACTGTATTGATTGGAATAATGCTTCAGTTTTATTTCATTCTAGCAACATTGTCAATAGAAATATTCTTGAGTCTGCCATTATCCAACTTTCAAATAACTTCAACATAAGCAAAGGTCTTTTTCAACTCGATCCTGTTGTTTTGAATTCCTTCAAAACAAATTTAGATAAAAAGGGTAGGACGCTAAATCTTTGGTAAACTTGTACGCTACTTTATTAACTTTTAATCTTCATTTTATTTATATATATATCGAAACTTGACTCTAAAAGGCAAAGTGTTAAAACCCGGGTAGATTTCCAGTATAAATTTGTATTTTTAATTCATTTGATCTTGTGCTAAAAATCGATATTTTTCCTTACAAATCTGTAAGCCTCTTTGTTAATCCTCTAATCTTTAATTTTTTATTTTTATTTTTACTTCTCCGTTTATTGCATATATATATATATATATATATATTATATGTATGTGTGTAGATATGTATGTATATATATATATATATATGTTTGTGTGTATGTATGTTATTTATTTATTTTTATTTTTTTTTCTTTCTGTAACCTATATATAGGCCGTAACCTTTTATGTACTTCAGTGTTCCTGAGGATGTCATTAGACGAAAGCGCTTGAGCACCTTTTTGTGTTTCCTTTCCTTCGTGGTTTTATTCATCATAAATATTTTTCACGTGTTACTTTCGTGAAATAATTTTCATATATATATATATATATATATATATATATATATATATATATTATTCATCGATGCACTCCGTTTAAATATAAATATGAACAGTTAAACATCTTTTCGCACAAAGTATAATTTCAGGTGTGTATATATACAGGGCGTCCCAAAAAAATTTATACACACTTTAACAGCTGATAGCTCAATTGATGTTTCTTTCTTTCCAAGTTAAACCCATTAGAATTAATAATGGCAGTCAGACTAAGCTTTGAACAAAGGAAATTCATTCTAAAATGCTACTGGAAGTGTGAAAACGCAGTTGAAGTGCAAAGACAGTTTAGGAGGGAGTTTCAAACAGATCCACCAACGCGACTTACCATCACTCGAGTTAGAGATAAGTTTGAAGCCGATGGAACTGTTCAGAATGTCCACAAGAAGCGTTCCGGAAGACCACGGACATCGACAAGCCCCACAAAGCAAGAAAGAGTACTGGAAACGTATCACCAAAGTCCAAGAAAATCTGTGCGGCAAGCGAGTCGTGAGGTAGGAATTTCAGAATCGTCTGTCCAACGCATTTTGAAGCGCTGTCAATGGAAAAGTTACATTCCAAGATTAGTCCATGCTATTAATGAAGATGATCCGGACCGAAGAGTGGAGTATTGCGAGTGGTACTTGGCACGATGTGGATGTGGATTGGACGAAGGGTTTCGTAGAATACCCTCCGCGTTCACCAGACCTCACACCACTAGACTTTTTTTAATGGGGATACTTAAAAGACAAAGTCTACGCTATAAAACCTGCAACAGTCGCTGAATTGAGAGCAGCCATTGAACGAGAATGCACACAAATACCAAACGAAATGTTTCGTGATGTTTGCGATTCCATTGCTTCGCGTTATCAGCAGTGCCTGGACCAGAACGGACGTCAGTTTGAAAACAGGCGTTGACAAAACAATTAAATAATGTCTGTAGATTCTATTACATTTTGAAAATGAAATGTATTTTAATAAACACTGCCTTTATAATTATTTAAAGTGTGTATACATTTTTTGGGACGCCCTATATATATATATATATATATATATATATATATTATATATATATATATATATATATATATATAATACAACCTTGGTTAACCTTGGTTTTGCTTCCGCCCGAATTGTTCATTCTGAAGATCAAACTTATCACTCCACCTTAGACCTACAATTTAACGTGGAATTCGAACCACGCTCCACCAGCAGCCCAGCGTCTTAACCACTAGGCTACCCAGGGTACCCATTTATCTACCAACCAATTTCTTTTGTGTGTGGAAGGATGAACAACTGGGTTCAGCTGCACGCCGCCTGCCGTCATCGGGTCTCGATCCCGAGGTCGATGGATTCGTAGTCAGCGACGCTAACCACTACATCACCGAGGCGCTATATATATATATATATATATATATATATATATATATATATATATAACTTGATTGAAGGGTTTCTTCTTGGGGAACTGCAATTTAGTAAGGAATAAGAGATCGAGAAGGTGGTACATGTTTATTAATGAGACGTTTCTGAAATTCAATTTCCATCATCAGTGCTAAAAATGAAAAGTAAAAAAGAACAAATATAGTGAATAAAAGATTTTATACAATATACTTATGCAGTCCTTGATAATAATTTTTAAAAAGTTACAGGAAATGTAGAGAGGCAAGATAATGGCTAAAATATACAAAAATTGGAGAAAGAGAGAGAGAGAGAGAGAGAGAGAGAGAGAGAGAGAGGAGAGAGAGAGAGAGAGAGCCGCCATAACTGTAGAATTTAGATTGAACACAACCCACATGAAATCTATGAACATGAGAAGTATTCTCCTAAAGTAAATGTCTAGTGTGCTTTGTCACGTTCTCGCATCTCTGAACTTTATTTTACGAACTGTAACTGGCGGTTCTTACCTAAAGATGTTAGGGACATTTTTTATTCCACAGTTGCGAGGAACTCCCTACTTTTTATGAACAACAACCTTCCAACACGATGGAGCACCACTACATTTTGTTCAAAACATTCGAACATTTTTGAACGAAACATTTCCAGGGCGTTGGATTCGTAAGGGAGGACCTACAAAAGGGCCCGCTCGCTCCCTCGATTTATCCCCTTTGGACCTCTATCTCTTGGGGCCTTTTGGAAACAAAAGTCTACCATAACAAACGAAGACATTTTCAGGAGCTAAAACATCGTAGCCGTGATGCTGTCATGTCCATCCCTGAAGCTGTGTTGGAAAATGTATTTTCAGAATTTGAACGCAGAATAAGATTAATTGTAGCTAATGATGGAAAACTTGTACAAGTTTATTAATTGAATTAAATAAAACTTATAACCAGTCACAATGTAATGTCATTTCGATTTTGATGCTATCTAAACTAATAAATATATAATTAAGATTTGTTTTTGGTATATTCGTTTTTTGGGTGTGTATATATATATATAATTAATATATAGAGGCGGGTCCACCAGCTTGACCTCCGTGTGAAGAGAGACCAACGCACGAAACAACATAAGGTTCATAAGGTAAGGTGTGTGTATATATATATATATATATATATAAAACTATCATACTAAGGTTATTCCTGGATGGAATGATTTTATTGCCCCCCTGAAGAGGGAATCGAAAGACGCCTATGATTTGTGGTGCTTTCATGGTAGACCTAGATTAGGACCAGTATACATGAATATGTGTAGAAGTCGGGGTCAGTTTAAGGCGGCCATAAAGCGATGTAAACAGGAAGAAGAGTCTATTCGAGCATCAAAAGCCTGTGAAGCTCGCATAAATAACGATAACAACAAATTTTGGAAATTTGTTAAGAATCAAACGGGTGTCAAAAATGTCCTCCCTCCGACAATTGATGGGGTGTCGGGGGAGGATGAAATTGCAAAGCTGTGGAAAAACCACTACTCTAACATTCTTACCAGTGTGAGTAGGGATAATCTTAAGATAGATTGCAGAGAAACGATTGTGGGAGGGACAAGGGCAAATATTTTGATATCATTTTCTGAAGTAAAGAGGTTAATTAAAGAGTTAAAGACTGGTTCTGCGTCAGGGGTAGATGACTTATCGAATGAGCACTTAAAATATGCAAACGACGTAGTATGTCTGCATATATCATTTCCTATCAGCCATGCTGGCTCATAGCTATATCCCTGCAGAGTTCATGAGGGTATATATATCTTGGCTCTTGCCCCTGGTCAAAAATAAGTACGGAGACATTCTGTCCAGCAATAATTACAGGCCTATTGCTGTCGCTTCCTGCTTCTCGAAACTACTAGAAAAACTCTTGTTACTCCGATTAAATGATTTCCTATGGACATCTCCTAATCAGTTTGGCTTTAAAAGGTCCCACTCAACTGACCTGTGTATCTATGTACTTAAAGAAACAATATCTAAATACACTGACAGTAATTCAACCATTTATAGCTGTTTCCTTGATATAAGTAAGGCATATGATAGGGTGAGCCACAATATTTTATTTGCAAAACTAGAAGACAGGAAGGTTCCCATGTAAATATTAAATTTACATGGTGGGGCAATGTACTATCCGAGTGTTTTGGCTCCTCTTGCGGGGTGAGACAAGGCTCCTTGCTCTCCCCTATGCTGTTTAATATGTATATTGACGGATTAATTGCTTCATTTAATGAGGTAACAGTGGGATGTTGTATAGATAACACAAGGATAAATAACTTAGTTTATGCCGATGATATGGTGTTAATAAGTCCCTCTGTTAAAGGTCTGGATCGGCTACTAAACGTCTGCGAAGTGTATTCGCAGAAACATGATATGCTTTTTAATGTTACAGAAACTAAGGTTATGCAATTTCATCCTAAAAGCTGTAATCAGCCAGCTGATATAAGGTTTAAAATGAATGGTGAAGTAATTGAGGAAATACAAGAGTTTAAGTATTTGGGCCAAACTATTACCAGCTCCTTGAGTGATGACTCGGATATAAAAAAACAATCTCGAAGCTTGTGTGCTAAAGCGAATATCACCATAAGAAACTTCCGTTTCTGTACAAGTGAAGCTAAAGACACACTCTTTCGTACTCTCTGCAGTAATATATACGGTCAGCAACTCTGAGTGAATTATAAAAAAGGTTCTGGCAGAACCCTAAATTTGCTGTACAACAGGTCTTTTAGACTCTTACATAAATTACCCCCAAGATGCTCAGCTTCGCAAATGTTTGCTACCCGCAATGTCCCGAGCTTCCCGGAGGTAACAAGACGTGCTCAACACAGTCTAATGCAAAGAATTAAAAAATCAACCAACCCGATCATCCAAGCTATCCATGAGTCCTGCCATTTATCCTCTAAGCTATGGACTTCTTGGTACGAAAACGTCTGTCTGTAGCTCCACTTAACTTCGACAGTGCAGTATTATTTCTAATCAATTGTGTATATTTCTATCCTTAGTATATGAACTGTCATTGTATTAATAATATTTGTCATATGGACTATAGGCTGCCAATAAACCTTTTCATTTTCATTTATATAACCGTATTCAATTTATTGAAAATTTCGTTATTTTGTATTGCAGACATCCCATTATATATATATATATATATATATATATATATATATATATATATATGATGAATTTCACAATTAAACACGTGAAATGAATAAATGCTGTAAACCTTGGAATCATTTTTCTTTTTCCTTGTGTGTGTGTGTGTGTGTGTGTGTGAGACAATTTGTTAATAGATTAAGTGAAGCAGAAAACAAAGAATTCAATGTTTTTGCAGAGCACCACCCCGCCCCTACACCCATATATATATATATTAGTGATGTAGCGGATGTCATTTTTTTCACATCCGCGGATGCGGATGTTTGATTTCAACATCCGCGGATGCGGATGTCTACATTTTCGTTATTTTTTAGGATATATTCGAGATTTGTTGTGTTTAACGTATATAATAAGTTATTATAGAGAGAGAGCTGTAGCTATAATGTAGTATAATTGATTAATTGTACAATAATTGCTGTACTTTTCTCTGAACATATAAAATAATATCAAGCATCTAACTAATATAGAAATCAATTAGTGAATTCGTCTGCAAATAAATTCGTTATATTTTGTTGAGTTTCAGCCACAATTAGAAACCATAATTGTGTTACCAGGATGCGGTACGTGAACCCAACTCAAATGCACCCCACCGACCTCTTTCCCCAACCTCCACCCTTATAGAAAGAGATCTTTAATTAGCTTGATAACTATTTATATTAAGTTTAAAGTTTTATTAGGCATATTTATAAATGAGTAATTAAAATAAAGTAAACTAAGATGTTCATCGTTTAATGTTCAAACTTAATTATAGGAAGGTTATGCTTAAGGAACATTAATTTTTCTGCCTTTTCTGCTGCCAGTCTGTTTCTCTTTTCATCATATATTAATCCAGCACTGCTAAATAATCTCTCGCTTGGTACGTTTGTTGGAGGACAGGCTAAATGTTTCCTTGCAAGTTTACTCAAGTATGGATAGATATTCTGCGTATTTTTCCACCAACTAATAGGATTGTCACATGCAGCCAGGCGTTTTTCTTGGTGATAGCTCTCGATCATTTTTACTACATCTTTTGACATCGCGTAGGTCTCGTCATTGCTGCTTGACTCAAGAAACTGAGAGACAGATTCTGTGATAGATTTGCTTGTTGAAGGTGTTGGTTCTGTTACTGAAACTTTTATTCTTTTGGTGGGTGGCGAAGCGACAGATTCAAGAGATTGAAGCTCTTCAACTGCTTTGCCAAGTGATGATTTAACTCGTTCTAATGTACTAGGTGAAAATAACTTAGCTTTGTACCGTGGATCTAAGTAGGTTGCAAGAGAGTAACTTCATACAAGAACAGCCTCTCGTCTTGTCGCTTGCATCACTTTTGCGCACAATGAACTAGTTCTATTAATATACAGGGTGTCCCGTAAGTCTGGACCCATAGGGATTTATAATATATTTTTTTATTGTTATTATTATTATTATTATTATTTTTTTATTATTTTTTATTATGAATTTTATTTGTGGGGCCACTTGAAAGCCAAAGTGTACGAGGTCAAACTTCAGAACATTTTCCACCTTAAAGCACGCATTGTGGAGGCGTGTCAAGAAATTTCTGCGACTGTGATTCAGAAAGTGCTGTCGCAGTGGAGATTGCGTCTTCAACTATGTGTGCGACACAACGGCGGACACTTTGAACAGATTATGTAATAAATTTTTGGACTATTTTGTAATTTTATTATTTTTCCCTATGGGTCCAGACTTACGGGACACCCTGTAGTAGAATTTGATAATTTCCGCTTATTAATGACATTTTATCTCAACGGTCCACATCCGCACGACATCCGCAGTCCAAAGTGCGGATGCGGGTGCGGGAAAATGTGCGGATGTTCCGCGGATGCGGATGCGGATGTGACCTACATCACTAATATATATATATATATATATATATATATATATATATATATATATATATATATATATAGGGTGGTCCAAAAGCCCCTATCTATTTTGTTGAAATAATAATATTTCTATTTTATTTTTTATACGCCATAGATGATGATGATGGATGTATGATACAAGAACGTGTGATGGTAGTAACACTACGTATCCAAGGGAAGAAGTGCAAAGAAATTTGAGAAAAATTCGGAAGATTTCGCAAACGAGGACCTACAGACAAAGCAATTCGCTAGCTGATCAATAAATTTAAAAGAACAGGATCTGTTCATGATGAGGCAAGATCTGGACGTCCGGATACCTCTCAAGAAAATGTCGAATTGGTAAGAGATGCCTTTGAAACAAATCCTAGAATGTCAACTCGCACAGCATCACGTAGACTGAGCATACCAAAAATGACTGTTCTTAGGATTTTAAAATCAACATTAAAAAAGAAAAGTTACCATATTCAAGTGCTACATGAAGAGGATTATCCAAGATGAGCCGCCTTGTACACAGAAATGATTGAAAAATTTCATACCGAAAACGAAAACTTATTCAACCACATTCTCCTCAGCGATGAGGCGACATTCCACACATGCAGAAAGGTAATTGCCGTATCTGGACTGTGAAAAACTAACCGAGTTCTACGAATGGGAGAGAGATTTTCCTAAAGTTAGTGTCTGGTTGGATATAACAAGATCGAAGATTTGCGAACCTTTTTTCTTTGCAGAAGCTACGGTAACAGGGCCAATTTATCTTGACATGCTTAAGCAGTTTCTTGAACCCCAGCTTCGTTCAGATGGCATTCTCGACACTGTTGTCTTTCAACAAGATGGAGCTCCATGTCACTATGCAAACATCGTTCGGGCGTACCTTGATGAGCTCTTACCAAATCGCTGGATTGGACGCGGTGGAAACAGGCTCTGGGCAGCACGATCTCCGGATTTAACATCATTAGATTTCTTTACGTGGGGTTTTATAAAGTCTGAGGTTTACAAAACAAGAGTTACAGACCCGCGGAATCTGCAGACCCGCATTGTCGCGGCAGTCGCTAAAATAACCCCAGAGATGTTTGAGAATGTGTTCCTCAATGCAGTGGACAGACGTCGAATCTGAGACCTAAGCTTGATAAATGAATACGGTATACATCTAATTACGTTACTACATTTTTATCCTAAAATACTATTATTTCAGCAAAATAGATAGGGACTTTTGGACCACCCTGTACATATATAATTTAGACAACGAAAATAATAGGGAAATTAGTTTCGGATCCCAAAGTAAACTTTATAATCATTCAAACAACAATGGAAAATAGGAAAGTCAGAATGCGTACGTAGTGTTCCCAAACTAAGAGCTAGACAAATAACACCCTCACCAGTAAAGGAAAATAGCTTTGTTGTCAGAGAGCCAAGACTACTTTACGAGTTATACCCATAGAAATTCGAAACACTACCTATGTCGATTAGAAGTCTTCAAAAGAAGACTAGATACCTGGCTCAGGACAATTCCAGTTAAGCCGAAATGTATGCGGAATGGGGAAATCAAAAAAGCAACTCTCATTCACCAGGCCAATTTTAAAGATACGGCCACGAGCCTGACCTCCGTGCGATGAGGGATGAGCGCGCAAAACTCCTACCAGGTTACCATATATATATATATTCCATGACCAATTTTAGGTTTTAACAGTTTTAAAATGGTTTTAGTCGAACGTAACGAAAATTTAAGTTAATACTTTGTTAGAACAAACAATTATCGGAAATACTCCGTAAAAAAAAGGTGCTTCATTTTCTTCATGAATCTAATGTTGAAGAGATGCCTTCAGATGCAAGTTTGCCCTCGAACTAAATAGATCTTAAAATTAATTAGTTGGTTGGTTGAAAAGTATGTGAAATTATTGACCAAATGAAATGAATTTCCCCCAAAAAAGTCCTATCGGTGAGATTGAAAAGAGAAATTTTAGTGGAAAAGAGGCAACTAAATTGGCTCGAGTCCCATGTTCCTTTTATAACTAGCGGTTAGGACTAGTTTAGCATTAAATAAACCCCTTAAGGGCATTTTATAACACTGGAATGGGCAGAATGGTTCAATCAAAGGTAAGATACTGAATCAACTAATTGTGAATCACTGACGCTCTAATTCAGTCTTCGTGTACCGCTTTTACAGAACGACTTTATACAAAGAAATAATTCATTTTCAAGATAAAATGCAATCGCCAATGAAATTTGTTCAGAAACATCCGCACTCGTAATACTTTAACAAAATTATAACTTTTGCCCTTCAGTTTACCTAGGTACATATATATATATATATATATATATATTATATATATATATATATATATATATATATATATAAGTAGGTCCCATTTCAAAACAATTATGTAACAATTGAATATTTTTTCATGAAAGAACCAAAGTAATGGATTTATACACCAGAATTTCTAATTTTTAACGAACGGACAAGATTTCTTTTATACCACCATGAAAGAGGCGTCGTCTCAATGTTTTGGTGACATATTGTAGAGGTTATGCATTTTTTATTCCCTTTCTAGAGAAAGCAGAATATTTTTTCATCGAATTATTGCACTAATATTTTCATAACTCCAGTCCTGTTTCAGATGTATTGGTACCATTTTACCACAACAATTAATCCTCTCCATCAACTCTAACTACCTTTCTGTTTGACACGCACCTTGTTCTTTCATATGTGAAATGGCGTCTTCCATAATGTCCCATAATAAAATTTCTACCCGATCCACTACCATCGCCTACATATTCACCTGTTCTTTACGGTCACACTGTCCTTTTAGGGCGATGACGCTCCTTTTTTCCTCGCGTATCATTCACCCTACTGGCACTCACCTTTCTTTCTTCCTACGTCAACAATTCCTCATCTAAATTCAGTTCATATAAACTCTTTGTTACTTTCAACGCTTTTCCCATCTTTTTATCCTCGATTTGACTTTTCCCACACTCGAATGGCACCGTATTTTCGCGAGGCACTTCTTTTCACGCACCATGTACAGTTTGTACACTCTAGTCAATCATTCACTAACTGTTCCATCGTAAATGTGCTCTTCTGCTCCCGCTGCGCTCCTTTGTCACGCATTAAATGATGGACACTTCTTTCTCTTCAACTCAACATCTACCAATTTTATAGGATCGTCACGCACTCAACATACCGTTTCAACATTTTTCCAATTACAACGAACGCACGAACTGTACAGTAATATCGATTTAATCACTTCGGAATTATTAGTTTTTATATGAAAGAAAGTACCGTACGGCGCTAGCCTAATTGAGGCTAAGAAGTCTCAACAGAATTTCAGAGGGGATGCCTTCAACAAATACAGCCGACACTCGATCACAAGTTTCAATTTAATAAAATACTGAGCCATAGCACTATTCTAATCCAACATAATCCTGCATCCAAATGCGAATCCACCATAAGTAAATAATTTATTGATTTCAATCTTACTTCGCTTTGTATCACAGTCACACGCCCTACAATACCTTTGGTCCGTACATATAACCTTTGGTTAGCTTCCGCCCGAATTATTCATTCTGACGAAGGTCAAGCTTTTCACTCCACCTTAGACCTACAGTTTAACGTGGAATCCGAACCACGCCCCACCAGCAGCCCAGCGTCTTGACCACTAGGCCACCCAAGGTACCCATGTATCCACCAACCACTTTCTTTTTTTTTATTGTGTGGAAGGATGAACAGCTGGGTTTTGCTGCGCGCCGGCTGCCGTCACCGGGTCTCGAACCCGGGGCCAATGGATTCGAAGTCAACGACGCTAACCACTACACCACCGAGGCGCAATACTACCCTAATTAATTTTAGCTTTTGCAAGCATACGTACGTCCTCAAAATCTGGCATATACATAAGTATATAATATAGGCTGATTCACTCGCTGGTAGCCCCCAGCTAGCGGATATATATATTAGCGATACTCTGGGTACCAGCGAGTGAATCACCCTGTATACACTACTGTATATTATATCATACCTTATACCTTTTGATGGTTTAGAACGACGGTTCATATATAACCTTGGTTTGGCTTCCGCCCGAATTGTTAATTCTTAGACCAACAGCTTAACATGGAATCCGAACCACGTCCCATGGCGGGTGGTCAGAAATTACAAGTCCTCGCCCGGATTCGATCCCACGACTTCCCGATCAGTAACCCAGCGTCTTAATCAGTGGGCTACCCAAGGTACCCATTTATCTACCAACCAATTTTTTGTATGGAAAGATGAACAGCTGGATGAGCTGCGTGCCGGGAATCAAACCCAGGGCCAGTCAGTTGATTCATAGTCAGCAATAATATATATATATATATATATTATATATATATATATATATATATATAGAGAGAGAGAGAGAGAGAGAGAGAGAGAGAGAGAGAGAGAGACACCTTTGTTTTTCACCAAAACTGCTTGATTTGATTATAAAAGTCAATAAATAATAGCAAATTTATTGACTGAATAAATAAAAGGAGGAATGGAACACGATTTTAAATATATTGATTTAATTAATTCATTATTATTTAATGGCTTTCGGTCTTTTATTATCCTATCAAAAAGTTTTGGTAAAAACAAAGGTGTCTACTTATTTTTGTCAACCCACTATATATATATACCGATTTTCTAGTATTTCTTTCAAAATATTATATATATATGAATAGCGTAGAGGCAAAAGTAAAAGTGTATGGGAGAGTGTGGCCATGATGGGCGATGACCTTGTTTGCAGGGATGCATTTGGATTACAACACCATTCATTCGTGTTCACTTTCTTAAATAAGAATTCGCACGTTTCGTTGCCCAAAGTATCGTACGCAGTTCCTTTTTCTTAAAACAAACCTATAAACCAAGTTCGGTATTTTCTTTCGTGTGTAACAATTTGCAATTCTCCGTTAACCCTCGTAGGCACACGTTTCCATTCATATATTTACAATTCGCACTCGAGAATCACCTCATCTTCCTTATAAGTTAATTTCAATTCGTTTACTCTCTTCATAATATATATATATATACAGTATATATATATATATATATATATATGGAATTATTTTCGAGTAAACAAGTAAAATTAATATTTATCGCACACACACACACACACACACACACACACACACACACACACACACACATAGTAACATTGGCCGTGAATTATTAGAAGGTGATTTAAAAAGGTTAGTTGGAATTTCGGTTAGGTTCAAATTTTCAAGTTTAAATGACGATCGTCTCAGCCAGAATGTAGTCGGGAATTGGGAAGTGTCTGTGGGGGGATTGTGGGTTTTAAAAAAGACGTTGGGCATCGTGCCAACGTTTGAAACTGGAGTGGTGAGTACTCTCGCGATGGGGCATAACGAGAAGGGAGAGTAGGAATGGCCCACGAAAGGGTGGTGGGGGAAGGAGGATATTTAAATGCAGATTTAAAAGACGCCGAATTTAACGTTGCATTTGAAAACTGACGTAAAAGCAGCGCTAACGGTTCTGAGCGCAAATCGGACGTTGTCGACCGGATTTTTCTCTTTTTAACCTTTTAATATTATTTAAGTTGATTCGTGACGCACCGCGAGACGCCATCGCGGGAAACGCGTTAAAATTACTGTTAAATGCTGTTAAAGGAAGAAAAAAGGGTTGGTGCTGCGCTTCGGCACTTGAAACAATTTGATTGGGTGTTTCACCGCTCAAGTGCGTAACGTCTTCCCTTGGCAAAGTTCAAGTCAGCAATAGTACTACAATTGCAAACAGCCATTTAAACCAGCCAGTCATTTAAACCGCCTTTTCGCCACCGACCGTTCAAACTCATCATTATTTAATACAAATTGCACTTCGACGATGCTCTCGCGCAAAGCCAAAATTAAGAAGAACTTTAAACGAAATGACGTCTAACGTTCAATGCTCCTAGCTATGGAGGGAACGCCTAATAACCCTCAACAAAAGCAGGCCTAAACCCTTTTTGAACTTTCCGAACCCATTACTATATATATATATAATATATATATATATATATATATATATATATAATATATATATATATATATATATTTATATATATACTTTTACGTCTAACATAGAGGAAACGAAAGGTGAAGACTACTGGTCTCTACTACAACCCCTGGAACTCTACTCTCTCGAAAGAAGGCACAGGCGGTCCTTAACCTTAGAAATGAAATAGAAACAAACTGGAATGAGAGAGGAGGCAGATTTTGTACGGTCCCAGCTGCGATAGGACAAGGGGCCATGAAAACGAGAATGGAAAATACCCTCAGAATACGAGGCCCAAAGCTTTTCAATGTCTTACCAAAAGAAGTGAGGAATCTCCAGCACACCGACCTGAAAAACTTCAAGAACCAGCTGGACAGATTCCTGTGCAAAGTCCCTGACCAGTCATGCGTGGCTGGCTACGAGGGCAGGAGATCAGACAGCAATTCCCTCCTTCACCAAATCTCGCAACTGAGGCGGGATGCTGCAGAGGGGTCGATTGCAGGTCGATCCTGAACCGTCGTTCAAACTCACCTAAAGTATACCTAAAGTGTATGTATATATATATATATATATATATATGAGAGAGAGAGAGAGATTACATAATTTGAATTTGCGAGTCCTCAACTAATTGTTTTGAAAAATGTTAATTGAAAGACGCGTTGTCAACATTTTCGAAGGTTACACAAGCGAAACAAGACGCGTTGTCAACATTTTCAAAGGTTACACAAACGAAACAAACATTAACATCAGCAGTACTCCTTTTTAAGGTGTTCGCTCTGTCACTGTTTGCGAAATTCTGTTCCAAAAGACGCGCTCTCCGAATTCTATTTTCACTGTGAAATGAAGTAATACTAAGTAACTGTGGGTGTATAAAATTTTCCTGGGAACTAAATAAGTAACTGTGCCGTAAAATGTGATAATGGAGCGCAAGTGTGAAAACCATTGTGACTACACAGGGCAGCACATACAATGCAATTCTGTTCCATTTGTAAATGAAGCGTAATTCCATGAGCGAAGTTTCTATAACTTTTATTACTTTCTCAATGACTATTCCGAGGGATAGGACGTCAGCAACTGAGAATGCAAGACGGGCCAGCAAAACGATGCCCTGGTTGAATTTCTAACCAGAAGGGCAGAATGATTCTTTAGCAAGCCAAGCAGAAAGAACGCAATACTAGAAATTTTAATGCTATGCATGTTTTTTTTTTCATTTTAATAGCATCAAAATTTCATGCATGAAAGATGCATTTGCATGCCACTCAACGTCTATGCCTTATATACTTTTAATATATAACTCCACGAAGTAGCAGTAATAGCAAAAAGAATAGCAAATGGTGTATAATGATAGGAAACCTTGATGCGAAGAAGTCTTTTGTATCTAATTTCATAATGAGCAAAAATACTTGTTAACAAAATTGCTTAATGGTCCGTGGGCAATCGCAATACAAATTCCTTATTTAACTCGTGAATTTATGAAATATTTTCCTTTTAATAACAGCACGAAGTAAAGCAGAAATATCAATAACTTTGACACTGTTGCTACTTTTTAAGATTAGGCCTACGCCTATATCACGAAAAATGCATGCACGAAGGTAGTAGACTTAGGCTATCCACTTGGCTGGGTGGCACAGCTGGGAAACATCCTGCATGTGAGAGAGAGAGAGATCGGATACAATTTTACTTCAAATCAGGATACAATCTTCAAATAAGTTATTTATACTCACCGGTTACGCATCAACGTTTATCTTAAAGGATTTCATCCAACAAAATCCCACTCCTAACTATCTCCAACTAATTACCATACCTCGAGAAGTATTCACCGTCTGTACGCTTATGGAATGATCTAAATACATTTCTGATTAAGTCCGTTCTTAATTAAAAGAAAGATTACATAAACAGCCTTTTGGATTCACTAAAGAAATAGTGGGATTCATTAAAAGGATAATTTTGTGTCCAGAGTGGACAAAAATTAGCCTATAATATTACTAACCAAATACAAGGATAATTTTTTAAAAAGAGACCAAAGCTTTGAAAAATGTGACAGATTACTCATTACTGTATAAACAGCAATTGCCCATATTACCCTAATAATAGTTTTTAGCTTTCTAAAAATTGTTGACAGGAAAATGCTTCATTGAATCGGAGGAACATTTCTACAGTATATTATGCTTCAAACGTTCCTATATAATGCAAATTCCTTGAAAACTGTGAAAAGATGATGAAATACTAAATAACCCTTTTATAAAAAACGTATAATAGTAATAATATATATATATATATATATATATATATATATATATATATATATATATATATATATATATATATGTGTGTGTGTGTGTGTGTGTGTGTGTGTGATAAACTAGTGCGCGTATACGTTAAAATCAGAGAGCAACATATAAACGAAGAGCAAGGAGGAAAGGAGGGAAGAGCAAAGCGAAGAGAGAAGAGAGGTTAAGGGGCGAGGAGGGGCCGTTGAGACTGGAGCGTCTCCACTGGCGAGTGAACTGAGAACACGAATGCGACGAGCGTCCTTTTTTACCGCGTCTTCGGCCAATCACCTTACGAGGGCGAATTACGCTTTTAAATGAAACAAAAATGACGCTTCAACGATCGCCTTCCAAACACAGACCATCAATTTAAATGAATAACAACGTTTCGAGCCGATGATTTGACGGAAAAAAAAAGGTTTCAACGGAATAAAGACTTCGTTTAATTCTCAAGGTCGTCCAAAACACACGTGAGTTTCCCCACTTTTCCAATTAGATGCCAAACGTCGCTATTCGTCACAACCACTTACAAAGTTTTCATGGTTTTTCAAGTAAATTACATTGAACAATATTATTGTCATCGACACTAAAATGAACTATGGCCAAAAACAATGAAAACTTAGTCTTCAAATAAATAAATTCAATACATTTTTTGTGTCGTCACTGATGTAATTTTTATAATGCTAAAACTGCAAAAGCACAACCATTCTTTCGCAAAACAAACACTATCGTTAAGCACACTATTTGCACTATTATTCAAAGGGGTTGTTTTTCATATCAGTGCAAGCATGAGTGACATTCTAAAGGAGAGTTTCAATTAATAAAATAAAACACTTATAAGTATTCAAATTCTCTCGTCTTTTGGAATGCCCATTTCTTTAACACAGTTTGTTTAGAGTACAAGGATAGAAGATGGTGCAAAGGTCGAGTTAAAAACTCTCTTGTCTATCTATCGATAGACTGGTGGAATGGGCTTTAATAATCTTAAAAATTATAGTTACGAATAAATGGCGACATTAATAAATCCAGAAAGTTATTTTTGTCAAAAACTATTTAAATTTTAAAGGCAAGGACTGGAAGGGGCGTTCCATTTTAGGTATGCTTGGTCCGTTTTTTTTTTTTTGTTTTTTTTTAGGATAATGGTCCCAGAGAGAGCAGTCAGGATGGCACAGGTTCTAGTGCGTCAAGGCCCTCTATTTACTTGGGTGTCGTGGCATTTTTATTCATTTTTCAAAAGGAACTCACAGTCAAACCTATTTGAACGACAAAGAGAAGAAGCTAACCTATTTCATTAATCGAATATCCAATATGCCAATCAAAAGACGTGACAAGCTCAAAAGGATTGTGTTCAAAAGACGGCGTGAATGGGTCACGAAAACTTCATGAAATATCGACTACGCGCATTATAAGTTAGGAAGAAGCACTGTGGCGCCCCACATTAGGCCCATTTGCGGATTAGGGGATTCAATCGTCACGTCAGCGGAATGCGGAAAATGAAATAATATTTCCTTCTTGTTTTCGTTTAAAATGTCAATTTAAAATTGATTCATTTAGGAGATTGTACATCTTCAAAAGGTGCAAACTCGCCAACCACAAATATTAAAGTGAGGCAAAACTTTAATATTTTTTAATTACTTTAATTAAATTACCTTTTCAATTTTTACCTCAGTTATTACATACTCCTATATGATGTCGGTTCATTAGCCTGCCGAGCGGCATTTAATGACAGGAAATTATAATTAGGGGCGCAGTTAGCCTCGTGTGATTTAGCGTTTTACAATAAAGACTTCGACAAAAAGATTTTTTAGCAAGCTATGTACGCCAGGAGGTTCGTATGGTCGTATCAGCGCTGTTACCGCACCAACTACAATTCACATAGGGCAAGTCTACGGTGAGAAAGCGGAGTATGGAGGCTGTTATACTAATGACCATTTTATAGTTATACAATAGCTATAAATAACTGAAAATTACTAATGCAATTTATAAAACTTTAATGCATCGTATTACGTTAATTTAGGCTTGAACTGAGCCAATAGCAGAACTTAAGAGTTGAATCCTCCATTCTAAGCAGTTACATACGATAACCTACTAAATTAATTCATTTTACCCCATATATATATACTACGAACACAGTAATGGTTGCGTTCAATAAAACTAATAACTGCTTTGTTCGCTTTGTGACAGCGTCCCGATCTCCCTTTCCCATGCTACAGAAAGGTGAACAGGTTACCTCCGGAATTATCGGATGGGATTACAGCCTCCTTTCCGGCCTGTAATCCTAACTCGATCACTTATATTCTCGGGAAGCTTCGCGTGTGTGTGCCTACCGGGAACGTTAATTAGAGAACGAATCCCTATCCTACTACATTTTTAGCCTAGAATGATTGAATTAAAGCATAAATGAAGCTGTACGCCAAACTGGTTTGTACCGCAATCACTTCCTTAACCGAACACAATTGAAATCCGCCACCGCACACTTTTCGCGATCACAACTGTCCTTTATATTGGAATAATTGCAAACAGGGCCTACATCGGACAATTAAAATTTGCGGACAAAAGAATTTTGTCCAAACCATTTCATAAATCTGTCCTGATCTAATATTAGTCCGCAAAATATTTACGTTATAGTCCTACGTTGATTCTATTACGGACTTATTACCAAAACAAAATGAAGCACCAAATTCAGACTGAAGCCAAGGTAATCGGAAGGCCACTATCATAAGACATATAGCATCAGTAACGTTTAATAAGTTTATTCCACAGTGTGTTAGAGAACGCTGTTTTTCAGTTATGCATAATTAGGTCTATGTCTGTTACAGAATATAGAGAGCGTAAATGAAGGTCTACACTCTACACCCTACCTGTTACAATACAATGCCTTCCTTAATTTAGGCCGAATGTAAACGTTACATTCCCCTGCCTTAATAATTAAACAGGCTTAGCTTAACTGCCCAAGCCTATCCAGTGAAGTTTTCAGGCTTAAGTAGGCTTCTTTAAAAGGTTTTAGTAATAAAACTTACGTATTCTATGTAGGCGGCTAGCCCAAGTTAGCCCTATTATGCTATGCCTCCTCGAGCTTAAGCCGTTTAGGTGGGATGTCTGATAATGGTCACTCAACTTGCGGGCCTACACTAGAAACATCAGGCCATTGCCATACGATAAGGCCTACTTCTATTTTTCTTCCTTTTTATAAGGACTAGTTAGGCACTGATTCAGTCTGTCCTGTGCCCGACCTAAAACTTATAAAATTATTAAATAAACTTTTCAACATTTCAATAAAAACTTAATATTGGCCGATTCTAAGTCCCATTTTTTTAAGTTTAATGAAGCACCTCACAATACATTATTATTATTATTAAACTAAAGATATCTAAACATACATTTTTGGGGGGGGTTTAGCCCAGCCGCTCTTTTATATGCAACTTTACTTGGAATCTTCTTCTTTAACTCGCGCTAGGAAATGGAACTGAATAATTTGCCTTTAAAACTAGTAGGCACCGACTAATTGAATATATAGAAAAAAAGCCACTCGTAGATCAATATGTGATTTGATCAAATATTAATGGAAGTTAGTTATTAAGGAAATCGATCTAATCCTCACCTTTACAAAACTTTCCCTAATACATCCACCTTCTACTACGGCTTCGACACAACTAAATGCTGCTGTGCTAAAGTTTGGTTCTCTCAGTTGGCTCAAATGCTGTTTACGACTCCGCTGAGTCTGTTCTGCTAGAATGAGCGAGTCCTTCCTTCCACTCGAGTCCGAGGCTAGCGAAGAGCTCGCCGAAGAGTTCAAAAAAAGGCCGTGATCAGACCCACAAACGTCTTTGTACACAACCAACCACCCAACCGATCCCTCAAATCAAAACAGGCCCATGAGGAAAACGGTCGACGGCGGTTAGACGAAGCAATCCATATACAGCAAAAATGAAGAGAATTTTAACTGATTTTCAAAATGGACTTTTATCTTTTAAAAACCTTACATTGCGAGTACCCTTATCGAGTGAAATCATTTAGCTGAAGGAGCTAAAGGGGGGGGGGGGCACCGCATACAAAAGGATCTATTCTAATAGCATTATTTGTACGGATATTTGCATGCATTTAATGTTATTATTATTAAGTTCAATAAGTATAAAATACTTCACTGATTTTAATAAGGAACCTGTTGATTTCAATAATGTTGAACCTTTTAACTAATATATATATTATAATATATATATATATATGTGTGTGTGTTTTAGGGGTTATTTAACATTCTTCGTAACAGCAAAGGTCATGTGACGGAGGGGACCTACAGCTTTATGTAGGATCCGAATGACCTGGACACAGAGGATGGTCACCCATCCACTTACGACCCAGACCCAACGCCTCTTAACTGTGCTTTGCTGATATATATATATATATATATATATATATATATATTATATATATATATATTAGACTCAGAAAAGTTTATATTGAATAACTGACGTTAATTTTTATGTACGTAATTGTTGTGCTGAACAGTGCCTGATTATTTTTCACATCTCGTTAACCTGACCATAATTATTAAAAGTCGATAATTCCTTCGATAACAGTTATAAAATTATCTCTCCATTTTACCTCTTCCCTTTTAAAGGTCAAAGTTACCCCAGAAAAGATCACCCACCTTTGGCCCTCCATTTCGAAAGAAAAGTGCGACTATGGTTTTGTAGTCAACTGCTCCTCAGCATTAAGCACATCCAAGTGTCGTTAATGCGTTTCATAAAGTAGTAGTAATAATAATAATAATAATAATACATTGAATATTGCGGCCGAAGGAATTACTTTAACAATTTTAAACAACGTTTGTTGTCACGCGAAATAATTTTTCTTGTTATTTTTCAGTGAAAACTCCGTTTTCAGCAGAGATGACCTTTTGCTTCAATTTAAAATGAAGGTCTCCTTTCGCAAGAGTGTATACAGGACGCGAAAGGTTTTTACTCGTGAATTACACGTGAAGAAACCAGACCTTGGCGAAAGATTTATCTCTAGCTGATGTACAGGGTGTCCATAAATGTTTACCCTGAAAACAGTATGCTCTCATGTTTTAATTAATTAATGACGAATCTTACATCCGTTTTCTTTTTACAGGTGATCTCGTACACGCATAGAGTTTCTGTGCTGGTGTGTTTCGTCTACCGCATTCGCCGCTAGGAGCGCTGTAGTAGCTGTTCAGTTAAGATGGCGTCTGTGACAGAGAAGGCACAATGTGTTGTGTGGCTTGCAGAAACAAAATCTCCTGTCAGCGTTCAGCGAAGGTTCAGAACAAAGTATGGAAAGAATTCACCTGATGTGAAGTTAATTAAGTCGTGGATGAAAAAATTCTTGGAAACGGGAGACGTAGACAAGGGAAAGAGCAGTGGTAGACCATCAGTTTCCCCAGCTGCAGGACAGGCAGCCAACTGTCATCTTCCAACAAGATGGGGCACCCCCTCATTGGGCGCATATTGTTCGTGAAACTCTCGACGCAACATTTCCAAATCGATGGATTGGCAGGGACGGGCCAATCCCATGGCCCCCAAGATCACCAGACATTACCCCGCTGGATTTCTTTCTCTGTGGTCATGTTAAAGATTTGGTTTATGCAACAGTTGTTCCAGATATCAGGACATTGCGAGAACGCATTACGGATGCAATTGCAACAGTTAACCCACAAATGTTGGAAAATGTGTGGCGTGAGTGTGAATACAGTTTAGACATTTTACGTGCCACTAGGGGTGCACATGTGGAAGCTCATTAAGTTTATTAACTATGTATCAAGACTTTGTATGTTTATCTACTTATGATTAAAACTATGTTTGAATAAGAGTGTTTATTTAAAACTTATAGCATGCTTTAATCAGGGTAATCATTTATGGACACCCTATATATTTTCATGAAGATATTTCATTCGCTGGAAAATTAAACAAAATAGAGTTCAGATGTTTCCTTATAATCACTATTGACCTTCAACTTGTTACAATGATTAAAACGAGCTGTCACCACTCCGTTTATTACGTGAAGTATTTTCAGGATAGTGAAAAACTGCTATAAATGACGGTCTACCATCAGTCAATTCTCCAGGTGTCATGGTTTAGAGCGGCATATGCTGTGGAGAGGTAACTGGCACTGTTTTCTTTGATAGTACGGTTCGTCTTACCGGAAAATACCCACCGCTCTTGGCTTAGCGTATAACGCCATTTCCCTGTATAAGTAAAGTCTCGGGTTCGACTCCCGAGGGTGTACGTTAATAATAATCCAAGAGTTAGTGCATTGGGCCGAGTTTGTCTGGCCTTAGCGCTAATTACACTGATCAGCAAAGTTTTTGTCACAGAGATATTTTTACTTGAACTGTATGTAATTTTTTACGTTGAATACGGAAATGAAAACAGAATTTTTCTGTCAACTGCAGTTTTAGTGACACGAATTTACATTACTTAGGATTTGAGTCAGAATAGGAAGGGGGCGGGGTCTGCCCCTCGCTCCTCCTCTGCTTAAAAGTTGCTGCACGTCACTGTTGACTTTCATTTGTCAGTTACTCACTTAATTTCGCTCAGTGAACATTTTAGGCGAGTTCAATATGCATTTTCTCCTTTGATATTGCTATTACGTCTATAAATTAGTCCAAATTTCATTTTCGATTCACTCAATATTGGTGGGTGATAGACAAATTTTGAGGTCATATTTTAACTCAGCGGTAAGATACCTCTAAAATCCATCCATTTTTGTTCATGTGACAAAAAAAAAATTCTTTTTCGTCATCCAGTGTTACTCGAAAATGGTACAAGAATACGCACGCGTATCCTAAACTTCAAAATATTACTACTTACGGCTCACGCACGACGATGGATCTTCTCCGTATTATCACCTGATCAGAGAGTGGGTGGGTGAAAAATTTCCAGATCCAGGGCATGTACGATGACCTCCAGTTAAGATTGCGTGATCTAACACTCGCAGACTTTATTTTTATGGGATACTGTAAAAGGGTTTGTAGGGAGAACCCGTCGAGTAGTTGAAAAACTTACGAAAAAAATGTTACGATTATGTGCTAAAGAAGTGCGTCACTCCGTAAAAGTTCGTTTACATAAATTCACTGATTGTTTATTCACTCTGGCTTAGTATCAGACGAATTAAAGTATTGTTTGTGCGTTAAAACTTTAAAAGATATAGACACGCACAGTTTGTATAAAAATGTAATGATAGGTTCGTATGTTCACTAGTTTATGTATCTATGTTGTGTTCATCTCAATACGAAACATATATATATATATAAGCAAACAACCACAAGGAAAAGGAAACACAAAGTCCGAGCGTTTTCGTGATATATTCACATTATCAAGGAGGAACAGATAATGATAATGATAATGATAATGTGAATATATCACGAAAGCGCTCGGACTTTGTGTTTCCTTTTCCTTGTGGTTGTTTGCTTATTAATAAGGTCACGTGTTATTTTGTGATTCTAGTGCATATATATTATATATTATATGATGTCCATAAAGTCACGCATCATAGGAACATAAGCAATGTCTATTTATTTATGTCTCCATCAGGCCAAATATGTTGAGGAACATTCAAAGAACATTCAAAGAAACCTGCTTTTTCGTTTACAAACATGTTTTGAGATTGGTGGGAATCATTTCGAACAAATAAATAAAACAAAAAATAACTAAACAAAATAAATGTATGTTTCTGTGATGCGTGACTTTATGAACACCCTGTATATATATATATATATATATATATATATATATATATATATATATATATATATATATACAGGGTGTCCCGTAAGTCTGGAACCATAGGGCAAAATGATAAAACGGCAATAAAAACGTCGAAGAAACTTTTGGGAACTGTTTGTGAAATGAGCGAGGAAGGTAGCGGTTGTGTCATCGTCGGTGGATGTCCTCGGAGGTCCACTGCGTGGTTTATCTCCTATGGATCCCGTTTCCCTGAACTTTGCTACAAGTTTGCCGACACAGCTGTGTGTTATCGGCACGCGGTCCGGATGCAATCTGTTAAATTTCTCAGCGACCTTCCTCTGACTCCGATTTCCTAAGAGCAGAATTACATGGATGCGTTCTTCCTTATTCAAAGACATCATGGGCATTTGCATAAACGGAAAAACATGAATTACTTATTTTACCCTATGGTTCCAGACTTATGGGACACCCTGTGTATATCTCCTTGAAGATGTGAATATATCACGAAAGCGCTCGGACTTCGTGTTTCCTTTTCCTTTTCCCTGTGGTTGTTTGCTTATTAATAAGATCACGTGTTATTCTGTGATTTTAGTGCACACACACACACACACACACACACATTATATATTATATATATATATATATTATATAATTATATATATATATATATATATATATATATATATATATATATATATATATATATATATAAACACTGATTATACCAAAACTTGAATACTGCTCAGTTTTGACGTCCCCATATAAAAAGGAAGAAACTAATAAACTAGAAGAAACGCAAAAGCATTTCACAGCCAAGATGATGGCTGCAAATAACTCAACTACTGGGAAAGACTACGTAAACTAAATCTGTACTCCCTGGAAAGAAGAAGAGAGAGGTACACCATAATCTACATATGGAAAATGATCGAAAAATTGGTACCAGACCTAAAACTAAACCCAATTACCATTCAAACAACACTGGAAACTAGGAAAGGCAGAATGTGTAGTGTTCCCAAATTAAGGGCCAGACAAGGGACCTCCTCAACTCTGAAGGAAAATAGTTTGGTTGTCAGGGGGCCAAGACTTTTCAACCAGCTTCCAAAGGACCTCAGAAACGTAACGGGGGTCAAAGTTGAAGTCTTCAAGAAAAGACTGGATGCCTGGCTCAGGACGGTACCAGATAAGCCGGGCGTGCCTGGCTATGTACGATGGAGAGCGCAAGAAAGCAACTCGCTCCTCCACTAAGCCAGACCTAGAGGCGGGGCCACCAGCTTGACCTCCGTGTGAAGAGAGACCAACGCACGAAACAACATAAGGTTCATAAGGTAAGGTAAGGTGTGTATATATATATATATATATATATATATACACATTAGGCAATTTGTAAATTCACTGAAATTTTAGGCAATGTGTCAAATTATGATACACACAAATCTAACCGAATGAATTTTTAGGCAACATATTGTGAAATGCCAGTGGGCATGCATATACAGCATTACCAGAAAGGTTAGATTAGGTTAGGTTAGGTTTGGTTTTGTGGGTATCGCAATTTGACATATTGCCTAAAATTTCAATCAATTTACAAATTGCCTGATTTTAGACATTGACTGTAGCATACTGTGTGTGTATATATATATATATATATATATATATATATATATATATATACATTTAAACTGCAAACACGCAGTATAATTAACGTAAAGAACGACGCTTGTATATGAGAATATTCCCCCTTGGGGCATTGGTTTCTGCTGCGCATATGTAGAGGAATTACGGCATCTGATTGAGTGAGGCCCGTGGTGTAATGGTTATCATATCTGACCGGCAATCGGAAGATCCCGGGTTCGATTCCCGGTGGTTACCTCATTTTTTCATTTGTTTCGTTCTCTCGCTCTCATCTTGCGCGGAATATTCTCCTATACAAGCGTCGTTCTTTACGTTAATTATACTGCGTGTTTGCAGTTTAAATGTATATAATGTACGGCATGCGGGAGGTGCCCCCTTGGGACATTGGTTTCTGCGCGTATGTAGAGGAATTACGGCATTTGATTGAGTGAGGCCCGTGGTGTAATGGTTATCATATCTGACCGGCAATCGGAAGATCCCGGGTTCGATTCCCGGGTGGTTACTTCATTTTTTCATTTGTTTCGTTCTCTCGCTCTCATCTTGCGCGGATATATTCTCCTATACAAGCGTCGTTCTTTACGATATATATATATATATATATATATATATATATATATATACATATATATGAATAAAACGAAGGAAAGGAAACACAAAATGGTGCTCAAGCGCTTTCGTCTAATGACATCCTCAGGAACACTGAAGTACATAGAAGGTTACAGCCTATATATGTATAGGTTACAAAAAAAAAAGAAATATATATATATATACAATAAACGGAGAAATGAAATTAAAAAAAAAAAAATTATTAAAAGATTGTGGGATGGGCATACAACTTTGTAAGGAAACACTATCGATTTTTAACACAAGATCAAACTACCGATTTTTAGCACAAGATTAAATTAATTGTTTCCAACCAATGTTATAAAAAAAAAATACAAATTTATACTGGAAATCTGCCCGGGTTTTATCACTCTACCCATCTTGTATATAAAAATAAAATGAAAATTAAAAGTTAATAAAGTAGCATACAAGTTTACCAAAGATTTAGCGTTCTACCCTTCTTATCTAAATCTGTTTTGAAGGAATTCAAAACAACAGGATCGAGTTGAAAAAGACCTTTGCTTATGTTGAAGTTATTTGAAAGTTGGATAATGGCAGACTCAAGAATATTTCTATTAACAATGTTGCCAGAGTGAAATAAACTGAAGCATTATTCCAGTCAATACAGTGGGATAACTCTGACAAATGGACAAAAAGGGCACTGGACAACTGTCCTGTTCTAACGGAATATTGATGCTGTTTTATACGTGTGTGCAAATCCTTTCCCGTCTGACCTATGTAAAAGGAATCACATTGTTTACAACCAATTTTATAGATAATGCCTGAATTATTGGTAGGGCTATTTTTTACTATGATATTTTTCACAATATTGTTATATGAAAATACTACATTAATATCCAAAAGTTTAAGTACATTAGCAATGTCTAAAAAGCCCGGGAAAAATGGAAGTACTAAAATATTTTTTGACAAAGTACGAGTGTTATTATTGACACGATAGAAAGTTCGTTTTGCATTCTTGAGACAAGATTCCATAAACGCAGATGGATAACACAGATCACTTCCAATACCGTTGATTTTTTCCAATTCGGCATCGATGTATTCCGGACTGGCGATCCTAAGTGCGCGGAGAAACATTGATGAAAAAATGGCCTTCTTAGTGGGGTGTCATGTCCCGAGTAAAAGTGTACGTAGGACAAATTGTTTGTTGTTTTCCGATAGATACTAAACTTAAAACCTGGGCTTTCCCTATGTACACGCACATCCAAAAATGGGATTGAATTGTCTTGTTCCACTTCTAAAGTAAACTTAATGGAGGGGACTTGATCATTAACTGAAGGAGGAAGTTATCCAGGTCACGATTCATGGGCCAGATACACAAAATATCGTCGACGTACCGCAACCAAGGGATGCCAACCCCCAGGATTCTCGGAATGTAAGTAATTTTAAAAACTCCATATAAATATTGGAGAGGAGGGGCGATAAGGGGTTGCCATGGCCATCCCAAAAACTTGTTGATAATACTCGTATTGAAAGTGAATTTACAGTCTTTGATGCAAAGCTTAATAAGTTCCAAAACAATGCGTGAAGGTAGTGGCAGGTCATACTTATGTAATTCTTGGGAGAGAAAGTCAAGCATATCGTCAATCGGCACTTTTGTAAACAATGAACAAACGTCAAAACTGATCAATCTATCGTTAGTTTCAGTACGTGCATTATTCAATTTTTCAGTAAGATCCATGGAATTTTTTACATGTGATGATGTGAATCAGAGATAGTTCCGAGAATGGGGGACAAGACTTTGACAAGCCATTTGGAGAGTTTATAAGTAATAGAGCTCACCGAGCTAATAATAGGGCGCATAGGGTTGCCAGGTTTGTGGGTTTTAATAAGACCGTAAAGGTAGGGCAGAGAAGGTGAAGTGAACATGAAAAGCGGAATTAAGTCTTATGATCTTTGAGAATGCGTTTCAAGCCACTATTAAATGAGTTGATGACGTCATCCTGCGGGTTCTTCCTAAGTTTGCTGTATGTGGCGGGTCCTGGAGAAGCTCGTTCATCTTTCCGATGTAGTCCACTTTGTCCATAATAACTATGGTGTTAGCCTTGTCTGCTTTAGTAATATGGAGCTCCCCATCTTTTTTTAATTGTGAGAGGCTATTGCCGAAACGTTTAGGAAAGTTATCTTCGTAATTACTATTCGCCGCACTATAAACGAGGCCTTTAACTATGTTAAACAAATACTGAGGGAGATTACACTGTTTTTCAAAACACGCGAGACTGTAACAAATTTGTAAAGCCGAAGGTTTTTTAACAATAAAAAAGGACCCCGCCGCATACAGCAAACTTAGGAAGAACCCGCAGGATGACGTCATCAAATCATTTAATAGTGGCTTGAAACGCATTCTCAAAGATCATAAGGACTTAATTCCGCTTTTCATGTCCACTTCACCTTCTCTGCCCTACCTTTACGGTCTTATTAAAACCCACAAACCTGGCAACCCTATGCGCCCTATTATTAGCTCGGTGGGCTCTATTACTTATAAACTCTCCAAATGGCTTGTCAAAGTCTTGTCCCCCATTCTCGGAACTATCTCTGATTCACATGTAAAAAATTCCATGGATCTTACTGAAAAATTGAATAATGCACGTACTGAAACTAACGATAGATTGATCAGTTTTGTCGTTTGTTCATTGTTTACAAAAGTGCCGATTGATGATATGCTTGACTTTCTCTCCCAAGAATTACATAAGTATGACCTGCCACTACCTTCACACATTGTTTTGGAACTTATTAAGCTTTGCATCAAAGACTGTAAATTCACTTTCAATAACGAGTATTATCAACAAGTGTTTGGGATGGCCATGGGCAACCCCTTATCGCCCCTCCTCTCCAATATTTATATGGAGTTTTTCGAAATTACTTACATTCCGAGAATCCTGGGGTTGGCATCCCTTGGTTGCGGTACGTCGACGATATTTTGTGTATCTGGCCCATGAATCGTGACCTGGATAACTTCCTCCTTCAGTTAAATGATCAAGTCCCCTCCATTAAGTTTACTTTAGAAGTGGAACAAGACAATTCAATCCCATTTTTGGATGTGCGTGTACATAGGGAAAGCCCAGGTTTTAAGTTTAGTATCTATCGGAAAACAACAAACAATTTGTCCTACGTACACTTTTACTCGGGACATGACACCCCCACTAAGAAGGCCATTTTTTCATCAATGTTTCTCCGCGCCCTTAGGATCGCCAGTCCGGAATACATCGATGCCGAATTGGAAAAAATCAACGGTATTGGAAGTGATCTGTGTTATCCATCTGCGTTTATGGAATCTTGTCTCAATAAGGCAAAACGAACTTTCTATCGTGTCAATAATAACACTCGTACTTTGTCAAAAAATATTTTAGTACTTCCATTTTTCCCGGGCTTTTTAGGCATTGCTAATGTACTTAAACTTTTGGATATTAATGTAGTATTTTCATATAACAATATTGTGAAAAATATTATAGTAAAAAATAGCCCTACCAATAATTCAGGCATTATCTATAAAATTGGTTGTAAACAATGTGATTCCTTTTACATAGGTCAGACGGGAAAGGATTTGCACACACGTATAAAACAGCATCAATATTTCGTTAGAACAGGACAGTTGTCCAGTGCCTTTTTGTCCATTTGTCAGAGTTATCCCACTGTATTGACTGGAATAATGCTTCAGTTTTATTTCACTCTGGCAACATTGTTAATAGAAATATTCTTGAGTCTGCCATTATCCAACTTTCAAATAACTTCAACATAAGCAAAGGTCTTTTTCAACTCGATCCTGTTGTTTTGAATTCCTTCAAAAAGATTTAGATAAGAAGGGTAGAACGCTAAATCCTTGGTAAACTTGTATGCTACTTCATTAACTTTTAATTTTCAATTTTATTTTATATACAAGATGGGTAGAGTGATAAAACCCGGGCAGATTTCCAGTATAAATTTGTATTTTTTTTCATAACATTGGTTGGAAACAATTAATTTAATCTTGTGCTAAAAATCGGTAGTTTGATCTTGTGCTAAAAATCGATAGTGTTTCCTTACAAAGTTGTATGCCCATCCCACAATCTTTTAATAATTTTTTTTTTTTTTTTTTTAAATTTCATTTCTCCGTTATGTATGTATATATATATATATATATATATATATATATATTATATATATGTATATATTATTTATATTATTTTTTTTTGTAACCTATATATAGGCTGTAACCTTCTATGTACTTCAGTGTTCCTGAGGATGTCATTAGACGAAAGCGCTTGAGCACCATTTTGTGTTTCCTTTCCTTCGTGGTTTTATTCATCATAAATATTTTTCACGTGTTACTTTCGTGAAATAATTTTCATATATATATATATATATATATATATATATATATATATATATATATATATACACACACACAGTGGTGTAGTGCTAAATAAAGAAGTGTGGGAACGCATTTTGAAAGTGTTACTCAGATGCGGGGGGGGACAATGGCGAGCGCGGCGAGCCCATACAGCTGGGGGTCCGGGGGCACTGTGAGCCCCCCGGGAAATCTTTTGAAATCTGACCAATTTCAGGGATATTTTGAGGTCATATGCACTGGATATTAGGATATATTCCAAGGTTGAAGATGCAGTATTTCCAGTGTCATTAGATATACGACATCCAGTACGATCAATAAAAATAGCTAACAACTGGAATGATTAACTAAAAAAAAGTTAACAACTGGTACGCCGTGGTGACTGTTTCACCAGATCTTTATAGGCTAGCATTGCCTCAGTCGAAGCTAAAAGAAATGAAGCAGTTAATGATTCTTTCTCATATTTCTTCTAGGGGTGGGAATTAAAATTTCATGACGTTAGAGATTTGTAAGTTCGGATTTATTTGAAATAGTGAGGGAACGCCGTTCCGTCTACCAAAAAAAGTAAGGGAACGCCGTTCCCACGCGTTCCCACAGCACTACACCACTGTGTATATATATGTGTATATATATATATATATATATATATATATATATAAAACCTTGTTTGGGTTCCCTGCGTCAGTCTTCACAAGAAGGTCAAGCTGGTGGCCCCTCCTCTAGCCCTGGCTTGGTGGAGGAGCGAGTTGCTCTCTTGCGCTCTCCATCGTACATAGCCAGTTACACCCGGCTCATCTGGTACCGTCCTGAGCCAGGCATCTAGTCTTCTCTTGATGATTTCAACTTTGACCCCTGTAATGTTTCTGAGGTCCTTTGGAAGGTGGTTGAAAATTTTTGGCCCCCTGACAACCAAGCTATTTTCCTTCAGAGTTGAGGAGGTCCCTTGTCGGGCTTTAATTTGGGAACACTACACAGTCTGCCTTTCCTATTTTCCATCTTTGTCTGGATGGTAATTGGGTTTCGTTTGAGGTTTGGTACCAGTTTTTCGATAATTTCCCATACGTAGATTATGGTATACCTCTCTCTTCTTCTTTCCAGGGAGTACAGATTTAGTTTGCACAGTCTTTCCCAGTAGTTGAGTTCTTTGCAGCCATTAGTCTTGGCTGCGAAATGTCTCTGCGTTTCTTCTAGTTTATTAATTTCTTCCTTTTTATATGGGGACGTCAAAACTGAGCAGTATTAAGTTTTGGTATGATCAGTGTTCTCAGCAAGGGAATCCTTACTGTCTTGTCCCTCCTTTTGAACGTTCTTAGTACTTGTCCCGCGACTCTTTTTGCTTTGTTTATTGCTATCTGATTTTTTGTCTCGAATTTGGCATCATCGGTCATCATTACCCCCAAGTCGACCGCTTTCGTGCTTCTCTGAATTTCTTGTCTATCTGGAGCATAATATGCAGTCTTTTTAAGTTCCTCATTTCTACCATATCTCAAGAGCTGAAATTTCTTGGTGTTAAATGTCATATTGTTGTCTTCTGATAATTTGTATATTTTGTTTGTGTCTCTCTGCAAGGCCTCTACTTCGTTTGCATCGCTGATTTTTCTGCTGATCTTTGTATCGTCCGCAAATGATGTTACTCTACTGTTGCTGTTTACTCCACTGTCTTTGTCTGTTAGCATGATAATGAACAGGAGTGTGGCCAGCACTGTACCTTGTGGTACTGAGCTGCGCACTTCCGATTCTGATGATGATAAACCTTGAATTTTGACCACCTGTAGTCGTTCTCTGAGGAAGTTGTAGATCCATTTTCCCACTTTACCTGTTATTCCCATATGTTTAATTTTATGAGCTATTATACCATGATCGCATTTGTCGAAATCTTTATGAAAATCCGTGTATATGACATCATAGTTTTCATTGCCTTCAAGTGCATGTAGGATATTGTTATAATGCTCTATAAGTTGTGAAAAGCATGATCTTCCTGATCGGAATCAGTGTTAATTTTCGTTGAATCTTTCCAATGTTTCCAAGAAGTCATAGATCTCTGAATATTCTTTCAAAAATTTTGGTGAGGTGGGACGTCAAGGATACTGGTCTATAGTTCTTTGCTTGAGATCTATCTCCTCCTTTATATATAGGGACGATGTTTGCTCTTTTCAAGATGCGGGTATTTCCCCAGTGTCTAGAGATCTTCTCCATATCCAGTATAAGGGTGTAGCTATTTCATTTTTACAGTTTTTAATTAATAGTGCGTTCTATTTGTCCGGACCTGCAGCTGAATGTGATTTCATTTGTCCTATAGCTGTCGCTACATCTTCTGAGGTAAAATCAAAGTCTGTTATACATTCTCCTTGCAATTTCTCTTTGAAGAATTCATCTATGTCAGGTATCGCTTTGTCACTTTTTGTGGTACTGAATACCGATTCATACTGGGCTTTCAATGTTTCAGATATTTCTTTTAGATCGTCTGTTAGTTCATTATTTCCTTTCCTTAAGGGCCCGATAGTAGCGAGCGTTTTTGTTTTCCTTTTCGCATAGCTGTAGATGTATTTTGAATTTTCCTTTATTGCTTCTACCGCCTTTTCCTCTTCTCTCTCTGTATGGCCCTTTATCAGAGTTTGTATTTCCCAATCGATTCTCTCCAGTTTTTCTTGTATTTCTTTCCTGGCATTGTTGTCTCCGCAATTAGCTAACTTCGTCGCTACTCTCTTTCTTTTGCGGAATATTCTTCTCTTTTGCCTCTCGAGCCAGTTCCTCTTTCCTTTTGGCTGTGCTTTCGGAGCATATTTTTCCAAAATTCTCAGCGTCTTTTCTTCCAAGGTTGTTAGCATTTCCTCAGTTGTTTTATTCTCGAAAACTGTTCTCCACTCTATTTAGGCCATTTGTGATCTGATTTCTTCCCAATTTATGGTCTTGGAGTTTAAGTTAAAAGCCCCAAATTTGCTTCTTCCTTCCGTATGTGTATTGTCTTTTAAAGTTATCGCCATATTTGTTGATAACTCGATTATATTGTGGTCTGAGATAATAGTTGGAGTTATTTTTATATCCGCAATCAAGTTCGTGTTATTTGTGAATACCAGATCTAGGCAGTTATTTTTCCTGGTATTTTCTCTTATCTCCTGTGTTAGCATAAACTCGTTTGTGAGAGCCATCAGCATTCTTGCCTGCTCCTGGTCCTCTCTTATGCCTCCTTATCTTGCTGTATAAATATATTTTACCCACCTTTTTGTATTTTATAAATGGGAAATTAAAATCGCCACAGAGTATTATGTTAGGGGATGGAGAGTTTACGAACTTTATTAGGGTTCTGATATCCTCAATGGCATCCGAAAATTTTTCATTTGGAGAGTTTGGAGGTATAGATGACTATCGGTACCACGCTTAGTTTCTCTATTTTCACTGCAAGGGTTTCCACGAAACTGTTGGATTTACTTATTACCGTCTCTGTCATATGCCTTCCATGTATATAAATAGCACAACCACCTTTACGTCTCGCTGTTCTATCCGCTCTTAGTAAGTTAAATCCATCGATATGCAATTCTTTCTTATCGATACAGTGTTCGCAGTTTCCTTGGCAGTCTTTAAGATGTGTTTCTGTGAGGCATGCGATGTCCGCCCTTGTTTCGTCCATAACACCTTTCAGGTACGAAACTTTGTTTAGTGAATTGTTCGGTTTTATTCCTTGAATATTTGCCAGGACAATGTTTACGTTCTTTGTTTTGCATTGCCCCTTGTTTAAGTTCGTTGTACTTTGATATTGCGTGTTTTGTAGCCTTGTGGTCCTCCGAGATGGATCCGTTCCCGCCTACCTGTTCTGGTAGCTTCTTGCCATGTAGCGGTCGGGCTCGAGGGTTCCCAGCTGTGTCAGCTGCATGTGCTGTATAAGACTTAGCAGCTGTATTGTGTCCGAGATGTCGAAAAAATTTTGTGTGCTATGTGTGTTTTGTTTGCTATTTGGGTACATATTCTTTTTTCTCACATTCCTTCTGTTGTCATTTGAGACTTGTCATTTGAGACGATGTGTATATATATATATATATATATATATATATATATATATATATATATATATATACCCACAAAGAAAAATTAAGAACTATTCCACGGCCTGGGTATGGGTGTGCATCATTTATTTATTTCACATGTTTAATTGTGAAATTATTCATCCCATATATGTACTATATACATGGTAGTGGCCAGAAAAAATGACACATTATGTAATTTACATAAAAATGTAAATATTTCACATCGTAAAGGTAGTGTACAAAAATCTTTTAATTCGATGCGATTTGAACAACCAACGAACCGAAGCATAGTTTACGTAAATAGAAGTTGTATTTACTCGCATATGGGCGGAGCTTTTCATTCATGAATTACTGGGTGTCTTAAGCAGTACATAACGAACTGCAAAAATGCCGATAAGGTGGTTGTTTTGCACAAACATATTGCAAAATCAATTAAACAGACCTAGTAACCAAAATATATCAAAATCGGGTGTGGCATCGAATCATACAGCAATACAAGTGCAATGGCACTCTCGTAAACAGGATACGTGAGAAAGTAGGGAGAAAGAAGATAACTACTGCTGTAGACGACTTAAAACTTCTAACAACTTGTGAGAAAGATCTAAGGATGAAATCGGTTACATTCAAAGAGAGTTGGAAGCTGTGGGGAGAAAATTTCTAAAAGAACAGTGAGAAAAGGCTTAAGCAACATGACACAGACTGCATTCGACTATATAAAAAGCCGTTATTAACAGCAAAAATCCGTACAAAGAGGTTGCAGTGATCAAGAAAGTACAAAGACTTCACTGTAGACGATTGGAAACAGGTAAGGTGTCGGTAATGTACACTTTCTTTTTAGGAAAAGTCACGCAAAGTTTGTTGTTCATTTTCAGGAATGATCTAGATTCTAGAATATTGAAACACTTCGAAATCTCCTCTAAAGAATATAATTAACTAACTACTAACTCTTTGTTGTTATAAGATAAAGGGTGTCCCAGGAGTCTTGGAGGGGTTTTATTTGGCTATAACGTTTTTGTTTATATCTGGTGAAAATCTTCATTTTCATTGCGTAAATCTAAAATCGCATAGCGTACGTTATCCGACTCTGATGATCTTGTGATTGGATTTGTTGAGCAGTTTGAATTTTGTACGGGTAAAGATTGATATCCTCTCTTAAAATTCGATGTAAGGAACTTCGTGAAATGTTTAATTCCTGGCTGCGTCTTCGGACTGACGTGAATTTTCCTCAACGCTTTCACGAACCATCTCAACCCGAGTTGGACTTCGGCTTGTCCGAAGACGCCGAGTCCGTGGTTCGTCTCCCTAACCCTTTCCCATACGAAATTTAGCGACGTACCGTCGAACAGCTCGATCAGAAGGAGCAGAACGTGCGTTGAATTTTAATCGAAAAGTTCTTTGAGCGGCAACGATGGAAGAGTTGTTTGTCAAATAATGTTCCACAATAGCCACTCTTTGTTGCACTATCCAGGATTCCATTTTCATTAATCGCAGCAAGGGTACTTTAATTGAAAAATAAAAATAAATAAATTAATCAAAAAAGAAAAAAGTTATAGCCAAATAAAACCCCTCCAAGACTTCTGGGACACCCTGTACACCTACTTTACAAATTTAAAAATGTTACAACTATGAATAGCTTTGCATGTTCGCAGGTGTGACGGTCATTATCGGGGGGTATTGTTTTTGTGTGTGTAGCATACTTTTATTTCAATCCTAAATATATATAAAAAAAAAATGCAGTACTGCCCAGTAAAAATGAGACACTTCTTTTTCTGTTACCATGTAATGAAATTTTGAGATATATATTATATTTAGAAGTGAAATAAAAATATGGCATGGTGTATTTTTATTCTAATACTTTGTACAAACCACTTTTGTTTTCAAAACTCTTTAACTCGTCTTGGCTTGGGGTCCACCAGTGGTTTACAAATGTTGGTAATTTCTGGATCACTCAGCCAGCATTCACGAAAGCTTCTTATGAGCTACTCCTTAGTTAAAATGCCTTCATTTTGCACTCGTCTCTTCAAAATTGATCAAATCTTGTTGAAACGACCATTTTCTGCTTCCAAACCAGTTGTTAGCGAAAGGCAACAATTTTTCTTTCAACAATGGTATATAGCATACTTTTCACTATTCATCATTCCATTCACAAAGAGAAAATCTCCTATTTCATGGATTCCAAAGCGGGTCCAAACCAGGAACGGAGCAAGAGTGTCACGGGCCCCGGGGCAAAACTTATTTACGGGCCCCCCTAACAAAATGTTTATTATACATTTATATTGCTTTTCTTTGCATTATTTATTTAGCATATATTTAAAAATTATGATACTACTTGTACGCATGGAGGCATAGAAGGCAAAACATTATGCAAAATATTGAGCTTTAAAAAGGATACCGTGAAATAAAAGTTTACTTACAACAACATCAGAACTTGACTTTTCTTGACTTTCTTTCAGCAAATTCATTAATTAAATCCTCCAAGTTAATATTCTAGCTTTCTTGTTTTCAATTGATATAATTGAGAGTCCACTTAATCTTTTTTCATTCATAGAATTTTGAAGATAGTTCTTTATTAGTTTAAGTTTTGAAAACAATCTCTCTGCACTTGAAACTGTCACAGGAATTGTGAGGAACAATGTTATGGCAGTCACAACTTCGGGAAAACTTGAGCACAAAGTACTGTTGTCTTTAATTAAAAATGAATATAGCTCATGGATTGTCGTTATTTTTTCAATGTCTGTTTTTAAAGGGGCGCGTCTTTTTTCTGAACAGGACGTCCTATCCGCGGATAGGACGACAAGTTAACGGATAGGACGCAAAAAGTATATTTGCTGTGGTTATATGACTAAATTATTGGCAGAAATTGATTCAGCATACACGATTTAACTTAAATTCATATTTTAGTAAAGGATATCTATTGCAAATAAATTAGAATTCGTCCTGTTCGTATGTTGATGTCATTTGGCAGCTAGCGATGCTCCTATACGGCCTAGGCCTAAGTCAATGGCTTGTTTGAAGACTTGGTTGAGCGATTCACAGTTGTTGTTTGTCCATCGTGTGAGTGGTGTATCTAGATTCATTGTGTGTGATGACTTCATGTGAGTATGCAAGTTTTTCTCAAGGAAGGGAATGATTCGAGTGTTGAAATAATGCATGAAGTCGCTACTGATGGATGCATTGAATGAGGCGTATAATTATTTACCACGCATCGGTAAGGCTATCAATTTGTGATGCGTGATCTTTACGGGCGAGACCTAAATTGTACAAATGATAATGTAATAACGGTTACTATATCTCCGTAATAACGGTTACTCTGGCCCGCATACATACAAACAGGACAAATTCTAATTTATCTGCAATAGATATCCTTTACTAAAATATGAATTTAAGTTAAATCGTGTATGCTGAATCTATTTCTGCCAATAATTTAGCCATGTAACCACAGCAAATATACTTTTTGCGTACTATCCGTTGACTTGTCATCCATTCCGCGGATAGGACGTCCTGTTCAGAAAAAAGACGTGCCGGTTTTTAAGCACATTCGAAAAGAGAGTAATTGACTTGGAAATCCAGAGGAAATATCATTTTTATATTTATTTACTAGCTTTGTTGCTCTCTCAAATAACTTCTCATCACTTGTTGAAACGACCCGGGCACCCCCAAAGGCCCGGGCCCCGGGGCACTGCCCCTGTCCCTAGCTAGCTCCGCCCCTGGTCCAAACCATAATCTTCTCAGGATGCTTCGTGGATCAAGACGGGTGAATAGTTGATATTTTGGCGAGTAGCTATTAAAACACGTTAAAAATAAAGTTACTAATTTTTCAAGGAGCAACTGTAAAAGAAGTAACTTACCTTCGAAGTTGGATGATAAATTGCGATTATTGACACTGCTATCACTATCGTGTAGTAGTGCGCAAAAATCCCTGGCCAATCGCAACTTATAACATTACTCTCCACATTCAATTCACTATCAGACTCTACTGCCAAGGGCCAAAGAGAAGGAAGTATTCAGTAAAAAAAAAAAAATGCGCACAAACTTAAATACGCTGTCGTGAAATTGACGTTCTTAACTCGAGAATAGCTGTTCTGCGGAGTATTATAATTCATTCGATTTCGTGCGGGCCGCATCAGAAACTTCCGAGAGCCGCATTTTGAGATCCTTGGTTTATAGATTAAGCTGTAGATAGAAAGTAAACATTTTATTGTTTTTTATTAAACACTGCTCTGACCCATTCAGGGTACGAGCAGTTCGCAACATCATTGTCAAGTACATAAAGGGTCAACGTACTAACACGGTTTCCATACTCGGTTCATTACCAGTGGAAGCAACGCTGCTTGGAGTTATCACAATCCACTGAAGAGTCTGTCCATAACCATCGCATTACTCGCGTCGTTAGTCTGCATAGCAGACACTTCTGGTTTTATACGTCTGGGTGAGTGATTTATCAGATCCAAGCTGCACCGCCGCAACATAAATGCACCAGTTCAATTACAAGCACATTCATATCACCTCAGGCTTGCTCTACACAAACCACAGACTAGACCAATAACTCAGAATGTCTGAAGTTTGAAAAATTCCATTTAACTTTCATTTACTTCGTAGTAATTCAAGAGGAAAGTTTCCGATAACAATTAAATGTTTTATGTACAAATAGTACTTCTAACTTAATCTAATTAGAAGGAAAATTATAAAGTAACTACTAAGTAATTTAACTAAATTTAACCGACTAATTGTAGCTATAACTTAGCTATTATAACTCTATTAATCATAACAATACCTTAGCTAATTATATTAATTTTTTATTTTCTGTCATATTCACTGAACGGGGTTCGGTTACAGTTAAACGGCGTTAAACGGTAATTACTTTCGTAATTTGAAGTAACGCGCTAATATTTCTTGCCAAAGAAGACGGACAACGCACTTCGCGTACTAGTCCTAAAACTCTTTAAAATTCTATCGAAAGAACTTCTTAATCGGCAAATTATTCAGTTAATAACCTAACCTAACCGGGCACTCTTTTGCCCAATACAGTTAAACCTATACCAAACTTCGCATAGCTCCACCAGTCATAACCTCACCTAACCTAATTATATTAAACCTTTATTTCGTGTCACACCAACCAAATGGGGTTGCTTTGAACTTCAGTAATTTTGTGTTCTAAACCATTTTTTATAATGGGAGATAATGAGGCTATTTGCGCAACACGGATGACTCACTTATCATATTAGTGCCAAAATTGTTTAATATCGTATCGAAGGAACTGCGTAATTGGAAAAATATTCAGTTAATGACATTCATAAGCTCCAGTTGATAAATTTATTGTCCGCATCTCTGATCTATTATGCGTGTTAGGTCATGAGGGCCGGAACTCTCTCCTTCATCCAATCTACAAATTACGAGGGGCGCTGCAGTTGGTTGTGTCTGAAGCCTTCTCTAAACAATTGTTCGTAACAACAAAAGCTATTTTAGTTAAACCAACTTAATAAATTCCGCCTAACTTGTCGTAATTTAACTAAATTAACCAGACACTGTTCAGCTCAACACAATTAAATATAAATTGATTGAGCATATATATATATATATATGTATAGGAAACGTCCAAGTTTTAGAATAAATTAATGATGGCGTTATTTAACTTCCTTCGCAACATCTAGGTCATTTAACGGAGGAGACCTACAATTTTCCGTAGGATTCGAACCAAAGGTCACTATATGATCTGGAGGCAGAGGACGGTCTCCATTCCAACCATTCTCCAGACCCAGTGTCGCATAATTTCGTTGATCGACGTGAAGCGGTGTTACAACACTAGCCACGACGTAGGCTAGTTTTAGAATAAGCTTTGGCCGGTTACTGTACGTTTACGTATATTCAAGAAATGAAATGTTTATTTAGACAATGCTTGGGATATATATATATATATCCCAAGCATTGTCTAAATAAACATTTCATTTCTTGAATATACGTAAACGTACAGTAACCGGCCAAAGCTTATTCTAAAACTAGCCTACGTCGTGGCTAGTGTTGTAACACCGCTTCACGTCGATCAACGAAATTATGCGACACTGGGTCTGGAGAATGGTTGGAATGGGAGACCGTCCTCTGCCTCCAGATCATATAGTGACCTTTGGTTCGAATCCTACGGAAAATTGTAGGTCTCCTCCGTTAAATGACCTAGATGTTGCGAAGGAAGTTAAATAACGCCATCATTAATTTATTCTAAAACTTGGACGTTTCCTTATTCGAATGGTATAAAGAACACTTTATCATACTTTGATACGTCTCCTATTTTAGCAAATGATCACGACAAGGTCGCAATGAGAAATCTGGGAAACGTCGGCAGGAGACGAGACTGTATAATACATTTGCAGTGCGACGAAAGAAGTGACTTTAAAACATTTAAGAATTAGAACTAACCTGAAAAGTTCTTAATATCTACTTTAAGTTTACAGTATGCGTTGAAAATTCCCCCCTCCCCTTTCTTGGATGAATAAAGTAAACATGTTCGCACTCGCACGCTTTAAAGTCTGTTGCACTACGCAAGGAAAGTGATGTAGGGATAGATCAATGGAGTAGTAAGAGGGTAAATAAGGCCCGAGTGGTGACGACATCGAGTGCTGATATCATCGAGCGGTGACGTCATTGAATGGGAGAGGGAGGGAAGGGGTTGAAGGTAAGTTAGTTGTGAAAATTTTTTGTATTTATTTTTATGCAAGAAAGAGGGGCCACGGGCGGACGCCCGCAAAAACGGTCTCTCCCTCCCGACCCCCATAGGAAGGGGCGAAGAAGATATCCTAAATCAAGGTCCAAAGTTTTCGAGATGCCTGGACACCCTGCGTTTGAAGGATTGGAAGTCATAGCGGGGGGGGGGAAAGATGGATTGAGGAAGGATGTTCCACAGTTGGCCAGTTGAGCAGATGAAAAGTTAAGAATAACGATTAACATTTGCGTTAGAGAGCTGGACAGGAAAGGGATGAGAATGTATCGACAGATTGGTGGTGCATGTTCTCATTAAAGGAGGAGGAATGCAGTTAGAGAGTTCAGAAGAACAGTGTCCGTTATAATAGCGATAGGAAAGAGAGAGTGAGGCAACATTGCGGCGAAGAGAAAGGGATTGAAGATAGTGAGTAAGAGGCGGGGAATTGATGAGACGAAAAGCCTTTGATTTCGCCTGGTCAAGTAGAGCTGTTTGGGTTGAGCCACCCCACATATGAGAAGCGTACTCCACACAGGGGCAGAGAAGACCCCTGTACAGAGACAATAAGTGAGTCGGGGTGAAAAAACTGCGGAACCGGGACATCGCACTTAAACTCTTAGAAACTGTTTTAGAAAGAAAGTACAGTACGTGTGATTTTTCTAGGAAAGATCACGACAAAAAAGATACAACAAATATATATATATACACCCAAGTATCACACTTACTCCATATCGATGTAATAATGAAAAATATCGTTGAATCAACCTCTTGTTATTGAAACGATAGTGACCTGACGATTTCGATTAACAATCTAAATTATACAAATTTCGATACCGATATTAATATCGAAATGGAGTCGAAAATGAATATTGATGTAAATTCATTATTCAGTGAATACAGAAACGAGTCAAGTGAATATTCCAACGTTTAAGGAAAATATATTTGGGCAATGCTGATTCAACTTTATTTTATCAACATATTGTTGCACCAACAGTACATTAATATTAATTGGTGAACTGTCACAAATATCAACCACATTTCAACCATGTATCAACATTAAATCAATCAACCGTGTTGCTTGCTTGGATATATATATATATATATATATATATAATATATATATATATATATATATATATATATATGTCACAGGGACAAATATTTATTTTATTGAAATGGGGAAATGTATTACATCTTTACATATATTATGATGTTACGAACGTATACACACGTTTATTTATTTTTAGGGTTATTGCGAATAATATTTTGCTGTCGAGACTATAGAATGCGTACACACGCCGTCGGTGCTTGTACGTACGCACGTACACATTATATATATATATATTATATATATATATAATTTTAGGCCATGATGGCCGTACATAAGACTTACAGTATATGAAAACGGGAAATGCGCATTTCGTCACTCGCCGTGCCGCCTGTAGGAAAGTACACGCCCACGTAGCATCGTGCCCGACAAATCCGTACCAAGACGTCCATACATCCACATCACTCGCTCCGTGTCGCGGTTTTTTAAAAATTTATATACAGTTTATTGAAATTTATTCTCGTTCGCTCTCGTTATCTTTTTCCGTTTTACAATAAGTACGTTTGCTTAACCAGAGCATTCATATACAAGATCTACCAAAAAAAAAACATACGTCCATACTTTTCCTTTTAAACTCAATAATTTCTTTTAACTTTTGATAAAACTTTAACGAAATAAAATAACGTTACCTGACAACATTTCTTAAAATTTTTAGCACAGTAGCTGAATAGACCTCATTTTAGCATGTAAACAAAACTAGAATGTAAAGATACCGTAAATAGTCAAAATTTCTTTATTATACAACCAAAAATTTCTTACGTATGTAATTGTTATTAAAATATCAAAATAAAAATACTGTTCAATATGTTTTCCTCCAACTTCTATTACTTTTCGAAGTCTTGGTCTAAATTGATCTACTGCTGAATCAATCTGGTCTTGTGGGGATTCGGCCCATTGTTCAATCAGAACGTCTCTCAAGTGGTTAACAATTCTGATTTTCTTATCGCGATAAACTCGTTCTGACAAGTTTTCCCAAATCCCATAATCAACAGGATTCAAGTCAGGACTGTTCGAAATTCGGGAAGAAACTTCTTCAATGTTTTCTTCCATTCTAACACTTCTTGGACGACCACTACCTTTTTTTCTAGCAGTATTGCTTGTAGCATAAAATTTTTAGCAACGTATCCAGTCCGCCCAGTGTCCATCCTTTATTGGGGAATCCCGCCAATACAATATTTTGTGCCTTCCATATCCCTTTTAAGCCTATAATGCTTAATAATTATTTTATCTTCATCAGAGAATGGCATTTGAGGGATATCTACAGTAATTTTTTTATTTGAAAAAAAAGAGAGAAAAATATTTCAATGTGCACATAAATTTATGGAACTCAAAATTCAAGTTAATATTAAACAACCAAATTTAATTATTCAGTTATAAAAATTGGCTGGCTTATATAAAATTCAATGGTAATTATTGACCATAAATTTCGTATAAATCATCCAAACACATTTTGACTTATTAGGTTACAATCAAGCGCGTGTTTTTTTTGTCGGACCCGTTATTTACTAAGCCATTATCTCAGCCATTCATATATTTACTGAGCCCTTCCGGGTGTGCTAAGCACATCACAGAGGTGAGTCTCTCGGGCATGGAGACGTACATTCCTTATTCTATTCCTACTACCAATGCTAAAAAACCTTGGTTCAACTTTACTTGTTCTAATGCTATCCACAACAAAGAGGAGACTTTCAGAAGGTACCATTACCATCCAACTCCTGACTCACACTCAGTTTATATTTCTGGTCGGAATCGTGCAAAATCTGTTCTTCGACTCGCCAAAAATTCCTTCATCCAACAAAAATGTGAAAACCTATCCAATTCTAATTCTTCGCGTTCTTTCTGGCTTCCAGTTAAGAACCTCTTCAACAACTTTACTTCCTCTTCTTTTCCTCCTTTTTTTCATTCCGACGGCTGGGTTGCCGTCTCTTCTCCTGACAAAGCTGAAATCTTCGCTCAAACTTTCGCTTCCGACTCAACCATGGACGATTCCGGTGCTGTTCCTCCATCTCCTCCCCCTCTGATTTTATTATGCTTCAAATTATAATCTCTTCCAAATATGTTTTTTCTGCCCTATCTGGGCTCAACTCTAGGAAGGCGTACGGTCCTGATGGTGTTCCTCCTGTTGTTCTTAAGAACCGTGCTTCAGTGCTGACACCCTGTCTAGGCAAACTCTTTCACCTTTGTCTCTCATCCGGTACTTTTCCTTCGTGCTGGAAATTCGCTTTCATTCAGTCTGCCCCAAAGAAGGGTGACCGTTCTCAACCCTCCAACTATCGTCCAATTGTTTTGATTTCTTGCCTTCCTAAAGTTTTTGAATCTATCCTTAAGAGGAAGCTTCTTAAACACCTCCCTCTCACAGTCTTCTTTCATATCGTCAATATGGGTTCCGCAAGGGATACTCTACTGGCAATCTTCTTGCATAGCTTTCTGACTCTTGGTTATCCTCCTTTCGGGTTTCGGTAAAACTTTTGCTATTGCGCTAGATATATCGAAAGCTTTTGATAGAGTCAAGCACAAATCTTTAATTTCGAAACTGCCTTCCTCTGCCCTCCTTCGGTTTCTATCCTTCTACCTGTGCCTTCATCTCTAATTTCCTTTCTGTACGATCCATACCTGTGGTTGTAGATGGCCACTGTTCTTCTCCTAAAGCTATTAACAGTGGTATTCTTCAGGGTTCTGTCCTGTCGCCCACTCTTTTCCTTTTATTTATTAATTATCTTTGAATTCGCACTTCCTGTCCTATTCACTCCTATGCCGATGATGTCATTCTTCACTTCTCCACCCGCTTCCCAAAGCGTCCCTCTCAACAGTCATGCCATGATTCGCGTAGTACGGCTATGGAGCACCTGACTTTTGAACTTTCTGCTATCTCTGATTGAGACAGAGAAAACCTTGTGGCTTTCAGTGCCTCAAAAACTCAGTTCCTCCATCTGTCTACTCGTTTCAATCTTCCACACGACGATTCCCTTACCTTCCAATACACACAACTCAATCCTTTGTCTTCTCTTAACATTCTTAGCATTTCTTTTTCTCGTGATCTTTCCTCGAAAGATCACATATACTCTCCTTCCAAAACAGCTTCTAAGAGGTTAGGTGTGCTATACCGCCTCTGCGGTTTCTTCACCCCCACTCAGTTACTGTCTCTGTACAGGGGTGTTGTCCGCCCCTGTACGGCCAGAGCTGGGCAGTATTTAAATACATTTGTATTTAAATACGTATTTAAATACATTTGTGTATTTAGAACTGTATTTATAAATACATTGTTTTTCATGTATTTAAATATAGTATTTAAATACTTTAATGATTATTTAAATACAATGTATTTAAATACTCAAAATATAAAAATTTAAATACTTTTACTGGTTTAATACACGTTCTGTACTAGCACAGTACGACGCGTCGACAGTGTAGTACAGTATGGTTCATGTTTCATCGTGTCAGTTCAATCAGTTGTGTGCCACTCTTAGTCGAAAGCGGTTGATTTCTTTATCGTGTGCGTGTCATGGCTTGGAACTCCGAAACTCAACGAGGAGTGGTAAAAAGCATTTTAATCCGTGCCGCCACTACTGTCGACCAAGACCCGCAAGCAGATGACAATACATCTAGTGGTGCATCGGACGGCGATGAGTACTTTGGCTTCGCCCACAACTCTTCGTCTTCGAGGTCCTCTATTGCACCATCTGCAGACATGAATGTATTGGCATTTCTACAAGATTCCGATCGGACCATCAACAGTTTGGGAAAACATCCTCTCATAAAAAGACTGTTCCTCCGCTTTAACACGACATTACCATCTTCGGCACCGGTAGAGCGAATATTCTCATTCGCGGGAATCACTTTGACTCCCAAAAGAAACTCTCTTTCAGACAAAACTTTTGAAAGATTGGTTTTGATCCGCAGCAACCGTGAAATAAAAGAGAATTCGTAAGGTGCCTTATGTTTATGTTTACGTCTTATGTTTACGTTTATGTCTCATCTACTCATTAATTGTTACTCATTTTGCAATGATATAATGAGTATAATATGTCACTGGTTGAACATCGTAAGTTCGAAGTTCTTTTGTTTTTGTTTTGTTCTGAAAAGGGAAATATATAATCGGAAATTAGATTGTACTATTTCTTTATCCTTTATCAAGCATTTTATATTGTTGTTACTCATGAATTAGTGAATGCATATGTTAAAATTTGTATGTATTTAAAATGTATTTACAAATGTATTTAAATACAATTGATGTATTTTGTATTTAGTATCTAAATACATTCGCAAAATGTATTTAGTATTTAGTATTTAAATACATTTCTCCCATGTATTTAGTATTTAGTATTTAAATACATTCAATGTATTTATTGCCCAGCTCTGTGTACGGCGTATGCTTCTCATGTATGGGGTGGCTCAACCCACACAGCCGTACTTGACTGGGTGGAGTCAAAGGTTTTTCATCTCATCAAATCCCCGCCTCTTATTGAGTGTCTCCAATCCCTCGCTCTTCGCCGCAATGTTGCCTCACTCTCTCTTTAATATCGCTATTATAACGGACACTGCTCTTCTGAACTCTCTAACTGCATGCTTCCTCCTTTAAGGAGGACCAGACTTTTGACACTTTCTCATTCCTTTTCTGTCCAACTTTCTAACGCAAGGGTCAATTGATATTTTCAATATCTTTCATCTACTCAACCAGTCAACTCTGGAACAATCTTCCTCAATTCATCTTTCCCCCTGTCTATGACCTCCAAACTTTCAAACGCAGAGTGTCCAGCATCTCGAAAATCCTGGACATTGATTTTGACTCTCTTCTTCTTATATGGTGGCACTTTGGCGGGCGTTCTCCCTTGGCTCCCCCTTCCTGCATTAAAAAAAAAAATGAAACATACAAAGTTTTAAGCAAAAAAAAGTTATGATCTCAAAATGTATGACATCGCTTCTCGAGTTATACATTAAAGAAAACTGAATTTACTACCATACAACAGGATATTGCTTTCTTTGAAATTTTTGAACAGAAATGTGTAATATAATAAAATGAACAGAAATGTGTAATATAATATAATAAGAAAATACAAAATGTGATATTTGTTTGTTTTTCTCAAGTGTCTGCTCATGTATGTGCGCATTTATACAACTGTTTGTGCGTTTGTCATCATATCTTATTTCTTAAACGCGTATATGAAAAACACGTGAAACGCCTTAATGATGAAAAAGGGAAGTTATTTCTTTAAGAGGAATAAAAATGAATTTCTTACTGAATTTGTAGATTTTACATAGAAATTTCTGTACAAGGGTGGCCACAAAGTCCCTTTGCATGAAACACAAGGGCAACACACAGATATAGTGTAATTTCACTGCAAAGGGACTCTGTGGCCATTCTGTACATATTTAATAAAGGTATCGAATAAAGTAAAGAGATAAAGTAAAATGAGTGATTAATTAACTAGACGTAGTCCCTTTGGCGTCGCAACATTGAGTTGATTGACGCTGAATATTAATTAAAATTAAATATTAAATAACATAAAATGATGATATGGATAACAAATGTTTAAATGAAGAACGTAAAATGAGAAGAATTCGTTATAACTCAAAGGATATTTTAATTGAATACAAAATTACCAAAATTAAATTAAAATAATAATAATAATAATAATAATAATAATAATAATCTTTATGCAGAAAGAACAGATTACATAAGATACATTACGTCGTACATTATATCCATGCTGGTTTACGCAATGTTGGGATTAACGTTTAAGTTTTGTATTTTAATTATAGTATCCGTATCTGAATATTTCGATGGGAAGCATGACACCTTTTCAGGCAAAGGTTTTTGAGATTCATTTCTATTTTTACGTAGGAAAATGTCAAATATAAATAGAATTTGTGGAAAATAAATAATGTTGCGTTTAATTAACTCTGTCATTACAAATGAAAATTGAAATAATCTTTGAAATGAGATAAATAATAACAGAAATAATAATAGTAATAATATAAAAAAAATGGTGGACAATACAAATCATGATACAATCTTAAAGTTACAAAGATACAGATGAGTGAGGCATATTATAACTATGGCGTAATATACTGGAAACTTTTAACCATAGGCGTACGAGTCGGGGGGTCGGTTGGGTCTTCAGCCCTTCCAAAAAGTCAGGGTAGCTTGAATATTCGGGCAATGACATCACAGGTTCGGGCAAAATGTTTGGTTCATTTTACAGTATTATCTTATTCTTGGATACCTTACTATATTCCGTGTGTTAGGAAATTGAGTAGTTAGGAAAACTGGGAAGTGCTAAACCCAACAGTAATATAACTAATTTTTAAATTTGACTGTTGTGAAATCATAACAATAAGATCTTTGATTTTCTCATGTGTTTGGGAAATTGGCCATCTGGTGGCGGAATGAGAATGGCACGAGTGCCTCTCAATGTCTTGGTTCTATTAATGAGTGTTATATGTTTTAAAAAGCATTAAAGATATCACCGCTGTTTTAGGTATGCAGTTTTTCATAAAATATGATCCTGTAATAATTTTAGTACGTGAGGTGAAGATGCGTATTAAATTTAAATTTCCAGAATTATGGCATGTGGAGGGTATTTAAATGCTTTAACTGTGCATTGGTTAGGATATGATATGTATATAACACTGGTATGCATCAATTTTGCTGTCAAGGGTTTTGTAAGTGATTCTTATACAGATTTTCCTGCTGATTTCGAATCTGCAATCCGTTTTACTCAATCAGCTCAGGTTATCCGGCTATGGCCTCATAAGTAAAATAGAATTTTTCGTGATTTTGTCAAAGCGGAATTGGAACAGTAACATCTATCATCACTTGTTTCACTTGTATAATATCTTTTTTTACTTTTCAGGCATATAGATAAAATATTTCATAATGAATAGAGCGTGTAAAAATTATCCCAATAGATTCTGCTACATATGTGGGACGGTTACCATGCCAAATAACCAGTCCCAAATCACTAAATTTGTGAAGACAATGTATAGAGCATACTTTGGAATTAAGCTAGGGGACCAGGACAAAATTTCGCCCCTCATATGTGCTGCAAGACGTGCATTGAAAATTTGAGAAGATGGAGCAAAGGCAGAGCGAAATCTTTGCCTTTTGGAATTCCCATGATTTGGAGAGAAGGAAAGGATCACGTGACAGATTGCTATTTCTGCATGACAAACCTCCAAGGTGGGCTTATAAATTTATTTTTCTTAAATATTTTGAAATCCTCGTATGAAACTTGACATAATATTCACCATAATGTAATATTCACCATATATAGCATAATATTCACCATAATGGTAATCATACATTTACATATACATATTGTTATAGAAAATACATTTACACATACATATTGTTATACAAGTTACATTTACATATACAATGATTGTATATTTTCTTTCTTTTTCATTCATATTGTCCCCGAAGGGACAATATGAATGAAAAAGAAAGAAAATATACAGACTCCATCGACCTATTTCATATCTTACAGACCGCAGCCTTCCCTCACGAGCCGCCACTGTCTGAATGCTTCTTCTATTTCATATGCAAGTTTTATATCCATGTTTCTGTGTTTCTATTTTCAGGAGTTAACAAGAAGAATAAACACATTGTTGTATACCCTGACATTCCTTCTGCTATGAGACCTGTACCCCATGGTCCTGGAATTCCAATACCCGACCCACCTCAAACCCTGGACTTCGATGATTCTGATGATGAATCAATGACCAATGCCAATGACCAGTCCCAGTCGTATATACCTCAAAATACCGCTTCAAATGAGCCGAGGCCTCTCAACCAGGCCAAACTCAATGATCTTACCAGGGATTTAGGACTTTCCAAATTAGCTGCCGAGATCTTGGGCTCACGACTTCGAGAGGACAACTTGCTGGCTCCGGGAACAACATTCTCCTGGTATAGGAAACGAGAGGAAGAATTCCGCAAGTTTTTTGCAGTGCACGAAAATACCTCTTCCTTAGTGTACTGCTGCAATGTTGAGGGCTAATCGAATCCTTGGGCCTGCCATATAACGCATCAGAATGGAGGCTATTTATAGACTCGTCTAAACGAAGTTTGAAAGCAGTACTTCTCAACATTGGGAATAGGGTTGCATCAGTCCCTGTAGCACATTCCGTACAACTTACTGAGAGCTACGATAACATGAAAATTTTACTGGATGCTCTCGTATACGACCAACATAACTGAAGGATCTGTGGAGATTTGAAGGTAATACTAATATCATAAGTAAACTATTGCTATTGACTATGTTGTTTTTCCAAAGGTTATTTGAGAACGTATAAGAACACTTAACTTCCCCACAGAAGTGATACAGTCCAATGCATAGATTTTTTTATCTGATAGAACAAATTCTCTAAATTCTTTAAATATTTTCATTTTTTTTCAGATTGTGGCATTTGTATTGGGAATGCAAGGGGGATACATGAAATACCCATGTTTCCTCTGCAAATGGGATAGCCGAGCGGATGAGAAGCACTATGCACAGCGTAAATGGGCATCCAGAGAGAATTTTGAACCTGGGTCGCATAATGTCGTTTCAGTGCCCCTTGTACCACCAACAAAAATTTTGCTCCCACCACTTCATATTAAGCTGGGCTTGATGAAAAATTTTATCAAATCAATGAAAAAGGAGGGTTCAGCATTCCGATATCTCGAGAGTAAATTTCCTCATATATCTGATGCTAAACTAAATGCTGGGGTTTTTGATGGTCCTCAAATTCGAACTTTGATCAAGGATACTCAGTTCGAAAACGCAATGACTCCAACTGAGAAGAATGCCTGGCAGGCATTCATATCAGTTGTCACTGATTTTCTTGGCAAGCGTAGAAGTCCAGAATACGAGTCCGTTGTCGAAAACTTGATGGAAGCTTTGAAAGCTCATGGGTCGCGCATGTCCATAAAAATGCACTTTTTGTGGTCCCACTTGGACTATTTTCCTGAAAATTGCGGGGATTATAGTGAGGAACAGGGTGAACGATTTCACCAAGATATCAAAATAATGGAAGAGAGGTACCAGGGAAACTGGGATATCAATATGCTGGCGGACTATTGCTGGTGTTTGAAGCGAGACGTGCCCGAAGAAAAACACAGACGGAAAGCCAAAAAACTTCATTCCTTCCTCAATAAACTTTTTTCCATATTCATTGTATGAATAAAAGTATTTATTCACACAATGTTTTCATTTTTCACGAGTGTTCTTATAATATTACTCGTATCTACAGTGTTTAAGCTAAAAAAATCAATAAATTTGGGGATAAAATTGGACTTATAATAAATGACCAATAGAGAAAAAACGTGACCTGATTGAGGAAAACGAATGTCATTTTCGAGTTCAGCATGGTCGAATTATATAATATGAGTTGAAAAAACCCTCACAGCAGACCAAAAAATTTCATATGCATACCAGTGTAATCAGTGCGTTCGAAAAGCCTCTCCGCAGTGCTATGTTAACCGCGTAGGAAATTGAAAGACTACAATGTCTTCATTCAACCATGATTTAGTGATTTTATTACGTAACCTTTTGATTTGACAGCATGTGTTGAAAGTGTTTTCCACCATTTTGCGGGCACAGAGCAACTCGTCTACACTTGTTGTCAAACACTTTTTTTAAAGTGTTGGCTGACTGCGGAGAGACTTTTCGAACGCACTATATTTGTATATATATACACACACACACACACACATACATTAGTAGGAGTTTATAAAGTTTCTTTAGTGAGTTGCTAAACGATATTAGTGATGGTGCTTGTCTGATGTTTATGGTATAGCGTTCCAGATATCTGCCCCTTTGTAGGAGAGAGCATTTCCTACACAGAGTGAGAGGTGTGTGTTTGAGAGCATGCTGGACTATTCACAGGGTAGATGAGATACGGAAAAAGATTAGCTAAGGAGGAGAGTGACAGGAGAAATGGGAGTTCTAGCACTCCCTGTCTCCTGCCTAATGTCCAACCCGGAGTACTTCCCTGGTCAAGTGGTGTCTACAATATCCTCCACTCACTATACTCGCATATACAGTATATTCGTATGTATAGAGTGAGCCATGATCTTTTCAGTCGTTGTTGAGAGCCAGCAACTTCCTGCAGTGTCTTTTACCGTGATCTGGCCGGGCTGGCCCGCTTTAAATTTCGTTATCCAATCATGCACACTTCTTTTACTCGTTGTATCAACACTGAATACATTATATACTCGTAGATGACGGTGTATCTCACCCACCACTATTCAAGTACTCTGGACCATTAGTGTAGAGGTTAAGGCCAGTAAGAACTAAGAATCTTTCAGATGGTGATAGAAGCATGAAATCTGGCATGCTTTCACATTAGGACCTCTATTAATAGATAAGACCAATTGACATTTGAAAAATTCAAAATAGTGCTCAAAATCCAAGATGGTTGACAAATATATTGTTAATGTGTAAAAATTCACGGTAATAATGCACAACTATTCACAGAGTGCTAAATTATTAAATAAATAATTAGAATATAATAAATATAATAAAGATAATAAAAATGATGGAAAGCATGTATTGAAATTGGCAGTCAATTTTTGGCGTGCTCTGAGAGGCTTTCATCGGATCATGTCAAGAATAGCGAACCCAATTTTACCATGTCAAGAATAGCGAACCCAAAAATTCCCTTGTCAAGAATAGCGAACCCAAAAGTTCCCATGTCAAGAATAGCTAACGTAGTCTCTATTGAGATTGGTAGTCCTATTATTGTAAAAATACTTATTTTATTTATTTACATTTATAAATTTGTTTATATAATAAATATTAAAATATTACAATTTCTCTTATGTTACAACTAGCCAAAGACCCGCCCTTCGTGCGGGTCGCGGGTAGCAAAAATTAACCAAACTATCACGACTTAACCTAACCAATCGTCAAGGGCGTACAATTAACCTAAAAAAAAATAATAAAAAACAATAATTTTTTTATTTATTTATTTTTATATATTAAGAGAAGAGGATTCTTTATACTGTACGGCATTGACGATTGGTTAGGTTAAGTCGTGCTAGTTTGGTTAAATAAAAAAGACTAATATAAAATCATTTAATAGTCCTTAACTAATTACTTAAAATTGGGAAACATAAACCTACCGTCTGAAGTTATGAAAACGTCCTTGAGGACTTCCCATGTCAAGAATAGCGAACCCAATTTTACCATGTCAAGAATAGCGAACCCAAAAATTCCCTTGTCAAGAATAGCGAACCCTGCAGGTGTTGGGTTCGCTATTCTTGACATGATCCCTTTCATCTCTCTCCCGCGCTCTCCCGGCCACATTCCCTTCATGCGATGTCGGCAGCAGTGTTGCCAAATCTACCGCGAACGCGGTGAATCTACCGCGTTTTTCATGTTTTCACATGCTACCACCTCGTTGCGAAAATTTACCGCGTTTTCAGCCTAGGGAATGTATACTGTATACCAGTATACTGTACCTACCTTATGCCTAGTATAAGCAATGGTATGACAGAAAGCAAGCGTCATGTCTTTGATGAGAGCAATGACGTCACAAAAAATCCGAAATATCGAAAAATTAAGAACTGGGGATGATCAGAAAGCATTTCCAATGCTGCTAAAGCATGTGAATACTCTCCTTACTGTGCTTCATTCAAGCACCTCTGTAGAACGTGTGTTTTCTGAAGTAAACTTAAATAAGACGAAACTCAGAAATAGACTGAACACGGAATCTCTTAAAGGTATTCTGCTGTGTAAAGATTATTTAAAGAATGCAAAAATGGAATGCCATCGAATACCTGTAAAACAATGTATGTTTGTGAAAATGAAGGATATGTAGGCAAAGTTAGAACGTGAAGGGGCTTGTCAAGAGGATATTAGCCTGCATTCGATGATGAATTTTAAATTAATAAAGGTAAGAAAACTTCTTTACTTTAAAGGCTAAACATTTATAAACAATGTGATTAATGTAACAATATATATATATATATATATATATATATATATACCTACCGCGTTTCCCCTATTTCATGGCGAAATTCGGGCTACGTCATGGCCAATGTCTAACACCGCTTCCCGGAGATCAGCTTAGTTAAGCGACATTGGGTCTGGGTAGTAGTTGGATGGGAGACCGTCCTCCGCGCCCAGATTATGTAGCGACCCGTGGTTCGGATCCCACGTAAAGCTGTAGGTCCCCGCCGTCATATGACCTTAGATGTTGCGAAGGAGGTTAAACAACCCCACTAAATTAATTATCACCGCGAAATTAACAGTAAAGCTACCGCCTATTAAGAAGAACCATCTGGCAACACTGGCCGGCAGGCATTGATGAGAGAGGAAGGATGGAGGGTAGATGTCTGACGCTCCACTCAGCCACTATTTTCTAATTTTCATTATTATTCAATGTGACTTATCTGTATCGGATATATTGGTATCTCTGTATTCTGGATCGTCTATAAAGGCTTTAAATTGATGTGTCTATTTTAATCTCAGCCCAACGCAATAAGTATCAATTTACACGTGTGCTGAGTTGTAGCCTAAATATTTATTGCAGGACACTTATGTCAAACGCAATCAAAATGGATACCTTCAGGTCAACAACAGATTGGAGGAAGTGTTGCCTTTGTCAAGAAAATATAGGGTGTCCATAAATGATTACCCTGATTAAAGCATGCTATAACTTTTAAATAAACACTCGTATTCAAACACAGTTTTAATCATAAGTAGATAAACATACAGAGTTTTGATACATAGTTAATGAACTTAATAAGCTTCCACATGTGCACCCCGAGTGGCACGTAAAATGTCTAAACTGTATTCACACTCACGCCACACATTTTCCAACATTTGTGGGTTAACTTGCAATTGCATCCGTAATGCGTTCTCGCAATGTCCTGATATCTAGAACAACTGTTGCATAAACCAAATCTTTAACATGACCCCAGAGAAAGAAATCCAGCGGGGTAATGTCTAGTGATCTTGGGGGCCATGGGATTGGCCCGTCCCTGCCAATCCATCGATTTGGAAATGTTGCGTCGAGAGTTTCACGAACAACATGCGCCCAATGAGGGGGTGTCCCATCTTGTTGGAAGATGACAGTTGGCTGCCTGTCCTGCAGCTGGGGGAAACTGATGGTCTACCACTGCTCTTTCCCTTTTCCACGTTCCCAGTTTCCAAGAATTTTTTTATCCACGACTTAATTAACTTCACATCAGGTGGATTCTTTCCATACTTTGTTCTGAACCTTCGCTGAACACTGACAGGAGATTTTGTTTCTGCAAGCCACACAACACATTGTGCCTTCTCTGTCACAGACGCCATCCTAACTGAACAGCTACTACAGCGCTCCTAGCGGCGAATGCGGTAGACGAAACACACCAGCACAGAAACTCTATGCGTGTACGAGATCACCTGTAAAAAGAAAACGGATGTAAGATTCGTCATTAAAACATGAGCGCATACTGTTTTCAGGGTAAACATTTATGGACACCCTGTACATCTGAAGCACTGAACCAGCCAAACTTCTCTAGAGGACATGGTCAGTCTAGATACAAAGTGCTTGATATGAACATCACTGAGTTGCAGAGATTGAATGAGCTCCCATTACCAGTGAACCCAATACGATTAAATAATGGCTCTGGAATCGAACAGACACTTTCAGCAAATGATGCACAGTATCATTCAAGTTGCTACCTGTTGTTCAGCAATACACAAGTTCAGAGAACTAGAAAGAGGAAGGAGGTACAAGTGACACCGAACCTTCAACAAGTAGAGCAAAACGCATCAGCATAGACACAAAGCAAAATATATGCTTCATATACGATGAATCTAATAAAAGAAAAAACTTACATCAAGTGGAATTTGAAAATACTAAGGGCACTCAATATATTTTGCCCCATCCTTTTTTCTTAGCTAAATAATAGGACATGGGTCTGAAATGTCTTTTGGGCCATAAGTTTGAACGTTCTGCGCTTCACATAACCGGATTTTTCAGTTTGAACTTCCCTCCTTGTATAAAACCGCTTTTAAACGCCCTTGTATAAAACCTATGGTTAACGCAGTTTCGAAAATAGGGTTTGACAGTGATGTGCGTCGTAAACAGAGAGCTGTTATCAAGTTCTTAATCGCAGAGAAGGAAACAGTTGGAAATATTCACAAACATCTACAAAACGTTTACAGAAATGCTGTTGTTGATCGGAGCACAGTTGGACGCTGGTCTAAACGTGTGAGATCATCGAGAGAGGGAGAGCCAGCTTCGATGATGAGCCATGCAGCTGTGGCCCGGCATCGGCTGTGACATCTCACACTGTGCAACGTGCTAACAGCATCATTCGATCAAATCGGCGCGTCATATAGAAGGATCTATCACTGGAGCCAAGAATTAGTGAAGGAAGTGTGAATACGATAATTCAGCAACTGGGATACTCAAAAGTGTGTTCACGGTTTGTTCCTCGCGAACTGACTGAAGATCACAAAGCCCAAAGAAAAGAAATTGCTTCTGAGTCGTTCGTTCGATACGAGACAGAAGGGGATGACTTCCTTTCACGAATTGTGACTAGGGATGAGACCTGGGTACACCACTTTGAACCTGAAACAAAACGCCAATCCATGGAGTGGCATCACGCAGATTCCCCACGCAAGAAAAAGTTCAAAATGGCTCCCTCTGCAGGAAAGGTTATGGCCACCATCTTGTGGGACATGAAATGGGTGATTCTGGTGGACATTATGAAGAAAGGCCAAGCAATCAACTCAGAGGCATATATTGCTACCCACAGAGACTTCAGAGACGTATAAAGCGAGTTCCACCGGAGAGAAAACTGGAAGACGTCTTTCTTTTGCACGATAACGCAAGACCACACAACAGTTTGCAAACAAGAGAGGCCATCACAAAAATGCGATTCGCTTGACTGTGTTACCCCACCCTCCATACAGCCCGGATCTGACACCTTCAGATTTCCATTTGTTTGGGCCAATGAAGGATGCTATTCGTGGAAGAAAGTTTCAGAGTAACGATGAGGTTGTTGAGGAGGTTAAGAGGTGACTCCAGCGGAACCCAGCGGACTTTTCCCAGCAAGGAATAAAGGCCCTTGTTTCAAGGTGGAAGAAAGCCGTAGAAAAGGATGGAGACTATGTGGAAAAATAAAAACTTGTAAAAAAGGTATGTAACTACTTGTGTACAAAATTTCTGGGGTACAAAATTTCTGGTACTTTTCCTTCCTGCTGGAAGTTCGCTTTCATTCAGCCTGTCCCAAAGAAGGCGACCGCTCTCAACCCTCCAGCGAATGACCAAATGCTTTGAGTTCTTGCCCTTCCAATTTTTTTAATCTATCCTTAATAGGAAGATTCTTAAACACCTTTCTTCTCGCAATCTTCTGCCAGATTGTCAGTATGGATTCCATAAGGGATGCACTACTGGTGATCTTCTCGCATATCTCTCTGACTGTTGGCCATCCTCCTTTCGGGATTTCGGCGAAACTTTCGCTATTGCGTTAGACATATCAAAAGCTCTTGATAGAGTTTAGCACAAATCTTTAATTGTCAAACTGTCCCTCCCTACCACGGTTTCTACCCTTCTATCTGTGCCTTCATCTCTAATTTCCTTTCTGGCCGAACTATAGCTGCAGTTGTAGATGGCTACTGTCCTTCTCCTAAAGCTATTAACAGAGGTGTTTCTCCGAGTTCTGCCCGCTCACCCACTCTCTTCCTTTTATTTATTAATGATCTTTTAATTAAATACTTCCTGTCCTGTTCGCTCCTACACGTCAAAAGCCAACCTGTAATAAAAAGTTTACAAAAAAGTATTTATATTTTTCTACCAAAGTGGAGGGCTTGCTAGTTTCAACTGATTCACATCCTTCGACAAAAACTTATTACACCCTTTTAATAAACCTGTTAATATATATATATATATATATATATATATTATATATATATGAATAAAACCACGAAGGAAAGGAAACACAAAATGGTGCTCAAGCGCTTTCGTCTAATGACATCCTCAGGAACACTGAAGTACATAAAAGGGTTACAGCCTATATATAGGTTACAGAAAGAAAAAAAAAAAAAAAAAAATAAATAACATACATACATACACACACACACACACACATATATATTGGAAGGCCCTGGGTTCGATTCCCAGGCGGTTCGCCTCATTTTTCATTATTTCGTTATCTCTCCTCCTCGTGTGCAGAAACGTTCCTTAATACTTATGTCGTTTCTATTCATATATATATATATATATATATGCAATAAACGGAGAAGTAAAAATAAAAATTAAAAATTAAAGGTTATCAGATTTGTAAGGAAAAATATCGATTTTTAGCACAAGATCAAATTAATTATAAAAATACAAATTTATATGGAAATCTGCCCGGGTTTTAACACTTTGCCTTTTATGGTCAAGTTTCGATATATATAAAATAAAATGAAATTAAAAGTTAATATGCCACTGAAGTAGCATACAAGTTTACCAAAGATTTAGCGTTCTACCCTTCTTATCTAAATCTGTTTTGAAGGAATTCAGAACAACAGGATCGAGTTGAAAAAGACCTTTGCTTATGTTGAAGTTATTTGAAAGTTGGATAATGGCAGACTCAAGAATATTTCTATTAACAATGTTGCCAGAGTGAAATAAACTGAAGCATTATTCCAGTCAATACAGTGGGATAACTCTGACAAATGGACAAAAAGGGCACTGGACAACTGTCCTGTTCTAACGGAATATTGATGCTGTTTTATACGTGTGTGTGTATATATATATATAATCTTTTCCAAATGGACGACCCAATAGGATTTAGTGAAAATTTGTATACTAATAAATTTTTATATTCTAATACTGAAAATGACATTATTTTCCTCGAGAAATATGCGCAACATAAATTTGGGATCTTTTCCGTTTGGGGCTAGCAGCGAATTTTAATGAAAATCGGTATACTAATGTAGTTTTGGTCACTGATTTAAAAAATAACTTTCTTTTTTGGAGAAATGAAAAACAAACATGTCAGAGCACTTTAAATAATTAATGTATTTTTACCGAAATATCATGACTTAACCTAACCAATCGTCAAGGGCGTGTAGTTGGCCTAACCGGGCATTCAAATGACTTAACTTGGCATTCAATTGACCTAGCCGTGCATTCAATTGACCTAACCTGGCATTAATTCTTGATTTTTTTCTGCTACTTTTACAGATCTGCCGGGATCCTTCAAAAAATGTATTCTTTATAAAGTTGCGCTTTTTACCGTTTGAACCGACGCTTTTGGCAACGAAAGAACTGGGTATTTTTACAAAGGAACACACTTTCCCACACTTAGAGCACTTTTTCATAAACAGGTAGCAGTTTGTGACTCTGGCTAAATTTAACACAATCCTCCGTACTAGTTTAACTAGTTAAAACACACATTAATTATTTAAGGTGCGCTAACATGTTTTTTTCATTTCTCAAAAAAAAGAAAGTTATTTTTTAAATCAGTGACCAAAACTACATTAGTTGTACCGATTTTCATTAAATTTCGCTACTATCCACCAAACGGAAAAGACTAAATTTTGCAGTATTTAATAATATTTTAATAAATAAATCTTCATTTGCATCCCCTTTTCTCCATACGAACTCGCATAAAAGTATTTTTGATGTTGTGATTAATGTTTGTTTGTTACCTGCTAGACCTAGTTTAGTCTGAATATTATTGTTGTAGTGTGAGCATATGATAATGCACTGCTGTGATACGGTTAGGTCAATGAATGCCAGGTTAGGTCAATTGAATGCCCGGTTAGTCAACTGTACGCCTTGACGATTGGTTAGGTTTAAGTCATGATATTTTCGTTAGTTTTAACGAAAATATCACTACTTAACCAATCGTCAAGCGTACCGTTGACCTACCGGCATTTCAATTAACCGGGGGCCACACAGCAAACCTCGTATCCGGGCGTGTCATGAGCGTGTAAACTAGATAACGGTCATGCGCCATGCAAAACAGTGCGCATATAATGTAATTTTTTTCATATGCTGCGCATATTTCGCGAGGAAAATAAGCATTTTCGTTATTAAAATATAAAAATTTTATTAGTATACAAATTTTCAGCAAAACCCCTTGGGTCTATATATATATATATATATATATATATAAACGTACAGTATATATATATATATATATATATTTATATATTCTATATATAATATATATATATAGTGCAATTATCAAATTTTCAAGTCTGAGCTAAAAGAAACAAATCTAATCTTTAATGTACACAAAGTTAATATTTTTTATTTTTCCCTCTAAATTAATGGCTTTTCGCAATTCACATAATTAATTATGTTTTCTTTACATTTTCTCAGTCGCTCCGTCGGCTTAACATTTTCAATGTTTGGTATTCTATCATTACAGGCTTTTACATTCAAGAGTGCAAAACAACTCTTGGAGCTATTGAAGAATAGGGACCCCAGCCTTCTTTAGTTAGCTTTATAAGGCTAACTAACGAAAATATCATGACCTAACCTAACCAATCGTCAAGGGCGTACAGTTAATCTAACGATTGATTATGTTAGGTCGTGATATTTTCGTTAGTTAGCCTTATAACTAATTAAAGAGATGCTGGGGTCCCTATTCTTCAATAGCTCCCAACTCCTTTAATAGACACATGCAGGCTAATTAGTTACTTTAATTGTGCAAAGCCCCATCTACTTACAAGGCTTTCTCTCAAAAATGACATCAGCTACCTTAGTGAAATCATACATTACAGATGACTAACAAGTGAGCGCCTAATCAATAATCTGTACTGAAACGTCTGTCAACGACACATTCCTGTAGACCCATCGACCAACATTCCTATATACAAGTAACCCAAAAAGGTACCTTATTGCTTATAAATCTTGGAGTTCTTAATAATTGACAATGAAGATCTTTAAATTTTCAACCTCTTTATCCATCTCAAATACGCACGGACTACTAAACGAGCGCTCACTACAGGTAATTTGTGGCCTGGCATCACTATAATTAACTTTACTTATGTGATCACAGAGGATAAGAGATTACTAGCCAGGTGTCAGTGATTGAATGTATGTAACTACATCACGTAGGATTAACTGCCAAGGGTACCTGTGAACACAAAATTGGTATTGCTAGATGTGTATGCAGTCTTGCAGGAAGGAAGTCTGAGCCCTAGAATGAGGTTACACTCTCTAATTCTACTGTGAACGTCTATCCTTTGTATCCTTGAGAAGCAACTCTTTACACTGGACATCCATTTTGTAGTCTGCTTGGTCAAACCTGTCAGTTATGGGCATTATAATGAGGTCCAGAGCTTCATAATCTAACTTTCTGTGAAGATCTTCAGGAGCTTGGTGGCCTTCTGATAGAACACAAACACAACCCTCTTCTAGCCTATCTGGAACTCTTCTAAATCGAGGAAGTGAAGGTACATCTTCCTGGCAGGAAGCAACTAGTGACAATACTTTCTTCCAGAAAAGGTTAGACCCTTCATCATTGCGCATATTTGAGAGTTTTAACAGTCATACCAGCAATAGCTAGCCTATATATATATATATATATATATATATATATATATATATATATATATATATATATATATATACACTGTATATATACACAGAGTTGATTTAACTATTCTCTGAACAAATTACGTCGAGATGTATATTTAATAGGTAGATAAATATACAATATAAAAATAAAGTTTTTATTTTTATATTGCTTATACCAAAAGCAAGTGCAGCAGACACACGTACCTTATCACTCTAACGATTAAGTTAACAATAAATTTGAATTCGGCAAACAGTCTATGAGAAAGATCACTAGCTCAGCCCACACAGCACTAGAGCAAATGAAAGTTTGTATTTTTTTAAAAATTTGACCAATAAAATAGCGGAACCCAGGAACAAACCCTATGGCTTAGTTGAATATTGGTCAGTCCAAAGTCTGACTGGGCTGACCGCTTCCGAAGGCCTTGTTATAGATGACCATCTTCTGTTGACAGTAGCTTAATAATGAAATACTTCTGGGGTTCATTTCAACATAGCAACTGGTAAATCATTTACACAGAACTAAAACACAAATCTCTCTCTCTCTCTCTCTCTCTTCTCTCTCTCTCTCTACGCACACCACACACACACACACATATATATATATATATATGAAAATTATTTCACGAAAGTAACACGTGAAAAATATTTATAATGAATAAAACCACGAAGGAAAGGAAACACAGAGTGGTGCTCAAGCGCTTTCGTCTAATGACATCCTCAGGAACACTGAAGTAAATAAAGCGGTCAAGTCTATATATAGGTTACAAAAAAAATATATATTATATATATATATATATATATATATATATATAGTAAATATAGAAAAAAAATTGTGGGAGGAGCATACACATTTGTAAGGAAAACTACCAATTTTAGCACTTTGCCCGAATTCAACACAATATCAAATGGATTGTTTACAACCAATTTTATAGATAATGCCTAAATGATATATAGGTCACACAAAAAAATAAATAAATAATAAAAATAAATTGAAAAATAAAAATTGCAAGAGGAGCATACAAATTTATAAAGGAAAATTACTAAAGGTTTAGCACTCTGCCCTTCTTGTTTAAATCCGTTCTGAACGAATTCAAAACAACGGGATCGAGTTGAAAAAGACCTTTGCTCATGTTAAAGTTATTTGTAAGTTGAATAATAGCAGACTCAAGAATATTTCTATTAACAATGTTGCTAGAGTGAAACAAAACTGAGGCATTTTTCTTTTTTTTACCTATATATCATTTAGGCATTATCTATAAAGTTGGTTGTAAACAATCCATTTGATCTTGTGTTGAATTCGGGCAAAGTGCTAAAATTGGTAGTTTTCCTTACAAATGTGTATGCTCCTCCCACAATTTTTATTTCTATATTTACTATATATATATATTTTTTTTTTGTAACCTATATAGTCTTGAACTCTTTATTTACTTCAGTGTTCCTGAGGATGTCATTAGACGAAAGCGCTTGAGCATCACTCTGTGTTTCCTTTCCTTCGTGGTTTTATTCATCATATATATATATTATATATATATATATATATATATATATATATATATATATAGTGTTGGAGTAGCGGTAGCGGTAGCACTGATGCTTTTGAGGAAATGAATGTAGCGTAAGCACTAGGGCCCTACATTTTAATTGAATTCCAACCGCAACTCGTTACTCGCTACTTTTAAAGTGAATAAAACCATTTTTGTTCTTATAACGGTGTGAGTCAGAAGTAGCGCCCGATTTCTGTCAGTTGATTGTTTGTTTGCCATTTGTATTACAGTGTACAAGAAGGTAGAAATAAATGAATGACATGTTTATCTAACCATTTATTAGGGGAAAATTATTACGGAACTGTACCAAGCTGTTTTACTTGCAATTTTCAAAGTGCCCTCCCTCGTGATCGATGCACAATCTGACAGCCGAAAAAACAGAAATCGGGCGCTACTTTTGACTCACCCTGTATTTTACAAGGTAATAATATTACTATAAATAAAAGCAATGAAAAATTAGATTTGGGTCACTATCAACGACGTGGTGGTGATTCGAAGTCTACCTATGTTATCAGCTGGAACGGGCTATATTTAGTTTGATCAGCAACGAGGACCTGATGCGGCCGCATACATTAGTGAAACTTATTTTATTTTATTGTAAATAAGTAATGTGTATTTAACCGTTTTTATTATTTTTTACTAGGGTGAGGTCAAAAAGTAACATGAAATAGTCCGGTTCTACTAGCAGCGCTTATTCCAACATTATTAGCAATCAATAAAAGAATTGTGAATTGAATCAGTCCAATTTTACTCTCTCACCACTATAGAAAATGTAACGAGATATTAGTTTCTGCCTCTCATCTGCTTTATTCATATCTTATTGTTCTATGCAGTATACATCTTTTTCCCTCACACAGCTGCTCAGTAACTGAAAACAACAACTTAGCTACTGAATTTGTGGTTTACAGATATATACAGTGAAGCTATGAACTAATACTTGCACAAATTACACATACGTATTGGGGAATTTTTACTCCAACTTTGAATGCTTTTATTGTTCATGAACAATGATGTGAAGCGTGCTGCCATTTTGTCAAATGATACAGATATTGTAGTGATTGCAGCAGCTGTGTTCGATAAGTTGTATGAGGGGTTTGAAAGAACTCTGGGTAGCTTTTGGACAACCTGGAAAACGCAGCTGGTTACCTATCCATGATATAGTTGAGAAGTTAGGATCAGAACGATGCAAAGGTCTGTCCTTCTTCCATGTTTTTAGTGGCTGTGACACAGTGTCAATATTTAAAGGCAAAGGCAAGAAGACTTTTTCAAATATGGATTAATTTTCCCAGTGTCACTGCTGCATTTGTACTCCTCAGCAACTGCCCAACTAAACAAGTAATTGAAAACACATTTTCATTTCTGCAAAAATTTTCAGTTTTGGCATATGATAAAGCTGCAGTGAAACTGAACTAGACAAAGCTAGAAAGACACAGTTTACTCAGTGAACAAACAATATGATGTAATCCCTCCAACAGAGGATTCCCTTAAGCAGCAAAGTCTTCGAGCGGCTTACCAAGCAGGCTATGTATCGGGTCAAGCCCTCAAACCCATTATGCAATTGCCATCTCCTAGTGAATGGGGCCGGGAAAAAGGATCTGATGGCACCTGGTTCATTCACTGGAATGACAAAAGCCCTATAGCTGATGCCTGTAAGTTATTAAAAAAATGTGGCTGCAAAAGTGGGTGTGGTGGACGCTGTACATGCAAGCGGTCATCTTTGCCATGTACGTCTCTTTGCAGTTGCCCTTGTCATGAATAAATACCATGTATGTGATATGTGAATAAAAACCATGTGATGCAATCAAGCTGTCTATATCACAATTAACACATTTACACATTCGTTTACTTTTCTGGTAGCTGTATATAATGTATATTTTTTTCAAATAGGGTATGTAGTACACTATGTACAGTATGGGACAAATGATTCTGGGACACCTAGTCCACCTTCGCAGTGGTGGGATGCTCATGGCAATAGAAAACATTTATGTGTAGTCTTGGATCTCTCAACAAGGGGTTCATTCGACTGTCGAGTCGAAGCAAATAAATAACGGTGTCCCAGAATTACTTGTTCTCTCTCTCTCTCTCTCTCTCTCTCTCTTCTCTCTCTCTCTCTCTCTCCACGACAAAGATCGTGAAACGAATCACTGCTAAACGGGGTTGCGCTAAACTGGGAATACTTATATTTTCTTTTAAAATTTCCTGATATTTCTTCGAATTCAAGATTCCATTGATGACAACAAACTTTCCTGGACCAGAACCACTAAGGCATCCCAAAAGAAGCAAACTACCAGCTCCATATTTAATCTTAGGAAGGATGTTTTCTTCCTCGAATGCAGTATTTGATTTTCACCAAATATACCGTTGCTCGTTGTTCCAAATAATTCAATTTTGGTCTCGTCTGTCCGGAGAACTTTCTTCCAGAATGCAGCTCCATCATTTTGATAATGCTTGGGGTACTTTAAACGAGCTCCTTTGCGCGCATTTTTTGTAGCAGAGGTGTTCTTTGTGCAACTCTTCCAGGCAGAATATTCTTTCTCAATGTACGACGTACAGTTGAGGGATGGACAGCAATCTTAGACAGTCTTAATGTTTGACAAATATCACCCGCGGTCACTCGTGGATTCGCAGCAGCCATTCTTTCAATCCATCTAGTTGTACGTTCTGAAATCTTGCAAGGTCGTCCACACCTTGGTAGAGTTTTGATTGTTCCAAAGTCTTTTCATTTTTTGTGACTGCAGCAACCGTCATAAATGGAATTTGAAGTTCTTCTACCTTCCTATAACTCTTTCCAGACTCGTGTGCGGCAATAACAGATCTCTTAAGATCTGTAGACAGCTCTTTACCACGACGACCCATTGCTTACTAATGGCTTATACAGCCATCCGTCTTCCATGAAGATTCAAAGAGAAAATTCTAGAATTCAAAATTGCTAACAGTCTCTAATCAATAAACTACCAACTACTGATAAAAATTTTAAATTCTTCAAGCCTAAGGTAGACCTACAAAATTTTAAGTAATTTTGTAAATAAATGTACGGAAACTTTTGCATTTTAACTTCTTTTATTTTCCTCAAATTTTCTGGTGTTTTACATTATATGTTAAATTATCCCAAACGAACAGTAAACTTTTCGTAACAATCTTATGCATGGTACAAAAGATGAGGACCACGAATATAACTGAAATATTTCCATACAAATACTTATGAGCGCTACTATATATATATATATATATATATACAGTTGCCCGCACATGTAACGTTCCTCGCCTCACAGGCGACTCCGTACATGTGGCAACGCCGCAGTGTTAGTCAACGTACCCCAACTGAGGAAAGGTGGGGTGGAGGGGGGACAACCGAGTCCAACAACATATAACACAGATATATATTGTATATCTAAAGGACAATTGAATGCGTGCAGTCATTGACATACAGGTAATTATAATGTATTATCTATGTTCATAAAGATAAACAATTAGGATCACCTAAAGCTCAGGGCCCCCAGCCTTCTTTAGTTAGCCTTAGAAGGCTAACTATCAAAAATATCACGACCTAACCTAACCAATCGTTAGGTCAACTGTATGCCCTTGAAGAGTGGTTAGGTTAGGTCGTGATATCTTCATTAGTTAGTCTTATAAAGTTAACTAAAGAAGGATAGGGGCCCTGATCTTCAGGTGATCCAAACATTGTAAAGTAAAAGCAGTAAAAACATTTTAAATTATGCTGTATTATTACTGTATAACAAGAATGTCATGAATACAAAAAAACTTCACTTTTTTCCTACGTGAAGGTCAAAATATGAAATTAAAAACCCACTCTACTAGACAGAGTTTATTTCCACAACAGTTTCGATGCCCACTGGCATCCTCCTCGGGTGGATTCGTTTTTCTGTATCCACCCGAGGAGGATGCCAGTGGGCATCGAAACTGTTGTGGAAATAAACTCTGTCTATTAGAGTGGGTTTTTAATTTCATAAGAATGTTATGAATGCCGGTAATTTCCCCAACCCTTCCGAATGGTCTCCCTCTTTTTGTGTAGGTTATCATCCCATGCAGAGACAATCCATTTAGCAAGAATAGGTTTCAGTGTGGAGAGCTTCAAATCTATCTTGCCGAGAGATTCATTTACGTTGAGTGCTGCTGAAACTTTATCCGCATACCAAGAGGTAAAACTTGCCTTGATATACGACCTCAACCTCGACCAATCACAGCCCAGAATAAATGTCGTCATTCATGACGTCATTTTAATCTGTAAGATTATAAAAGCAACTGTTTACCGCGAAATTATGATGCCGCAAACTCATCCAATGATGTGAAAGAGCGAAAATTTGCTCCCGCGAAATTAACCTGGTTTACAGTATATATAATTATCAGGGGCGTATATTGAGGGTGTGCTTGGTGTGCGCCGCACACCCAATAGATTTTATGTAAATTAATATTTAATTAACCCTTTGTCTCCCTCTCTCAACTTTAGTCGAGACGAAAAAGATGCCCTAACCCTTAATTCCGCGCTCGACTGTTACACTAGTTGAGATGAGAAATGAGCTACTTCAATTCAGTTGTTCGGATTGTCTTCACAACCATTCGGTAAAATTTTGGTACTGAGCGATAGAAGCGTCCCTAGAGCTTGTTGAGGTGCGAAATTTCAGTATTGCGGTGCGGCGATATATATACAGGGCGTCCCAAAAAAATGTATACACACTTTAAATACTTATAAAGGCAGTGTTTATTAAAATACATTTCATTTTCAAAATGTAATAGAATCTACAGACATTATTTAATTGTTTTGTCAACGCCTGTTTTCAAACTGACGTCCGTTCTGGTCCAGGCACTGCTGATAACGCGAAGCAATGGAATCGCAAACATCACGAAACATTTCGTTTGGTATTTGTGTGCATTCTCGTTCAATGGCTGCTCTCAATTCAGCGACTGTTGCAGGTTTTATAGCGTAGACTTTGTCTTTTAAGTATCCCCATAAAAAAAAGTCTAGTGGTGTGAGGTCTGGTGAACGCGGAGGGTATTCTACGAAACCCCTTCGTCCAATCCACATCCACATCGTGCCAAGTACCACTCGCAATACTCCACTCTTCGGTCCGGATCATCATCTTCATTAATAGCATGGACTAATCTTGGAATGTAACTTTTCCATTGACAGCGCTTCAAAATGCGTTGGACAGACGATTCTGAAATTCCTACCTCACGACTCGCTTGCCGCACAGATTTTCTTGGACTTTGGTGATACGTTTCCAGTACTCTTTCTTGCTTTGTGGGGCTTGTCGATGTCCGTGGTCTTCCGGAACGCTTCTTGTGGACATTCTGAACAGTTCCATCGGCTTCAAACTTATCTCTAATTCGAGTGATAGTAAGTCGCGTTGGTGGATCTGTTTGAAACTCCCTCCTAAACTGTCTTTGCACTTCAACTGCGTTTTCACACTTCCAGTAGCATTTTAGAATGAATTTCCTTTGTTCAAAGCTTAGTCTGACTGACATTATTAATTCTAATGGGTTTAACTTGGAAAGAAAGAAACATCAATTGAGCTATCAGCTGTTAAAGTGTGTATACATTTTTTTGGGACGCCCTGTATATATATATATATATTATATATATATATAATATATATATATATATATATATAGTCTTCTCCCCTACTATGGGAATATAAATTTATGTTTACCCCATGCGTCAGACGGTCAGACGGCTTCTCAGCAAGCGAGTCAGTGACTCAGTTTCCAATCAGAGCTCATGGGCGAAAGTCTTTCTATCCAGTACTGACATATTACTTTTTGTCCCTTCCATAACCATGCCAAACATTGTACAAAGTATATTAAGCACTCCTTTTTCAACACTTAGTTATGAGGACAAGTTGAAAGTGTTAGAGGAAGGAAGGCCATGTCCAGCACTCCCAAACTTGATTAGTCAACACAAAGATAAAAAGTCTGGATATACAAGGCATTTTTCAGTTTCTCAGTATAAATCTGTTGAGTGGCTGACTGGTTGTGAAGAGCGTTCTAAACTTTTCTGTTGGCCATGTTTATTGTTCTCAAAAGAGAATAATATCTGGAGTAAACAGGGATATTCTGATCTCAATCATCTGTCTGCTGCTCAGCAGAATCATAAGAGATCGCAAGGCCATGTTCAGTCTTTTCTTAGCCATAAAATGTTTGGCAAGCAAAGAATTGACACATTAATTGATAAGCAAAAGGCACATGAAGTAAGCAGACACAATGAACAAGTAAAGAAGAACAGAGAAATTCTAAAATGGCTTATTGATGTAATATGCTATCTTGCTAAGCAAGAACTTCCTCTGCGAGGTCATGATGAGGCTTCAACTTCAGTGAACAGAGGAAATTACATAGAAATTCTAGAATTGCTTCGGGAGTATGATTCTCTTCTAGATAATCACTTAAATACATCCACTGTGTTTCAGTGAACTTCTCCTACTGTGCAAAATGACATAATCAAAGCTATAGCCTCTGTAATGAAAGACAATAGAAAAAAGGAAATTGATTCAGCAAGATTTCTTTCTATAATGCTTGATGAAACCTCAGATGTTACGTCAAAATCACAGCTCTCAACAGTTTTGCGTTTTGTTCATGAAGGTAAAGTATATGAAAGATTCATTGGATTTACTGATGTTGGTAGTGAACATAGTTGAGGAATATCAGATCGAAAGCAAGTTAGTTGAACAGACTTATGACGGAGCATGTGTAATGAGTGGACATGTAAATGGCTTGCAGAAAAAAGTCATTGAAGCTTATCCTCTTGCCATTTTTACGCATTGCTATGCTCATGTGCTGAATCTAGTTTTACAGCAAAACCTTCTAGTATCAAACAGTGCAAACACTTTTTCCAAATTCTGAGTGAAGTAGCTGCTTATTTTTCCAAGTCTTCTAAAAGAGTACATGCTTTAAATGAATTCGTTTCCAGAAGATTGCCCTCTGTTGCTCCAACGAGATGGAACTTCACATCTCGTTTAGTAAATACTGTAAAAAGTTACAGAAGCAGTCTTACTGATTTCTTCAAGGCTGTAATCGAAAATTTTGCAGATTGGGATACGGATGCATAGTAAAAGCACGGGGATTCTTGTCATTCTTAGAAGATTTTCAAACAATATTGTTCCTTGAGATTTTTTCAAAAGTGTTTGGGTATACTGATGTTTTGTACAATATATTACAGAGTGAAACATTTGATGTGCTGTACTGCAGTAAGAAAATAAGTGACGTTACACAACAACTGAAATATGATAAGGATCACAGCTTTCGGTTGTGTCTGAAAAAGATGAACTCCATGATCCACAGCCTAAAAGATGCAGACGAGAGATAGCAAATGACGGAAAAGATGCTTATCACCAGTTGTTTTGCAAGATCATGAATAGCATCATTGATCAGATTCACACTAGATATTCTTCTCTCTCTAAATTAGAGTTTTTTCACCTTCTTGCGCCTGAAAATATGAAGAATACAAGGTAAGCTTCCCAGATAACCTACTGAACAAAGTAAGAGACTTTTATGGAACACTATTTGAGTATGTGCGTCTCAAGAATGAACTCATGGTACTCTATTCAAGTTCAGAGTTCTCGGGCAAACATGTTCATGAACTAATGAACATTATGACAGTGAATCAACTCAGTTGCAGGTTCAAAGAAGTCTATAAACTAGCAGAATTGGTCTTAACAATTCCAAGCACCATTGCTTCAGTAGAACTTTCTTTCTCAGCCCTAAAACGAATAAACACATGCTACCGGGGGACGCAAGGGCAGGAAAGGCTATGTGGTCTTAGTTTGCTTTCGATAGAAAAAGGGCTGCTAATAGACTTGAAGCAAAGAAGTTCCTTCTATGGTGACGTTATTGCTCACTTTTCTTCTCAGAAAAGAAGACTTGAGTTTACGTATAAATAAAGTCGGTTGAAAGGATGCTGTAGGAAATTGGTGTTAGTTTTTTGTTTTTACTTTTGAAGTTAAGATTCACCTATTTCTTCCAGTGCTTTGTTTATTCTTAAGAGTGTGGATTACTTATGTTCATATGCTTAACATATTACACTGCTTTTACATGTGAAGCAAAGAAGTTCCTTATATGAGGACGTTATTGCTCACTATTTTTCTCCAAAAAGAAGATTTGAGTTTATGTGTAAATAAGTTCGATGCTTGAGCCCAAAGGAGCCCGTAGGAAATTGGTGTTAGATTTTTTACAGTTCACCTAAATTCTCCAAGTGTTTAGTGTAATATTGAGAAAGTGGATTGCGTATGCTTACCATATTACTATTAAGATTTATTAATAACTAAGTTAACATGAATTTCGGTTATTAATTTTACTCCACATGATATTCCGCACACCCAATTCACACAGTCACCTTCCGCCACTGATACTTATAAACTCATACAATATTATACTAATGTTTGTGAAATGACGTTGATGGACAAAACAGAGGTGTTGACATGGTCACTGGCATGATCTATGCTCATACCATATTTCTACACCGTATGACGAACACCGATTCTGAAAATGAATCCAGCTCAAGATAAAATTGCACAGCGAGGCCGAATAATTGGTATGCGGGAAGCAGGCCTCTCTGTAGCTGACATAGCCATGGAACTGGGAATTTCGAAGCCTACTGTTCGACGCTGGGTGCAGAGGTGGCAGGAGACTGGGAATCTGCTAGATCGTCTTAAGTGTGGGGCACCAAGAAAGACCACCCCAGAAGAAGACCGGAGAATAATCAACGAAGTGCAGAACGATCCTCTCAATAACGCAGTCGCCATCCGAGAGACACTACATATGGGCGTGTCAGTGGACACTGTAAGAAGACGGCTGCATGAAGCAGGATATCACCACCGTACTCCTGCCAAAAAAGAGAGGACGACACGTGACGGCGAATGTGTGGGGATGGATGCACCTGCAAAGACTAGGAGAGCTGATTGAGATCCAGGGGAGGTTTACGGCAGATCAATATATAGAGATCATGGAGGAGGTGATGCTGCCTTCTGTACGCGCGTATGCCTTGCCCCATCCTGAGCAGATTATTTTTATGCAGGTTTGTTATATTTGTGTGTTATAGAACATTATACTATTACTAGAGTAAGATTTATGTATTACACGCATTTGCATGTCCGGTTTCCACATTTACATGGGACGAATAATGGTCGTAAAATTGTCCTTTAACTCTTTCAGTACTATGACAACACTTTAGGATTTTCTTCTGGATAACTGCAGACTGTATTATTTGTATAACGGCGCACAATTACATTTAGCTGAGAGAAACCCTAATACATAGGGGTTAAAACCTATCTCGAATAGTGAGTTACTGATGAAGCGTATGGATGAGATATAATTCTACTTTTAATATTTAAAATCCATTTGCAGGACAACTCTCCCATCCACACCGCCAGGATTGCTAGAAGGTGGTTCGAGGAGCAGCGAAATCTAGAACTACTGGACTAGCCTAGTAAGGGGTGTGACCGCAACTCCATTGAGAACGTGTGGGGGAATGTGGTGAACTCGTGGGAGCCTAGGCAGAAGCGGACCAGCCGCCAGCTGCTGGATCACACTATGGCTGAATGGGAGATGTTCCGAAGGAACCCACACATCATATATAACCATGTTCTATATATGCCACACAGATTACAAGATGTGACAATAAATGGGATGGACCAAATACTAACTATGAACCGGGTATAGCTGTGCCATTTATGGATCTATGGCAAATTGTGAGCATTTTGTATGATAAACTACTTAGTAAAACATTCTCAACCATTGCATATTTGTTGTAATAAAGAATTGGTGTTTTATTATATATATATATTCCTTGTTAAGATCTAATAATATGTCCACATTGATAATGAAACAGGAAATCTGGAAAACATTAATGGGTTTATCTGTCCATCGTGATTAAATCATTACACTGCCCAACAAAAAAAACAATTTTTTGCTGGTGATTTAATTCTAAGACCTGTTTCTGGATAATATTGATGTGCTGATTTCAAAATTACCTTAGATTTTGTCAATCACATCAGGTTTTCGTGCAATGTGCAATGCAATATGCCTATTTTGGGTGATCCATGAAGGGCACTTATCAAAATTGATGATTTTTGAGACCTGTTAACAGCTGTTTTGCTGTTAAAATTTTATCTGTGGAATACGCAAATCTGTGCATTAAATCTAAAGGTCATGTAAACATATTAAAATCTTGGGTATCTGTGATTTCCCCAGGTGTGAGCGTGACGTCATGATCATGGATTCATTTTTTGCTTATTTAAACACTTTTAATCACTTTATGTGTCAATATTACCATTGTATATTAAAGTTCACTCCCTGCACAATTGCTTACTTTTCCATGCTGATTCTGAGTATGTAAAAACTTATTTTTTGAAAAGAAAAAAAATTGGGCATAACCCTGCCAAAATGCGATAACTCCGTATTTGATTGCTCGAAAACCTGACGTGATAGGCAAAAACTAAGGTGATTTTTGAAATCAGCACACCAAAGTTACCTAAAAACAGGTGTTAGAATTAAATCAGCAAAATTGGTGTTGGGCAGTGTTATCTTTCCACATTGATAATACAAATACAATCTGGAAAACACTATTAATATAATAGGCATCAGCCACAAACCGGTGGTGATATCCTGCTTCATGCAACCGTCACCTTACGGTTTCCACTGACACGCCCATATGTAGTCTCTCCTGGTCGGCGACAGCAAGTAACCATGTCAACACCACGGTTTGGCCCATCAACGTCATTTCACAAATATTAGTATAATATTGTATGAATTTATAAGTATATATAAATATGTTTATGCTAGTATAACCGTGGGTTATTCTTATGTAATTTTGATAATCAGTTACTGTTATTCAGATTGAAACTGTTAACAAGTTCTTTGTGTAACAATCTATAAGCCATTTTCCACTAACTCTCTCTGCCCTTCTACCTCGCTCTCTCTCACACTGTCTCAATCTTTTTTTCGCTCAATGTCAATATATATATATATGTGTGTGTGTGTGTGTGTGTGTGTGTGTGTGTGTGTGTGTGATACAGTCAAAGTGTGCAACCAGCCATTTCGCCCAATGGCTGAAACATTTAGTCATTTCGCGAAATGGCTGTTTCACTTGGTCATTTCGCGAAATGACAAATCTTCAGCCATTAGGCAAAATGGCTGAAATTCCACCTTGGTCATTTCGTGAAATGGCTAAAATGACTTTTGTTATGAATTCATAGAAATAACAAACATCACAATAAAATTAGAAACCTTTATTTAACTAACTAAATCTGCTAAAATATACAGTACATACATCCACAGGTCTGTTCAAATAAGTGAGAAACACTCTACACATTTGAACATATTTGAACATTTGAACACATTTGAATTTGAATTTTCAATATAGAGGTTTTCAAATATTAACCAGGCCTTCAATGTTATTCCGATGTCCGCCATTGAAGGCCCGGTTAGGTCAACTGTATGCCCTTGACAATTGGTTAAGTCGTGTTATTTTCGTTAAAACTAACGAAAATAACACAACTTACAAGATCATTTGCCCGGTTAGGTCAACTGTATGCCCTTGGCAATTGGTTAGGTTAAGTAGTGTTATTTTCGTTAAAACTAACGAAAATAACACAACTTAACCTAACTAATTGTCAAGGACATACAGTTGACCTAACCGGGCAAATGATCTTGTACGAAATGACCAAGGTGGAATTTCAGCCATTTCGCGTAATGGCTGAAGATTTTAGTATTTCGCGAAATGGCTGTTTCACTTGGTCATTTCGCGAAATGACTAAAAGTTTCAGCCATTATGCGAAATGGCTGGTTATACACTTTGACTGTAATATATATATATATATATATATATATATATATATATATATATATACATATATATATACAGTACACGTATATATATATATATATATACACCTTACCTTACCTTACCTTATGTTGTTTCGTGTGTTGGTCTCTCTTCACACGGAGGTCAAGCTGGTGGCCCCGCCTCTAGGTCTATATATATATATATATATATATAGGTCTATATATAATTATATAGGTCTATATATATATATATATATATATATATTATATATATATATATATATATATATGATCGTGTAGATTCGTAAGTTAGTAAAGGTTTAAAGCTGCACTCGGACTCTACAAATAGCTTTATTAGTATTGCTATATAATGATTTAATATACGCGAGACTGGTGGGTAGGGAAGCGGAATGAGGCAGTGTGGAGGATGGTTGTGTAATGTCTATTTTTGGTTCAAATTCACTAGTATACAAAAAGTTGTATTGTGGTATCTGTTCATATAGACTTGCAGTAATCATAACGGAACCTTATTACTGTATAAGACTAGTAAACATTGTGTTCATAAAGATAAACGATTAATATGATTGTGAACAGCGTTAAACTCCGACATTACATTATAATTAGGGGTCGTTCAAAAATTACGTAATGCTACATTTGCTAAAACTTGACACCCCAGATCCCCCAGGAACGTTCTGTAACGCTAGACCAGGCACCCCCTAAGATGTTATGTAACACTTTCCCCACCCCACAGCCCACACGTTACGGAACGTTATAGGTGGTGGGGGGGGGGGGGGTAGGTTTTAGCAAAAATATGTAATTTTTGAACGGCGCCTTACCTGTATGTCAATGTTATATGTTGTTGGACTCGGTTGTCCCCCCTCCACCCCACCTTTCCCCAGTTGGGGTACCTTGACTATCGCTGCGGCGTTGCCACATGTACGGCGGAGTCGCCTGTAAGGTGAGGAAAATTACAATGCGGGCAACTGTACCTACAAGCTTTGTTCAAAACGTATCCGGATTGACGCGATTATAGACAATATGGTACTTACAGGGTTTGGGGCTTAATCTCCTTCAAAGTACGCTCCTTCTGAAACCACACACTTTGCCCAGCGATCCTGCCACTATTGAAAACATTTTTCGAAAGCACTTTTCGGGATGGCCAGAAGCTGCTCCGTCAAATTTCTTTTAATGGTCTCAATATCATCGAATCGGTGTCCTTTCAGGGTTTGTTTGAACTTCGGAAACAAAACAAAAATGGCATGGAGCCAAATCCGGCGAATATGGAGGCTGCTGTACTTGGAGGGTAGAGGTCATGGCCAAAAATTGCTGGAGAAGTTGCGACGAGTGAGATGGCGCGTTATCGTGATGAAGCATCCAGTCTCTGAACTCCCATTTCTGCGGCCGTTTCCTCCGAACTGCTTCACATAGAAGTCTCAAAACTTCAATGTCAAATTCCTTGTTGATTGTTTGTCCCTGTGGAACATAGTCATGGTGCACACCTTCACAGTAAAAAAAAACAAGTAAAATGAAGAAATCGCCGCGAAGCAAAACAAGTTTAACTTTATCAGCTCACCACGGTGGACTGACGCTACACAATGAAGTGCAACCCTATCGGTCAACTTGTCTTGACATGCAGAGACATGTTTAACACAGTCACAACTCCAAACGTGACCTTATTCTAAAAATAAACACCCTGTCCGGATACGTTTTGAACAAAGTTTATATATATATATATATATATAATATATATATATATATATATATATTATATATATATATATATATATATATATATATATATGGGAATGAACTCAGAATGGTCCCCTGAGTTTTTTATGATACACACAGTCAGTGCATGGAACAAGGAACTCTTCTGGGATAATTAAATCCACTATAGTCCGAATAAGTAATGGTAAATGACAAATACCATAGTTTTTCTTTTTCATGATGCTAGCTCGACGCGGGCAACGGGTCACTCGCAAAGAGGTCCCATAAATATAGCTTCCCTCACCAGCTATCTGCAAAGCAGACAGGATCCAGCTTTGGGACATGGGTCTAGGGTTTAAAGCAGCCTAGCCCTGCTACATTTAGAACCTCAATATAAGCAAAAGACTCGCTGCCTTCACGTCAGATTGAATACATAAAAGAAAAAGGGTAACTATTATATTTTTAGCCAAAAACCAAAACTTAAACCTCAACTGGTAGAATTGAGCGTCCACTTTTCAAGGCACATAACATGTCCGTTTCAAGATGGGACCTCTTTGCGAGTGACCCGTTGCCCGCGTCGGGCTAGCATCATGAAAAAGAAAAACTATGGTATTTGTCATTTACCATTACTTATTCGGACTATATTTACCTTAAAGCGCTTCTGCCTCAAGGGTGCGCTGCTCCACGAAGTCCACTCAGCGCCTCCTGAGGCGGGGCCACGACGGGGTCGCCACCCTTCTTTTCTCTTGCTCCTGCCATACGATTTGGTCCCCTATTGAATTTGTGGGGGCTGGTCTGGCAGAGGAATACCCTGACACTGTGGGTTGGTCGGGTATGTTGGCTAAAAACGTGTCCAAGTGTTTTTTAAAAGTATCTACTGGGACTGCACTTATATCTCTAAGGTACTGAGGCAAGGAGTTAAACAGGCGAGAACCCTGCCTAGAGATACTATTATATTGAAGGTTTGAATCCTTCTCAGACTGTTTGGTGGGAGGTGATATTTTTAACATTCTGCCAGTTCTTGTTAAGGTGGGCACAATTGGTTCAGTATTGGGGGCAACTAAAAGCCCTTCTAGAATTTTCCAGGTGTAGATTAGGATGTATCTCTCAAACCTTCTCTCTATGGAATAAAGGTTGAGGCCTCTAAGCCTATCCCAGTAGTTTAATTTGTTTTTACTCACCTGTTGCCCATCAGGTTGTTTAATATACGAGGTAAAGGTTCTTTGTAGGCCCTCAATTTTTTGCAATTCATTCTGTTTGTGGGGAAACCATAATTGAGAGCAGTAGTCAATGCGTGGAAGGACAAATGATTTCCACAGGGTAAGCATGGTCATACTGTCCCTAGTTCTGAATGTCCTCAGTATATATCCTATTAGTTGTTTGCATGATGAGGTTAATTTGTCAATGTGCCTGTTGAATGTTGCATCTTCAGATAATATAATCCCTAGATCCCTGACATGATCAGTTTGTGCAATATCTTTTCCTGTGGGTCCAGTGTAGTTGAATTGTTCTTTCAGGTATTTATTTGGTCCATACTTAATTAGTTCAAACTTGTCTTCATTGAAGGCCATATTGTTTGCATCTGCCCATGCATATATAGTTTGTAGATCTTTTTGTAGCTCTACACAGTCTTCTTTTTCTGTAATTGGTCTTAGAATTCTGGTATCATCTGCGAATGACAGGAGAGAGCTTCCTAGGTTACAGTTTATATTGTTTAGCATTATAATGAATAGAATTGGTCCTAGTACTGTGCCTTGCGGCACTCCACTAATCACTTCTTTTTCTATAGATCTTGCTCCATTTACAGTTGTTATTTGTTTTCTGTCAGAGAGAAAGGCATGAATCCATTTTCCTACTTTTCCACAAATACCAAGTTCTTTTAGTTTATGGAATAATATACCATGGTCAACCTTGTCAAAAGCTTTTGCAAAGTCTAGATCAGGGGTTCCCAAGCATTTTCCAGTGCGACCCCTTCTAGTGCTGTTGCCTATCCAGTGCGACCCCAAGTCATTACGAAGAACAAGTATATATATATATATATATATATATATATATATATAATTTTCTAGTGAGGAAGAATCTTAAAATAAATAGACATATTTTTATACGTATTTATTTAACTGTAAAAACAAATAAGGAAATGTATTACATAACTCAAGAGTGTAAAAGTAAACATTGTCAGAAACTATTTACAACTCTCTCATGTTTAATATGTAATATAAAACAACATATCAATCAATATTCTAAGTTCCTACTCTATCATATGTCTGATATGCTATAACAGTGGCATATTTCATATCTGACATGTGTACATTATGATTTGATTAATTTTTTGTACCTGGGGGTATATGAGGTTAAGGAACATAGCATACAATTTTCTAAGTTGATGTTTGAAATACGGTTACGGTACTCATTTTTCATAAATACCATTGACGAGAAAGCTGCCTCACAGATATAGGTGGTTCCAAATTGTACCAGAACTTTGATAGCTCGATTTTTAACAGTCGAATGTCTCTCTGCTAAAATATCAAAATTCACCCTTGCCTCATTGTCAGCCTGTAATTCTGCTATTTCTAGTGCAAAAGAGCCACACTGTTTTGCATCTGTCTTCAACGGAAACTGAACAAAATCATACGACTCAGTAAGCAACTCAGGGAATCTATCATGGAAATTTGCTGCCAGTTTCTGCAAATATTCCAGTAAATCCTGTTTCTCCTCAGTGAGGTCCAGTGTTTCATCAAAGTCCAAATCCATCGTAGCTGTAAATTCCAAGTAGTGAGGGAAAAGACAGAAACTGTCAGTTTCAGCTTGTTCTCTAAGTATCTGCAACTTGCTGACAAAAGCCTTTATAGCAGACTGGAGATCAAACACCCATTTACCTTTCCCCTGAAGTTCAGTATTAAGTTTATTAACATGCTCAAATATGTCTGTAAGAAGTGCAAGACGAGCAAGGAAGTGGGGGTCATGGAAATAATGAGCATTCTTATGACCCTGATCTTGTAGGAACGATGCCAGTTCACTGGAAGAAGGAAAACTCTTTTCAGGGTTTTCCCCCGAGAAAGCCATCTGACAGCAGTATGCATTAGCAGTGTCTGATGTTCACTATTTTCAGCAATGCACAACTGCTCGAACATGCGGGAATTCAGATCTCTCGCCTTGACGTGGTTGACAGTTGTAATGACTACTTGCATCACGTCAGAGAAGCTCAGAGACATGTCTTTTGATGACAAGCTCTGTCGATGGATGATGCAGTGATTTATTTTGATGTGAGGATGCATTCTTGATAGTATTCCACGCAATCCTATATTCTTTCCCATCATTGATGGGGCACCATCCATGCTACATTCGCATACTTTACTCCAGTTCAAGTTGTTTTCTGTGAATAACTTGTTTATAGCATTAAAAATATCTTCGCCTCTTGTGGTGGTTTCAATGAAATGCACGCAAGCAGCTCTTCAGCTACCACGAATTCCTTGAGAAACCTACCGAAGGCCAGAAGCTGGGGCTGTGATGTGATATCCGTTGACTCATCCACTGCCAATGCTGTCCATGGGGAATTTCTGAAGTCTTCTAAAATTTGCTCCTTCAGGTCCACTGCAATACACTGGATGCGTCGTGTCATTGTGTTATTGCTCAAAGTAACATCATCAGCAGCTTGACTAATTTTCTTGGCAAATGGTTCTCCTTCAAATATTTCACTAAAAATTCTTAACGACAGTTTTATAACCGTTTCACCCTCCACGAATGGACGTTTTTCCCGAGCAATGAGGAAAGCCGTCTTGTATGAGAAGATTTCCATCTTCTCTTTCTGAGTAAGAGCTTTGGTAAGAACAGACTGAGATTTTGTCAAATGGTTGTAACGCCGTTGAAAAATTCGTCTTCGAGCCTCTTCTGGAAGTAAAGCAATGTTGGCATGAGTATCCAAGTGTCTCTGCAGCTTATTTGGTTTCAAGGATTCGGCAGCGATTTCCTTCGAACACACAACACAAATCCCTCTACCAGCGACGTCAGCTATTCCATATTTGTCCAGAAATGATGAATTGACTGAGCGTTTTCTCTTCTTGTTGGGCGGCTCTGATGACTTTTGCAAAAACTTGTCCATTACGCCTGTAATATAAAGATACATATTAAACACAGAATTACTAAACAATTATCCACATGCTTTAAGAAAACTCAAAATTATAAGACTGTTCACGACAATAAAACAAATAACAAAACATTGATTTTCAGTGTACTGAGAGAGAGAAAAAAATTACAAATCAGTAATAAAATCGTAAAGCATCAGTTATAAATACATTGTAAGATCACTGAATTATAAAACAGTCACAAAACATCAGTTATAAATATGTTGTAAAGAACACAGAATTATTAAACATAGTCAGAAAACATCAGTTATAATGTTATATCAAGTTGTAAGCACACAGAATTATTAAACATAGTCACAATTTCACAAAACATCAGTTATCAACATGTTGTAAACACACAGAATTATTAAACATAGTCAGAAAACATCAGTTATCAAGATGTTGTAAGCACACAAAATTATTAAACATAGTCAGAAAACATCAGTTATCAACATGTTGTAAGCACACAGAATTATTAAACATAGTCACAAAACATCAGTTATCAATAAAACAAAATCACAAAACATTAATAATCCAAACACATACAGAATTAAAATTGCATACCAATAAAATTATTAAACAAAACCACCAACCATTAATTATTATAAGTGCGTTCTAAGAGCACACAAAATTCTAATCCAATGATTAAATTGCACGATAATATAATAATTAGAATCACAAACCAATAATTAACATTTAGTAGTGCATGATAAAACACCAGATCATAATATGTGGTAGCACAGATTGCAATTGAAAGCAGTAATTATGAATTTGAAATAATGATAATTTTAATAAAAATAGTTGGAAGCAGATATCATTATCGAATTATAAAACACAAAATTCGAATGCCGTAATTATAATTGTATGGCAATAAATCTAACACTCAGAATGCAATTGTAATTGTGTGCAAATAAAACCCACATACGTAGCACCAATTACTACTGGATAGCGTTGGAAATATAAATACCTGATAATGTCGTCAGTATCGATGACAACTGGACGTCCTCTTTGTTGATGATCAGGAGTAAAATGAGTTGATCAGTGCAGCTGAACCTTCAGTGTGGGACTGTGGGTTGTCAGTGACGTGTGGCTGAGTCTTGGGTCAGAAAAGGCTTAACACTAGGTACCTGCTGTTAATCCGGTGACCTAACCCGACCTCACATGCCTCTCCCACTTTACTGATTGCAGAAAAAATGACCGCGCTAGTCCCCTGACCTGACCGGATATATAATGCCAGACAGATGTTTTCTCATGACACCTGGCCTATTTACAATGGCTGTGACCCTTGCAAAGACACTTGCGACCCCATCGACCACATTGGCTCCCTGCGACCCTTTGTGATGAGGCTTGCGACCCCATTTGGGGTCGCGACCCCGGGTTTGGGAACCACTGGTCTAGATAGATGACATCAACATTGTGGTTTTCTCCCAAGTATTGTAGGATTGTATTGCAATGGTCTATAAGTTCAGTAAGGCAGGATCTCTTGTGTCTGAAGCCATGTTGAAAGTCTTCTAAGAGATGTTCATTTTCTATAAAACTGACAATGTGCCTTTTCAGGACTTTCTCAAATATTTTAATAATATGGGAAGTCAAAGATATGGGTCTATAGTTCTTGGCTTCCTTTCTTTTGCCTCCTTTGTAGATTGGGGTAATATTTGCTTGTTTCATGATTGGTGGTATTCTACTGGTGTCTAGTGAGGATCTCCACAGGATTTTCAAAGGCAGAGATAAAGTATGTTTGCATTCCTTAAGAATCTTGGCTCCAATTCCATCTGGACCAGGGGCTGAACTCCCCGGTAGCTCTGTTATTGCCTGTTGTATATCTCTAGTGGTTATTTGTATATCTTCCAATAATGGTCTGTCTTGGTCATTTTCTTCTCTATCAAAAAATGCTGTAGTTTTTATTTTCTTTGCTACTACAGGGGTACTCTTAATTATCCCAGAAGAGTTCCTTGTTCCATGCACTGTCTGTGTGTATCATAAAAAAACTCAGGGGACCATTCTGAGTTCATTCCCATCTTGAAACGGACATGTTACGTGCCTTGAAAAGTGGACGCTCAATTCTACCAGTTGAGGTTTAAGTTTTGGTTTTTGGCTAAAAATATAATAGTTACCCCTTTTTCTTTTATGTATTCAATCTGACGTGAAGGCAGCGAGTCTTTTGCTTATATTGAGGTTCTAAATGTAGCAGGGCTAGGCTGCTTTAAACCCTAGATCCATGTCCCAAAGCTGGATCCTGTCTGCTTTGCAGATAGCTGGTGAGGGAAGCTATATTTATGGGACCTCTTTGCGAGTGACCCGTTGCCCGCGTCGGGCTAGCATCATGAAAAAGAAAAACTATGGTATTTGTCATTTACCATTACTTATTCGGACTATAGTGGATTTAATTATCCCAGAAGAGTTCCTTGTTCCATGCACTGTCTGTGTGTATCATATATATATATATATGAAAATTATTTCACGAAAGTAACACGTGAAAAATATTTATGATGAAAAGAACCACAAAAATCTTAAAAAAATATCACCGTACACCCCCACTCCTTTGTGGGTATGCTGGCGGCTACTATCCCCCTCTCCCCAACTTCCTCCTCCCTCTTTCCCATTTGTAATTCATTATCCACACCAACCACCATAATAAAAGTTTGAGAGAAACAAAATTTTTGGACAACTGATGACGAAATGCATCTCGAAATGTAATAGTATCACCAACAAAATTAAATAAAAAAAAAACTAATAAGTCCTTCGTAACAATCTCCATATGTAGTTACTGCTCTAAAATATCATATTTCTGAGACATTAAAAAGTATAACTGATAAATCATTGCAGTACAGTTTATTTTTAAAATAAGTCTGAGTACATAAAACGAATATACGAGGCACAAATAAATAGAGTTGAGAGGATTCATTTCAGTTAAATATTGAACTTAGTTCCTCGTTTTGAAGTTATAGCGGACATCTGTATCTATATATTTTATTTATACACTTAGACCCGTTCATACTGCATACACGCACCATAAATGTGACGCTCATGAAAGAGAACAAAATTCGCGGACTACACCATCACGCCATCGTCCGTCTTTGGTGAAGAAAACTGCCAATAATTTCCCCCGAGATTCTTCGTAGATTGAGTAGAGCGGAGAGGTTCCTCTATTGTACCAAGGGCCCTTGAGTGGTTCTGCGCACATCATTTTACAGTATGTGCTATACGCGCATATACACGTCACACACACACACAGGATTTCATCTCTGCAATACTTTTTTAAGAGAGAATTAACATAATATGCAGAAACTAACATAACGTAATTAATTAAAAGTATTATTCAGCCAGAAGTACCATAACAGGAGGCTCTGTTCCCGGTGAATCTGATCTGCAGTCTGCCTTTCTTCACAGTTCTAGCACACACACACACACATATATATATACACACACACACACATATATATATATATATACACACACACACACCACACACACACACACACATATATACAGGGTGGCGCAAAAGTCAGGAGTCAAAGGAGCCGGAGAGAATGGATCCTTTCCGTTCTATGGCCGCCACTATTTTCAAATAAAAATTACTTTCTCACTTAAAAAAAATTATAATTTATAATTTATAATTCTTTAGATAAACAATTTATAAGTTTGACTCCTGACTTTTGCGTTAATTCGAGTAGGTGGCGCAAAAGTCAGGAGGGAAAAGGTCATTATTGCATAAATTTTAATTTTTTAATTAAAAAATTATAAATTATATATTTTTTTTAAGTAAAAAAGTTATTTTTATTTAAAAAGTGGCGGCCATAAAACGGAAAAGATCCATTCTCTCTGGCTCCTTTGATTCCTCACTTTTACGCCAGCATATATATATATATATATATATATATATATATATATATACACACACAAACTCAGAATGGTTCCCTGAGAAAATTATATGTTAAACACAGACCGTGCATGGAACAAGGAACTCTTCTGGGAAAAATAAATCCACTATAGTCCGAATAAGTAATGGTAAATGACAAATACCATAGTTTTTCTTTTTCATGATGTTAGCCCGACGTGGGCAACAGGTCTCTCGCAGCTGGATCCTGTCTGCTTTGCAGATAGCTGGTGAGGGAAGCTATATTTATGGGATCTCTTTGCGAGAGACCCGTTGCCCACGTCGGGCTAACATCATGAAAAAGAAAAACTATGGTATTTGTCATTTACCATTACTTATTCGGACTATAGTGGATTTATTTTTCCCAGAAGAGTTCCTTGTTCCATGCACGGTCTGTGTTTAACATATATATATATATATATCCTTATGGTCAACGCGTGGTTCACCAATTCAGAAGGACAAGGTTTCCCGGTGGAAAATAAGTTTAGAGGGGTCGACCGCAAGGGTTAATCCTGAACCGTCGTTCGAAGGCATCGTTAAGTTAAGGTGATATATATATATATATATATATATATATATATATATATATATATAATATATATTATTACATACATTACATACATATATATATATATACACAGAGTGTTTCAGGCCGACCCAAGAAATATGAAAAAGAAACACTTCATATTAGTTACAAAATTACTATGACAAACTTCAAATACCAAACACAAACTACAAATTCTAAAATTTGTAGTTTGCATTTGAAGTTTGTCATATTAATTCCGTAACTAATATGAAGTGGTTCTTTTCCATATTTCTAGGATCGACCTGAAACACCCTGTATATAATATATATACACAGGGACGTAGACACGGGGGGGGGCTACGGGAGCTTCAGCCCTCCACCCGAAATAAAATCATAAGGTTGATATTTCTATACATTTTTTGAAATTATAAGTCAATTATACTGTAAGTAAGTATGCCATGTCAAGTACCTTCAGCACATGCTTAATTATTGTAATGGATTTCTGAATGCGTTTTTACTTATTTGCACACTTTTAATATATATATATATATATATATATATATATATATATATATATATATAATTTATATATATATATATATATATATATATATATACCTTATGAACCTTATGTTGTTTCGTGTGTTGGTCTCTCTTCACACGGAGGTCAAGCTGGTGGCCCCGCCTCTAGGTCTGGCCTGGTGGAGGAGCGAGTTACTTTCTTGCGCTCTCCACCGTACATAGCCAGGCACGCCCGGCTCATCTGGTACTGTCCTGAGCCAGGCATCCAGTCTTTTCTTGAAGACTTCAACTTTGACCCCCGTTACGTTTCTGAGGTCCTTAGGAAGCTGGTTGAAAAGTCTTGGCCCCCTGACAACCAAGCTATTTTCCTTCAGGGTTGAGGAGGTCGCTTGTCGTGCTTTTAATTTGGGAACACTACACATTCTGCCTTTCCTATTTTCCAGTGTTGTTTGAATGGTAATTGGGTTTAGTTTTAGGTTTGGTACCAGTTTTTCGATCATTTTCCATATGTAGATTATGATGTACCTCTCTCTTCTTCTTTCCAGTGAGTACAGATTTAGTTTACGTAGTCTTTCCCAGTAGTTGAGTTCTTTGCAGCCATCAATCTTGGCTGTGAAATGCCTTTGCGTTTCTTCTAGTTTATTAGTTTCTTCCTTTTTATATGGGGACGTCAAAACTGAGCAGTATTCAAGTTTTGGTATAATCAGTGTTTTTAGCAGGGGAATCATTACTGTCCTGTCCCTTCTCTTGAACGTTCTTAGAACCTGTCCGGCGACTCTTTTTGCTTTATTTATCGCTATCTGATTTTGTGTTTCGAATTTCGCATCATCTGTCATTATTATCCCGAGATCAATCGCTTTCATGCTTCTCTGAATTTCCTGTCTATCTGGAGCATAATATGCAGTCTGTTTAAGTTCTTCTTTTCTACCATATCTCAAGAGTTGAAATTTCTCGGCGTTGAATGACATGTTGTTGTCTTCTGACCATTTGTATATTTTGTTCGTGTCCCTCTGCAAGGCCTCCACGTCATGTACATCGCTGATTTTTGCTGATCTTTGTATCGTCTGCAAAGGATGTTACTATACTATTGCTGTTTACTCCGCTGTCTATGTCTGTTAGCATGATAATGAGCAGGAGTGGGGCCAGTACTGTCCCTTGTGGTACTGAGCTGCGTACTTCCGATTCTGATGATGATATACCTTGAATATTGACGACCTGCAGGCGATCACTAAGGAAGTTGTAGATCCATTTTCCCACTTTGCCTGTTATTCCCATGTCTTTAATTTTATGTCCTATTATACCATGGTCACATTTATCGAAAGCTTTAGCAAAATCTGTGTATATAACATCGTAGTTGTCATTGTCTTCCAATGCATCTAGGATATTGTTGTAGTGCTCTATTAGTTGTGATAGGCATGATCTACCTGATCGGAATCCATGCTGATTTTCGTTGAATCTTTCCCGTGTCTCCAGGAAATCATAAATTTTCTCTCTAACTATTCTTTCAAATACTTTGGTGAGGTGGGACGTCAATGACACTGGTCTATAGTTCTTTGCTTGAGATCTGTCCCCTCCTTTATATATAGGGACAATGTTTGCTCTTTTCAAGATGCTCGGTATTTCCCCAGTGTCTAGGGATCTTCTCCATATCCAGTATAAAGGTGTAGCTATTTCATTTTTACAGTTTTTAATCAATAATGCGTTCCAATTGTCCGGACCTGCAGCTGAATGTAGTTTCATTTGTTCTATAGCTCTCGCTACATCTTCTGGTGTAAACTCAAAGTCTGTTATATACTCTCCTTGCAATTCCTCTTCAAAGAATGCATTTATGTCAGGTATCGCTTTGTCACTTTTTGGGGTACTGAAAACTGATTCATATTGAGCTCTCAATGTATCAGATATTTCTTTTGGATCGTCGGTTAGTTCATTATTTCCCGTCCTTAAGGGCCCAATAGCGGCGCGCGTTTTTGTTTTCCTTTTTGCATAGCTATAGAAGTATTTTGGATTTTCCTTTATTGCTTCTACCGCCTTTTCCTCTTCCCTCTCTGTATGGTCCTTAATCAGGGCTTGTATTTCCCTATCGATACCCTCCAGTTTTTCTTTTATTATTTTCCTGCCATTATCTCCGCAGTTTCCTAACTTCGCCTCCATTCTCTTTCTTTTGCGGAATAGTCTTCTCTTTTGCCTTCTAGCCAGCTCCTCTTTCCTTTTGGCTGTGATTTCGGAGCATATTTTTATAAAATTCTCAGCGTTTTTTCCTCCAAAGTTGTTAGCATTTCTTCCGTTGTTTTATTCTCGAAAATTGTTCTCCATTCTATTTGGGCCAATATATATATACACACACACACCAATATATATATATATATATATATATATATATATATAGAGAGAGAGAGAGAGAGAGAGAGAGAGAGAGAGCGCAAGAATCCAACTCACTACTTCACCAGGCCAACTCGAGAGGAGGGGCGACAAGCTTGACCTTCGCGAAATGAGAAATCATCACGCGGAACCTTTGTAAGGTTGTAAGGTAAGGTTATATATGCGCCTAGGTGGTGTAGTGGTTAGCGTCGTTGACTACGAATCCATCGGCTCCGGGATCGAGACCCGGTGACAGCAAAACCCAGCTGTTCATCCTTCCATACAATAAAAAGTGGCCACCGTGGTGGCCTAGTGGTTAAGACGCTGGGCTGCTGGTGGGGCGTGGTTCGGATTCCACGTTAAATTGTAGGTCTAAGGTGGAGTGAAAAGCTTGACCTTCGTCAGAATGAACAATTCGGGCGGAAGCAACCAAAGGTGTGTATATATATATATATATATATATATATATTCGGGTGGTCCGAAAAAAATGACGCATTTTTTAAAAATTAATATCTCAGTAACCCCCTTCCTTATCATGACAATTTTTATATGCAAGATACTTTCAAACTTCTTTTTTTGAATGCAAGAAACGGAATTCTGATATCTTTTATAGTTTTCTCGCAATTAACAAAAGTAACAACATGGGTCAAAAAACAAAAATCGTAATATAATATCCGTTTTTTATACGATATCATTTTTATACGATATCATGCGATATTTTTGCAAGTTATTACAAAACTCTACAGGAATGAACAAGTCAAATTGTGGATATTTTTATTTTTTAACAATTCGTCAGTACCCTTAATGATGTTGTCAGAGGAAGATCGTATTCTCATTAAAAATTGTTACTGTGAAAAAGGATGGAAGACTGGAAGGTTATTGCAAGAGTTTCCGGCAAAAAGTGGAAAAGGCGTGCAGTGGAAAGACTCTTAAAGAAGATTCGCGAATCGGGAAGTACTGCCAGAAAACCAGGAAGCGGTAGACCTAAAACAGCTTCGGTTCCAGAAAATGTGGATTACATCAACGATAAAATCTGCTCTCAAGAAGATAAACCAGGAAGTCATTTGTCACAAAGAACAATTGCTAAACATTTGAATATTGGAAAGACTTCTGTACACCGAATAATTAAAGCACAAAAACTAAAAGCCTTCAAAAGAATAATATCTTCTAGAAAAAGTGATACTGTTAAGGATAAAAGAAAAACAAGGTGCAGAAAGTTACTTGATAATTTCTCTGTCGTTGATATTAAAAAGATAGTCTTCACGGATGAAAAAGATTTCACTCTAGAAATTCCGCGAAACCGTCAAAATGATGTTGTCTACGGGCGTGGTAAAAAGTGTGACATTTCAATAAACAGATTGTATCATGAAACGTCAAGATTCTCCAAAAAGGTTATGATATCTGCAGGGGTCTCTTGGAATGGCAAGACAGATGTTCATTTTATTGAAACTGAAAAGACAAAGGTGAATTCTGCAAATTACATTGAACTTTTAAGAACAAAATTGTTGCCGGATTGTCGTCGCCTGTATCAAGAAAATGATTTCATATTTCAACAAGATGGAGCACCGTCGCATACAAGCTACGCCACACAGTCGTTTCTGATTAGCAATACACCAAAATTAATAACGAAAAATGAGTGGCCACCACAAAGCCCAGATTGTAATTCTATGGACTACTCAATTTGGGAGTTACTAAAAGAGAAGGTTTACCGAGGTCGACGAGAAAAATTCACCGAATCAGAATTAAAAAGTAAAATACTTGAATCTTGGCAAGAAATTGGCATTAATGAAGTAAGAAGTATTATTTTTGTGTGGAAGAAAAGACTTAGATTAGTGCGTCAACAGAGTGGTGGTCCAATCGATCATTTACTGTAAATTAATTAGTTAAATTTCTGATTAAATTTTTCCTTTCTCATGATATTCGTTTTTTTGACCCATGTTGTTACTTTTGTTAATTGCGAGAAAACTATAAAAGATATCAGAATTCCGTTTCTTGCATTCAAAAAAAGAAGTTTGAAAGTATCTTGCATATAAAAATTGTCATGATAAGGAAGGGGGTTACTGAGATATTAATTTTTAAAAAATGCGTCATTTTTTTTAGGACCACCCGATATATATATATTATATATATATACGAGAACTGATAAAAAATTTCCGGGACAGATGTATTTATTACAAAACTAAGTGTCACATACCCAATCATATTTGTCTCCTTCTGATTGTAGACAGTGATTCCAGCGGTCCAAACACTTACTGAAGCACCTGTTATACTCTTCTTTCGGAATATTCTTCAATTCTCGTGTCGCATTCTGTTCGATCTCTGGTACTTCCTGAACTCTTTTTCCCTTTAGGGTGTTTTTCAACTTGGGGAACAGGAAAAAGTTATACGGTGCCAAATCCGGCGAATACGGTGGTTGGGGAACTAGTGGAATCCCTTCTGGAATAAACCTCTTCCGATAAGAAATTCTGGCTAGGGTTTGCAGCATATATATATATATATATATATATATATATATATATATATATATATATATATATATATATATATATATATATACTTCTGTGCAAGAGCCTGAGACATATTGCATTTTTTTACTATAATGCCTAAGGAAACTAAAACTTTGTATTCAGTGGAAATACGTTTTAATGAAATCAAAATGGAATTCAAATAATCCTTTTTATACAGATATAAACTAATAGCGAGTGTGTTCACCCTTTTTCTTTAAAACCGCTGAAATCCTTCTAGGGACACATTCAAATAATTTTGTTATAAGCTCTTGTGGTGTCGTGTTCCACGCTTCTTCCAAGACCTTCGACGGGTCATCCGAGTTGCTTGGATTCTTTTTACTCTTTCTTTATCACATCGTCCCAGACAGCTTCAAAGATATTGGGATGTTGGCTTTAGAAGGCCATGCCATACGTTGAAAGACTCCAGCTTTCTCTTTCGTTTGCGAGTAGGTTTTAATTATTCCAGCTGTGTGCTTTGGATCATTAACTTGGTGTAAGATAAAGATGAGAGTCATTTGAACAGGAATCACTACAGTCAAGATGCAGTAATTCCAAATTATTAAAGAAATGTTGTGTTCTATCTTTATATCCCATTTTCAGCTGCATATTAACCTTAGTTCACTCGACACACTCATTCTTGCCTAATGAGTTATTATTATTATGTCGTATATTATTTAAGTTAGTGCATTTAATTACTAGCCTTACTAGTCTATGATCTGAGAGAAGGAAAGCATGCAAAATATGAACATTGAAAACAAAATCTTTTAAATTATTACCGCTGATATAGTGATCAATTCATCAAGCGCCACCACTCATGTCGCTGACGTACGTAAAATTACTGCTCTTTATACCTAGTAATTCTCCATCACTTATACTTACTTCAGCAGACTCGTACATGTTACACAGTTCTACAACAAATTCTGATTTCACATCGGCATTAAAGTCCACCATTATTATACACTGCAAATATTTTGGTTTTTTCTAATACTGACTTAATTTTATACAAAACATCGACGTATTCATCTAGATTACTGCCATTATTTTAAGGTAAATAACAGTTCACAATTAAGAGGGATTCATTGTTTATATGAAATTCAATACCTGTCAATCTTTCATTATTGCTCGGAAGAAATCTTCATAATTTGTTCATTTTTTTCTAATTAAGAAACGAACTCCATTAGATTGTTAGATAAATCGACAGTTAAGGATATTATATATATATATATGTTATATATATATATATATATATATATATATATATATATATATATATATATATATATATATATAATATATATATATATAGGGTGTCCCAGAAGTCTGGACTCATAGGAAAAATAGACATTATTTTTTAAAGTGAAACAAACACATTTCTAATGTCAGTTTTACATATTTTAGGAAAGAAAATACCCTGATGACTCAATATACCAATCAAGAGAAGGTGGAACTGGTATTGCTACATGTTTCTGGAAAAAACCAGAGGGAGACATGTCAGTTATTTCATGAGCATGCCTCCCTCTGGCTTTTTCCGGAAACATGTAACAATACCAGTTCCACCTTCTCTTGATTGGTATACTGAGCCATCAGGGTATTTTATTTCCTGAAATATGTAAAACTGACATTAGAACTGTGTTTGTTTCACTTTAAAAATATAATGTCCATTTTCCTTATGAGTCCAGACTTCTGGGACACCTTGTTTTTATATATATATATATATATATATATATATATATATATATATATATATAGAGAGAGAGAGAGAGAGAGAGAGAGAGAGAGAGAGAGAGAGAGAGAGAGAGAGAGAGAGAGAGAGAGAGAGGGTGGCGCAAAAGTCAGGAATCAAAGGAACCAGAGCGAATGAATCTTTTTCGTTCTGTGGCCGCTACTATTTTTGAATAAAATTATTTTTTTTAGTTAAAAAGTTTATAATCTATAATTTATAATTTATGCACTGATAACCCTTTGACTCCTGACTTTTGCGCCACCCTGTATATACGAGGGGCGGTACGAAAGTAATGTCTCTTAATGTATTTACGAACTGATAAATAAGAGGCATTACTTTCGTACCGACCCTGGTGTATGTGTGTGTGTGTGTGTGTGTGTGTGTATATACACACACAGTATATATATCTATGTATACACACAGCTATTAAGTTAAAAGAATCAACACAATTAACCCTATAACCAGAGACATGATCACGGTTCCTAAAGACATTTTGCCTTACACGGGAACGTTAAGGTTCAGTAAAGGAACAAATTTCTGGAATTACGCAAAGGACTCTATCCTCAATTCGTTCCGACCACATCATTTCTTCATTTCTTGAAATTTAAAGATACTGCTCCTACACTCCTCAGATCCTCCATAGTTTATCAGTACAAGTGTGACCACTGTATGCGGTCGTATATAAATAAAACTAAAAGACACTTCAAATTTCTTATCTTCGAATACCTTGGAAAGTCAGTTCGTACAAATCAACTTCTCAGCAAACCAAGCAGCTTTTACATACGTAATCACGCGCATAATACCAATCACCCGATTTCGCAGTCAAATTTTAGTGTTGTCACCGGTAGAATCTCTAATCTCAAACTTAAAATCACGGAATCATTATTTATTTATAAATTTTAACCCAATCTAAACTCCGTTGAATCTTCGGTTGAATTGTGTTTCAACTCAGGTGACTACTTTCTCTTCATTTTATAATATTATCTATTCGTCTTTTTTTAAAATTTTAATTATAAGTTTTTTAACTTTTTAACTTTAATTGATTATCCTTATCCAATGTCTTTTGTATTTTATTAGCCCTGATGAGGGAATATGTGTATTCAGAAACGTTGGTATCAATTGAAAATTTAAAATGTTTTTAATCTCTCTGGTGTCACTCTTTATTTCCTTGGAACCACTCAATAGGTGATTTATATATATATATCAAGCATAGGGACGAGGTCTGACCTCAGGCCTCGACATACATTTTTCAAAGGCCTTGAGGGCGAAACCGAGGCCTTTTTAGGGGAGGCCTCACGAAGCCTTAAGATTATTAGGCTGAAGGTATTTGTACCCAGAGGTGTGATATTCGGATGCAAATAATGAATGCGGTATTTGCACCTCTGGGTGCGGATACTCACTTCGAAATCTTTTACGAATAAGCTCCTCCATGCTGTGGGAAGGCTCAACAGTCTAACCTAACCTAGGCCTAAAGTTCTTCCAAAGGTAACTTATCGTAGCCTCACACTAGCCTGTATCTTCTTTTTTGAAATCCTTAAGGAAAAGCAAGATTCTATTCAAAATTAATAAACAAAGACATAGCTCACTTCACTTACCTAATTAAAGGGAATTATTAAGTATTACGCACGTTCATCTATCACACGCGGCCACACCACAACACCGACACGCTGTGTGATTACACTTGCCGGGTCACACCGTCAGAGGGCACCATACATTAACCCAATAACTTTTTATGTCTCATTTCATGCAGTTCTTATTTCTCATTTTAATATACCCGCAATATTTCAAGTATTTATGATAATATAGAAAGTTATGATGTGAAGATGATCTAGCAAAATATTTCAAAATTGTACTAACCCACTGAATGTTGATCGTATAATTTCTAAATGGCTACAATAAATTATTAGTGACTCTAACGAGCATTGCAAACAGAGCTACATTTGGAGATGCCTTATTTTTTTTAAGTTTCGCATTTTTATGTATCTTGACAATAAGAAATTGTGGTTTCAAAGTCTACCAAAGATCATTAATGTAATCGTAGCTTGTACTGTATGTGAAAGATGTTTCTGATGTACGTAGGCCTATAGGTATGAAGTTTATATCATGCCATTACTATATAATTATATATACAATAATAATATAATAACAATAATATTAAGAATATTTCAACATGTTATATATGTAATTTGATTCAACATTATATTTGCACCTGATATTAGCCATTACAATGGTATGCATCAATTTTGCTGTCAAGGGTTTTGTAAGTGATTCTTATAGAGGTTTTCCTGCTGATTTCGAATCTGCAATCCGTTTTTCTCATATCAGCTCAGGTTATCCGGCTATGGCCTCATAAGTAAAATAGAATTTTTCGTGATTTTGTCAAAGCGGAATTGGAACAGTAACATCTATCATCACTTGTTTCACTTGTATAATATCTTTTTTTACTTTTCAGGAATATAGATAAAATATTTCATAATGAAAAGAGCGTGTAAAAATGATCCCAATAGATTCTGTTACATATGTGGGACGGTTACCATGCCAAATAACCAGTCCCAAATCACTAAATTTGTGAAGACAATGTATAGAGCATACTTTGGAATTAAGCTAGGGGACCAGGACAAAAATTTCGCCCCTCATATGTGCTGCAAGACGTGCATTGAAAATTTGAGAAGATGGAGCAAAGGCAGAGCGAAATCTTTGCCTTTTGGAATTCCCATGATTTGGAGAGAAGGAAAGGATCACGTGACAGATTGCTATTTCTGCATGACAAACCTCCAAGGTGGGCTTATAAATTTATTTTCTTAAATATTTTGAAATCCTCGTATGAAACTTGACATAATATTCACCATAATGTAATATTCACCATATATAGCATAATATTCACCATAATGGTAATCATACATTTACATATACATATTGTTATAGAAAATACATTTACACATACATATTGTTATACAAGTTACATTTACATATACAATGATTGTATATTTTCTTTCTTTTTCATTCATATTGTCCCCGAAGGGACGATATGAATGAAAAAGAAAGAAAATATACAAACTCCATCGACCTATTTTATATCTTACAGACCGCAGCCTTCCCTCACGAGCCGCCACTGTCTGAATGCTTCTTCTATTTCATATGCAAGTTTTATATCCATGTTTCTGTGTTTCTATTTTCAGGAGTTAACAAGAAGAATAAACACATTGTTGTATACCCTGACATTCCTTCTGCTATGAGACCTGTACCCCATGGTCCTGGAATTCCAATACCCGACCCACCTCAAACCCTGAACTTCGATGATTCTGATGATGAATCAATGACCAATGCCAATGACCAGTCCCAGTCGTATATACCTCAAAATACCGCTTCAAATGAGCCGAGGCCTCTCAACCAGGCCAAACTTAATGATCTTACCAGGGATTTAAGACTTTCCAAATTAGCTGCCGAGATCTTGGCTCACGACTTCGAGAGGACAACTTGCTGGCTCCGGGAACAACATTCTCCTGGTATACAGTGGTATAGGAAACGAGAGGAAGAATTCCGCAAGTTTTTTGCAGTGCACGAAAATACCTCTTCCTTAGTGTACTGCTGCAATGTTGAGGGGCTAATCGAATCCTTGGGCCTGCCATATAACGCATCAGAATGGAGGCTATTTATAGACTCGTCTAAACGAAGTTTGAAAGCAGTACTTCTCAACATTGGGAATAGGGTTGCATCAGTCCCTGTAGCACATTCCGTACAACTTACTGAGAGCTACGATAACATGAAAATTTGACTGGATGCTCTCGTATACGACCAACATAACTGGAGTATCTGTGGAGATTTGAAGGTAATACTAATATCATAAGTAAACTATTGCTATTGACTATGTTGTTTTTTCAAAGGTTATTTGAGAGCGTATAAGAACACTTAACTTCCCCACAGAAGTGATACAGTCCAATGCATAGATTTTTTATCTGATAGAACAAATTCTCTAAATTCTTTAAATATTTTCATTTTTTTTCAGATTGTGGCTTTGTATTGGGAATGCAAGGGGGATACACGAAATACCCATGTTTCCTCTGCAAATGGGATAGCCGAGCGGATGAGAAGCACTATGCACAGCGTGAATGAGCATCCAGAGAGAATTTTGAACCTGGGTCGCATAATGTCGTTCAGTGCCCCTTGTACCACCAACAAAAATTTTGCTCCCACCACTTCATATTAAGCTGGGCTTGATGAAAAATTTCATCAAATCAATGAATAAGGAGGGTTCAGCATTCCGATATCTCGAGAGTAAATTTCCTCATATATCTGATGCTAAAGTAAATGCTGGGTTTTTGATGGTCCTCAAATTCGAACTTTGATCAAGGATACTCAGTTCGAAAACGCAATGACTCCAACTGAGAAGAATGCCTGGCAGGCATTCAAATCAGTTGTCACTGATTTTCTTGGCAAGCGTAGAAGTCCAGAATACGAGTCCGTTGTCGAAAACTTGATGGAAGCTTTCAAAGCTCATGGGTCGCGCATGTCCATAAAAATGCACTTTTTGTGGTCCCACTTGGACTATTTCCTGAAAATTGCGGGGATTATAGTGAGGAACAGGGTGAATGATTTCACCAAGATATCAAAATAATGGAAGAGAGGTACCAGGGAAACTGGGATATCAATATGCTGGCGGACTATTGCTGGTGTTTGAAGCGAGACGTGCCCGAAGAAAAACACAGACAGAAAGCCAAAAAAACTTCCTTCCTTCCTCAATAAACTTTTTTCCATATTCATTGTATGAATAAAAGTATTTATTCACACAATGTTTTCATTTTTCACGAGTGTTCTTATAATATTACTCGTATCTACAGTGTTTAAGCTAAAAAAATCAATAAATTTGGGGATAAAAATGGACTTATAATAAATGGCCAATAGAGAAAAAACCTGACCTAATTGAGGAAAACCAATGTCATTTTCGAATTCAGCATGGTCGAATTATATAATATGAGTTGAAAAAACCCTCACAGCAGACAAAAAAATTTCATATGCATACCAGTGTTATCAGACATTTTTAAAGTTACAGTATATGTATAATACTTTATATTATTAAAGTAAATGAAAAAGACCGAAAAAATTATTTGCAAACAATATAACAACTTACATCTCATTTATAATGCCGATATTAGCAAAATTATTGTTTGCATCAAATATTATACAGGGTGTACACAAATTATCTTTACAACTTCTCTCTCAAATAAAAATATTAGGAAACGAGGTACACATACTGTTTTAGCGTCATCTGTGAGAGAAAGTAATAAAGTTTCATATAAACTCAAACACATTCAACATGGGCACCATTTGTCACAAGTAAGACGTCCAAATAGTATTCTATCTCCATGCATGTACGCTGCAACATTTCAACGTCAACTCTTGCAACAGCAGCAGCAATTCTGGTCTTTAAAGCGTCGATGTTGGCCAATCCACCGATTTGGGAAATGCATATTAAGGGAATTTCGTAATTTGTGTACACCCTGTACAATAATCTCACATCTGACAACTACCACGTGAAACTTTATTACTTTCTTTCACAGATGGCGCAAAAACGGTGTGTGTGCCTTGTTTCATAATATTTTTATTTGAGAGAGAAGTTGTAAAGATGATTCGTGTACACCCTGTATATTCATTTCAAATTATATAATTTAGAAGTTTATATGTTATAATTTGCGACGAGCGAAAAACAAAATTATCGACGCTAGTAGCTAGTTATCAGTATACCAGGTGGTATTCTTCTCTAGTTTGGCCTATTTTTTGTTATAGAAATAGATACAGTACAATAGTTTATACACACAAATAACACACACATTATAATAAATAATGAGGGGTCGCGCGTCTTAAGGTACCTAAGCGCCACCACAGGCGAAAACGTGTTTTTGATGGATATCACTATTTTCACCCTTCCTCTATCGCGTGGTTTGGGTTATAATGACCTTACGACACTAGAAGTATGGTTGAAAACCTTATGAAGCGAACTACTTTTTTCACCTCTATCGCTCGGTCTCTGGGTGGCGGGAACAGCAGGAGGAGCGCGAGCCAATGAAAACATGGCAGCCACGCCGCTCTGCTTTCTGATTGGCCACCCGCTCCACGCGCCGAGAGGGGCACGACACAAACATCCCGCCAGTACCTTAAGACTCGCGTTGCTGTTAGCAGGCGTCCTGTGTTCGTGCTCATATTGCTGAATATTGCGTGGATTATTCTATTCACCCGGCTTCTAACTATTATCAACGTGTGCAGCAATGTCTCACCGTGTTAGTGGTAGTGATGAAAAATCAATGGAATCATTCTGTGCCAGAAATCGCACCCAAAGTTCGGCATAATAAGAAAAAAAAAAAAAATATATATATATATATAATATATATATATAATATATATATATAAATATATATATATATATTATATATATATAAATAAAATATGAAAATCTATTCCAAAAACTCTTCAACATCTTCATTAGTATACTTATAACTCTAATTTAGCCAAAAATGAACGTTCTAGCTCAATTAATAACGGAGATACTATGCGAGAATATTGCTGAACTTTGCGATTTCTGGCGAATTTAATTTTGGCGCTTAGGTACCTTAAGACGCGGGACCCTCAATGAGCTCAGTTCAATTGATGACCAACTGCTAGATTGCTTTCCCACACTAGTTTTGCACGTTAAGTCAACTGGTCTATTGCATTATATACCGCGACATAATAATATTATGTACCTAACGTCACAGTGACGTCACTAATCCGTGGTATCTAATTGAATAGTATTTATCAAAGACTGCT